>JADMNL010000030.1:34270000-34837500 GCA_016271365.2 Neoceratodus forsteri
GTGCTTCTGGTAGCAAAACATAATACAGTTGGTCAGGCATTTGAATAGGCCCCGTTTAGAAATCAGTCAGCCCCCCCCATTCGAGGGGCAAAAGTAATGAAGAGTTGAAAGGATTTTCTACAATCCTTAGTGCGACCCAGGTACCAATGCAGCATTTGAGGAGCAAAAGCAATGAAGAGCTGAGAGGATTTTCTACAGTCCTTAATATGAGCCAGGTATCAGTGCAGTGGCCTATCGACATCTAGCGTATGTAAACAAAGTGTCCCACTATCCGTGGAAGAAGAAAAGTAAACAGGAAGGTTTATGGTCTGATCTAGTGTTATTTTAGACACAACCTTTGAAAAAAAAAAAATGAGGACTGGTACGTAATGTGACCCTAGCCTTGTAAAAAGTAATAAAAGGAGACTCAGCAAACAGAGTCTGTAACTCTGAGATGCGTCTAGCAGACGTCACAGACACTAGAAACGGTGTCTTCCAAGAGAAGAAGTACATTTCACAAGTAGCCGCAGGCTCAAAGGGAGGTGCAATGAAGTCTCTAAGACTAAATTTAAGTCCCATATCTGAACTGGATCTTGGACTGGAAGGTGCAAAAGGACAATGCACCTTAAAGGGAAACTCCGACTGAGTCCCTCAGTGCAGCAGCGGCTGCAGAAACGCCCGATTAGGGCTTTCAACATAAAGAAAATTTGTTACTACCTGGTGCCCTGGAATTTTAATAAAAAGATCCGCTCGCTCCCATCATGGCGACAGAGCAGCATGGCGGACATCTGTACCTCGGGTGACTTCAGCCGTGAAGGTTATGCTAATGAGGGCTACCAACATCTGCCATTTGTTGGTAACCCTCATTAGCATAACCTTCGCAGCGGAAGTCACCCGAGGTGCACGAGATGTCCGCCTGCGGGTCTGTCACCATGATGGAGCGAGCGGATCTTTTCTATTAAAATTCCTGGGCACCAGGTAGTAACAAAATTTGATTTCATGTTGAAAGCCCTAATTGGGCGTTTATGCAGCCGCTGCTGCACTGAGGGACTCAATTGGAGTTTCCCTTTAAGAACCTGTGGGAAACCTTTAACTGGGCAACTGTCACATCCTCTGACAGAAAGAACAGTTTGCAGGCTGCTCGAGCAAAAAACACCCATAACACAAGAAAGAATTTCAATTCTTTTATTTTCTCATTCTTTTTTCTATTTAATTATAGGTCCCAATGTTTTGCATCCAATTATGCTTCATCAGGGGAACTATTAATATAAAATAATCATTATTAATACTTTCAATTTTTGGCAATTTTTTATACTGAGATTTCTTTTTTTTTAGCACATTATACATTTATATTCAGTCTTTAATATACCTGTTATTCACAGTCTAACTCCTAAAGTTATGGCATTTTATATAAACAATTATTCAACTCATTTCATTGTTATTCTGTATCAGCCTAATGTATTCAATTTGTATCTAAAATTACATTACCTGTCATTTTAGCTGGGCCTTGCGGCTCCTGTGTCTGCCAATGTAGCCTCCATTTACTGTTGTAAAATGTTAGCACCGCGCAACAGAGACTTTTAGAAAATGTTACTTATATTTGGAGGGATAACAGAATGTAGAAAGATGTAAATAAATGAAGAAAAATAAGGAATTAAGTGTTTATAACATAGCGATTGAGGAAATAAGTACACTTGATGTTTTGAACACCATGAGAAAGAGCATTAAATCTCAAACCGTAGTTTGTGAAATCTTACAAAACATTAGTTTTTTCCAAAATGTAAATGTGTAGAGATAACGATACAAATTGATTATTTTTAGAGATGCTAAATGAACAACAAGAGGGAAATAAAGGAAGGACACAGAATGCATGAGTACATTTAAAGAGACAGATACCCTTTATTACAACCTCTAATAAAACAAGAAAAGAGAATAAGTAAAGGTACAGGGATAACCACGCTTGTCATCTCCACAGATTCTAACAATTAAAAGCTAACTAGGATCTGTGGCCTATCCTGTAGGTAGGGAAATGGGCAGACTAGATGGGCCTAGCGGTCCTTATCTGCCGTCAAAGTCTATGTTTCTAACAAAAAAGGATTAATACTGCTGTTATTTGAAACCTTGACAGGTGTGCTAGAAACAAAAGGCGAATGATGCGTGTTTTTGATTCACTCATCATAAAGCTATGTAAGAGACACCGATTGGATGGAATTTAAACATGTTTATCCACTTGTATAGGAAAACTGACATGAAATTGAGAATAGTGGCTACAATGGCAGACACAGAAGCAGCAAGGCCCAGCTCAAACGACAGGTAGTGTCATTTTAGATATAAATTGAATACATTAGGCTGATTCAGTATAAAAAATTACAAACAACTGAAAGCATTAATAATGATTATTTTATATTAATAGTTCCCCTGATGAAGCATAATTGGATGCGAAACATTGGGACCTATAATTAAATAGAAAAAAGACTGAGAAAATAAAAGAATTGAACTTCTTTCTTGTGTTATGGGCTTTTCTTTGCTCGAGCAGCCAGCAAACTGTTCTTTTTGGTTCTGATATATCAAACTTTGCCTTGCTCCACCATAAACTATACTAAAATGATAAGCGATTTCCTTTGCGACCCTACCGAATCGAGTGACACCCTCTGTCAGTGCATGAAAGGCCGACAGAGCGGCCATGTGGACCTTGATCAAGGAATACCCTAGTCATGAGTCTAAGGGACAAGAGATAGTCCAGAATCTTAGGAACTGGACATGTAAAAGGATTCAGATCATGTCTAGTACACTGTATAGTAAAACGTTTCCATTTTTGTGAATAAGTGTACCAGGTAGATGGCTTTCTAGCCACCAAGAGTACATCAGCCACTTCTGGGGAAACCCCGAAGCAGAGCTCTATGTCCTCTCACGAGTCATGTGAAGATGCAGGAATCACAAATCCAGGTGCACCAATACACCTTGCACTTGTGTTAGAATTCCAGCTTGCAGAGGAAGTGGGACCAGAGGTTCCACTGCCAATTGCTGAAGAAGTGGAAAACAAATCTGTCTAGTCCAATGTGCAGCCACCAGAATCAGGGTAGAATGCTTGGCCCGTAGACAGTTTTACTAGAACCCTCTGTATTAGAGGGAATGGGGAAAAAGCACATGGAAACCTCCCATTCCAAGAGAGGGACAATGCGTCTTGAGAAAAGACTGCAGGCACTGGAGTGAGCAAGCAGAAATGTGGCAGTTTTGCGCTGTATAGAGACGTAAACAGATCTATGTCTGGATAACCCCATTTCTCAAAAAGGGCCTCCACGACAGAATCTAAGAGTTCCCATTTGTGGCAGAGTGCACTGGATCGACCGAGGCGATCTGCAAGTACATTCAGGGTTTCAGGGAGGAACACTGCTGAAAGAAATATGTCATGTTTCATCATCCGGTGTCAAACTCTCTTCACTTCTTGGCAGAGAGCATATGAATGAACTCTGTCCTCCCCCCTTTTAGGCTTGGAGATATGTTATTTATGGTTATTCATGATTACAATTGATACATATATTATTATAGTCTGATATTAACTAAGTTCCCTTCTGTTTCACATTCTTCTGCAGTTATGAAACAGCGTATGTGTATAGATTTCTACTTGTGGACCATGCTTACAGTTATATCTCTTTGGGGGTTTCCCCTGACCAGGCATGTCTATTTCATACTGGTGGTCCTTGTTAGTTTTCATGTTCAATGTATTTTATTTTCTGGTTTTATTTCAAAAAGCAATAAAAAATTTAATTATGAATGAACTCCACCTTGTCGACTGATAGAATACATCACTGACATACTGTCTGTGGGGATCAACAACCGATTCCCTGGAAGGAGGGTAGCAAAAGCCGGTAGGCCATGTAGAACAGCCCTCATCTCTGGAGTGTTGCTGAGAAACACTGTATTCAGAGGGTCCCATTGGCCCTGGGTTCTCAAGAGGCCCAAAAGAGCCGCCCAGACCATCCCTGAGGCATCTGTGGTCATAACCAGCAGGGGGAATGACCACAGGAAGGGAGACCCTTTCTACAGCTTAGATCTGTCCAGCCACCAGAGTAGGGAACAACGGAGAGGAGGAGTGACCTGTATGAGGCGCTTCAACTTGTCGGAGTGCTGAGCCCATTGCACTCTGAGGAACCACTGTGGTAGCCCCATATGAAGGTAGGCCAGCAGAACTGTCAGGATGGCAATCACCATCAGACCGGTCAGCTGTAAGAGAGAGTGGGCTGACACACAATCGCTGGAGGTAACCAGCTGCACCTGCACCACTCACGCCATGGTATGGTCTGAGGGTAGAAACACCCAACTGAGACCCACATCCAGTACAGCTCCAATGTACTGGAACCACTGGCAGGGGGCAAGGACCACCGGTGGCTCAATGACCAATATGCCTGGCTGGTCGAACAGTTGCCTGGTCCAAAACAGTGTGTATGTGATCGCTGTGATGGGGCTTTTACTAGCCCATCATCTATATAAGGAAAGAGATACAGACCCTCCCTGTGGAGGGCCGCTGCTACTGCTGCAAATATTTTGGTAAAGACACATGCAGCAGAGCATAAGCCAAGAGGCAAAACACGAAATTGGTGGTGAGAGCCCTGAAACATAAATCGCAGACACTTCCTGTGAGATTCCTTATCTGGACTTGAAGGTAAGCATCCTTCATGTCCAATGCAACCGTCCAGTACCCTTTTAACAGTAGGGGCAACAGGGACTACAGGGACGCCATTCTGAACTTCTTGTATTCTATGTACAAGTTCAGACCCCTTAAGTCTAGAACTGGCCTTAAATTTCCAGTCCACTTTGGAACCAGAAAATATTAGAAGTAAAAGGCTAAATTTATTTCTGCAGCTGGGACTAATTCAACAGCTCTTTTACAGAGGAGGGATTGAACCTCCTCTAGCAGGAGGGCAAGAGGTCCCAGAGGCTACTGGTTTGGTGATGGGAGAGTAACTGGAGGAACAGTAAGGAGCTCTAGTGCACATCTGTGATGAACCACCTCCAGAACCCAAGCATCTGTAGTGATCTCCCTTCACTTTGATAGAAAGAGGGAGAAACGGCCTCTCACCAAGACCTCTTGAGGCAGTAAGGCCAGCGGCAATGGAGGGGAGTCAGAAGGTGCAGGGGGCAGTTGCTGGTAATTGTCAGACCTTTTGTAAGTCTGGCAAGGGCACTAGGAAGTAGGTTTGTGGCCTACGAGGCAGAGGGGTGAGACCTCTGTGATCCACAGCTGTGGCCCCTGGAGTAACCTCTGCCAGGATGGGCACAGGGCCTCCAAAAAGAACCATGACCCCTTCCTCTTGGTTTGGGGTTCAAAGTGTGCAAGGATCTGAGAGTCATCCTTGAAGTCTGCAGATCCCTCAAAGTACTTTCAACGTCATTATCACATAGCTACTTTTCTCTGAAAGGAGCATTCATTACAGATTGTTGCACACATCAGAGGAAAAAACAGCCATCCTATGCCAGGAGTAGCAGCGAATGCATATCCCAGAGGCAGCAGTCCTGGCAGATCTCAGAAGATCCCTACCTGCCTCTTGGCCGTTAGCAATTGTTTGCTGAGCCAGTATTTCGTCCTGGTCCTCAGGCAATTTTTCAGCCAGAGTGGCCTTCATTCTCCAAAGGCAATTCTGATATGTAAACATATATGCCTGATAGTTTACAATTCCTAGGCCTAGGGTAGCTTAGGCAAAAGTCTTCTTACCCATCACATCCAACTTCCAGGACTTCTTATCAGGAGGCAGGGAGCCCAAGTGTTTTGGTACTTTAGATCTGCTGAGAGCTGCTATAAGTACTACAGGATCTGTTTCAGGCTGCGAAGAATAATTTGGCTTGGCAGTAGGGGCAAGAGATTGTCTGCCTTCCTGGGAATGGCAGGAAATCATGCAGGCCTATGCCAGGCAGCCAACACAGCATCCTCTAGAGCTGAATGCACTGGAGAGATAGTCATCGTAGGAGAGGTAGAAACTTCCATGAACTCATAAAGATGTCTCCTGGAAGAATCCTCCTCCTCAGCCTGGAACCCCAGCTTGGCCTTAACATGTTTAAGGAAGGCCTGAAATGAGGTATCTTTCTGGGGAGCTCTAGGTGTATTTACCATGCTCCCTTCAGAGCAAGAGAACAGCGTGAACCTTGAGCCAACCACATCTATTATCTCTTTTTCCTCTTTCACAGCCTCCTCCTCCTCTGTGTATTCTGAATTATATTCCAGTTTGTCATCGATGACCACCGTTATAGGCACAAACCTGACTGGAACAGGAGGAGCCACCAATGGGTGTCCCATTGACAGCTGCCCATCCAAGCCCGGCACTGAAGCAGGAGCAGAAAATGGAAGAGTCAATGATAAAGCCATCAACAGACCAGTCAGAAGCACCGAATTTCAGGTATCAACGGCAGTGATAGAAGGTGCTGAAACAGCTCTGACATTGACACAAATGCCTGTGCATCAATGGAGCCAAAATGGGTCATCAACGCCTGAGGCATTGACAGGACAGTCCCCAACAGCAGAACAGGCTGAGAGTCCTTGATTGGTGAGAAACAGCCAATGCCATACCCTGACCTTGGTGTCTGTAAGACACTTTGGGGGGGGGGGCAGCAGGACCCATGGATGTAGCTGGAGTCCCGTCTTTTTCAGCAGGCTTAACCCATCTCATTGGTGAACAGGAACAGTCAGGAGAAGCGTCTTTTTCCTTTCTGCATTTTTCCTTATCAGCAAGGCAGTGTTTATCCACCAACTTCGACAATATATCTATTTTCTTTGACGAGTCAGTACCAGTTGCCATCAACGACGGAGACAGACAGTCTGATGGCAAGCTGGGAACGGGAGCAGGCAACAACGGAGAAGCTGCCTTTGCTGCAGCCTGTATCTTCATTTTTGGATCAAAGGAAAGCTTTCTAAAGCTTTTCTTCAATGTCTCCTGGTTAAAGCCTAGGCAGACTGTGCATTCTTTACATATCCACCAACTGACCTGCATTTCATGGGTCAGAACCGCAAATTGAACTCTAAACCTACAGATCAGCACAGTCTTTGTACAACCTGCAAAATGCAGCTGCCAAAGTGACAGTCCTCTGCATCTGCGCAGTACGGTCCTGAGCACGTGCTCATGGCACTGGTTCCCAGCCTCGCTGAGTGCACAGCTACCAAATCAGATCTGCATGTCAAGTCTGCATAGTAGGTGGTCCTGAGTTGAGCGCGTGTCATATTTTGAGGCTGATTTTATGGTGGTGAGAAGACTGTCCGCATTGGAAAAAATATTAAAAAGCCACAAAGTGTAGATTAATAGAACCCGACAAGATCTTGAAGAACAAGAAGAATGCTGGTGAGGTCGATACAGTTTCCCCAAAGAAGAGGAAACCGCATTCTTCAACCTGCTTTTTAGCATGAGTGGTCCAGTGGCCCTGCAGTCAAAGGGAACCGTGGCAAAGCCTCGTGTTCGGTAAACAAGATCAGGATGCATTTCCAGTGAACAGATTTTTGTTGAGTGCTGCTCTCCGACTTCTTGGGCCATGGCTGGGACTAAAAAAAATCTGAAGGGCATGAAAATGCTGACTACTGGATGCTTGCGAACAATAAGTGCTTCTTCTGCTCTGTCCCATGATGGGTAGGAGTATGACACAATGCATTTTGGGTATCCTCAGGCTTCCGGTCCCCTCATCTCTTAGTCTTTTGCATCCAGGCTCTGCACTTCCTCGTCCCCTCATCTTTTCTGCATCCAGGCTCTGCACTTTTATTATAAGCAGTTCAGGTATACTAGCCAAGCTAGTCCCACTTTTTGCATCCAGGCTGCATAATTACTATTTTTTTTATTTTTAGTCTTTGGTAACCGGGTTAGGCCCATTAGGCACAAGTGCCTGTTTTCATGGGTGACCTGGGAGCACTGGGTGGTTAAGTGACTTGCTCAGAATCACACAGTATGCAAGTGGAGGATGTGAGAATCAAACTCAGGTCTGGTGGATGTACCAAGCTCGCTAGCACCTCGTTCCTCTAACCTCTAGGCTATACTGCCAGCCATACATGCAAAATGAAAGCTACTGGACAACAACCGTGCATCAAGGCTCTGCATATTTTTTATTAAAATTAAAGTTGTCAGGTAACTGTTCCTACTTGTTTGTTTTTCTATTTCTTTTATTGATTTGAACTGTAATATTAATAATTCAGGGCAGATTAATAAATTTCCAAAATTTTTCAAGGAAGTGGGATAGCCCAGCCGCTGCAAACAGTCTGCAACAGCATTCCAGTTGATGAAACATGGGACCTATGCTTTACTGTCATGGTTTGTACCAAGGCAATGGATACAAAAGGAGTGGCTGTCATCTCCATAAATTTTAACATTGCCGAAACAGCAACAGTGGAACAGCAGTTCTTTGTCTGTTCTTGACATAAAAATATGTATAAAATAAACAGAATTAAGTATACAGCAACAGTGAAATACATGAAAAAGTTTGACCATGTTCTTTAGCAGTGGTGGAACAATGAGCAGTCGATGGCAGAAGAAAGAACTTAAGTGCGCTGGGCACGCCAACGTTATACAGGTGCTGGTGAGGCACACTGATGTGGATGTCCCCAACCTGCAAAAAGCTTCCTGGTGGGCCTGACACCAACAGCTAACAGTTCCATGACATGGCTCAATGGAGGGAGATATTCTCGAAGATCCCCTCAATGGAAACACAGCCTTGTGCATGGTTGCCCATGCATTACTCTGTACATTACTCGAGCTTCACACTCAAGAAACATAGAAACAGAATTTGATGTCAGATAAAGACCGCTTGGGCCACCTAGTCTGCCCATTTCCCAACCTAATGGATAAGCTGCAGATCCTAGTTAACCAACAGCCTACTTCCTCCTACCCACCACTAGAATTGCCTTATGTCTGTCCCACGCATTCTTGAATTTCCCCACTGTTTTTGACTCCACGACCTCCTCAGGAAGGCTGTTCCATGCATCCACAACCCTCTCAGAAAAAATACTTCCTCACATTACCTCTGAGCTATCCCCCCTCTATCTTCAAATTGTGCCCCCTTGTTCTTGCACATCTCTTTTTCTGAAAGATGCTACCCTCTTGGACTTTGTTGATTCCTTTGAGGTACTTGAAAGTTTCTATCATGTCCTCCCCCCTTTCCTCGAGGGCATACATATTAAGCTCCTTTAGCCTCTCTTTGTATGTCTTCTGGTGCAGACCCTACACCATTTTGGTTGCCCTCCTCTGAACAGCCTCCACCCTGTCTATGTCTTTGTGGAGATGGGGGCTCCAGAACTGCATGCAGTACTCCAGATAGGATCTCACCAACTGTCTGTACAGAGGGATAACAACTTCCTGTTTTCATCTGGTGATGCCTCTCCCTATGCATCCCAGTATCCCCCCTCAGCCCTCCTTACTGCCTTCTCACATTACTTGCCCATCTTTAGGTCATCTGATATGACTACGCCCAGGTCCCTTTCCATTTTTGTTGTTGTCAGTATCTCACCCCCCATTGTGTACACTTCCCCTGGGTTTCTGTTTCCCAGGTGCATTACCTTGCACTTCTTTGCGTTGAATCTAAGCTGCCATACATTTGACCATTCCTCCAACCTTGCCAAGTCCCTTCTCATCCTTTCCACCCCACCTTGTTTATCAACCCTGTTGCAGATCTTTGTGTTGTCTGCAAAGAGACATACTTTTCCTTCCAGTCCCTCTGCAATGTCACTTACAAAGACCTTGAAAAGGACCAGACCCAGTACTGAACCCTGCGGTACCCCACTAGTCAAGGTTTCTTAGGATGTCATTAGAACCCTTCAATGGAAACACATGCTTCTTGTGCATGGTTGCCCATGTGTTATTCTCAATGTAGTTACACAGGCAAATCTAGCCGAGGGGTAGCATCTTGTATTCACTGAGGTGCTGCTCCTAACCAGTTTTACAGCTGGGAATACTCAAGCACCAGGAGGTCAAGTGAAGTGCTCAGGGTCACACAGTGTGGGATTCGAACCTGTGAACCTGCGATCTCTTTGTTCACAGTTTAGTGCATTAACACTAGGCCAGACAGTCTTCCTTCTCATTTGACTTATTAAAAGTCAAAGCAAGATGAGACTAGCTTTCCCACTAATCGAGCCCACAATAGTGGGACTGTTGGGATAAGACCACAGTAAGTCAACCCTCTGTTGTGCTGTGTACTGGAAATCTGGTGCCCTGTTGGTCTGGTTGGGATTCAACAATCAACATGATTGCAGTGTGTTTCTTCACAAAGCTATAAGAATAAGGAAGCAACATATGAAAGAAATACAGAAGTATATATAAAAAATTGCAAAAAATGTTGTTAATGCACCAGTTAGGGTTAAAGTGATAAAAGCAGGGAACATTCCACCCCAGCCTGCAGGCAGCAACAGGAAAAAACATTATGGTATGACTTCTCTATCTTCACAAATCAGCCGTGTAGTGTACCTTGGGGTTGTCAACCCTCTCACTCATCCCATTTCATCAGTAAATAAGCTAGGATGTGTAGAGTATATGAGAATGGGGTGAGCATTAGGGTTGACAACCCCAAGGTACACCCCACATCTGATTTGCAAAGATGCAGGAGAGGTCAAACCGTAATGGTTTTTACTGTTGCTGCCTGCAAGGAGGGGGGGTGTTAAGGTTGGGAACTCTAACACCACATTTCCCTACTTTTGTTACTTTAACCCTAGCTGGTGCATTAATAACATTTTTTGCAATGAATGTCCTTACTTTCTAAGATATTATAATCGTATCCTCATTTGCCTGTGGGAGCGCAGGGTCCTCTGGGCCCTGTGATTCCATCCCTCCATTGATGCAGAGATACCTATGTTGGTGTGGAAGTGCAGGGCCATCTGGATCCTGTGCTTCCATATCTGCCAAAACAGCAATTTATTTCCGTTGTTGTATGGATTGTTAAAGTTCCAGTGTTATCCTATTGGAATTCTGATTTTTAAATTTTTATGTTTTTTTATATGACCCCTAAATCTTTTTTTTTTGGAGGGGGGGATCATTTGTTATTCTTGTAGTAATCACTAAGACCTTTGTTTTGATATATGGATTGTCCCTTAAGTCAAAATATCGAGAGTTATGGCTTGTTGAAGTCCAAAATCTTTTTTGTATGAAGGGATCCTTTTTCATATCAAACGAAACGCCCATGTGAGAAAGGATTCCTTCAGATGAAAAAGGAATCAGGAAAAACACTAAGACCAAATTCTTTTTTCATATGAAAGGATCCTTTTTTCATATGAATGAAAAAAGCATACAAAAAAGGATCCCTTTGTATGAAAAAAGAATCAGAAAAAAACAAAGTCCAAAAACTTTTGTCATATGAGGGCATCCTTTTTTGCATGAACGAAAAAAAGCATACAAAAAAAGGATCCCTTCATTAAAAAAAAGGAACCTGGATTATTTTGTTGTATGACGGGATCCTTTTTCGTATGTGCCAATTCCTTTTTCAAATAGCCATACGAAAAAAGAAAATCGGCTCACAGAACAGGATTTTTAAATGTATGAAAAAGACATTTCTGGGTAATATTTCCACAAACTAAGTGCAGAATTAACCTAACAAGGTCCCGGATTAGGAAAATATATGTGTTGATGTGTGTGCAGGATGTCACTTTTGTGGGTTTTGAATTTTTTTTTTTTAAATGGAAACAAGATGGTGACCATACAAAAAAATATTTTTTCCTCACGAAAAAGGATTACCCCCATACAAAAAAGGATTCTTTTTCATATGGACCAAATTCTTTTTTTTTTTTGTTCCCAACAGCTATCCAAAAGACTACTGATAATGCTCACAATTTCAAAACAGATTAATATTTTGTCACCAAACCAGCACAATGCACCACTGTGGGCCAAGCCCTCTGTACCCTGAAAATTTCAGACCAAAATTCCAAACTGTCTGGGCGCTAGGTGATGACAAAACAATAGCAAAAAAACATGATTTCTTCACTTTTTCACTATCTGGATCTCAGAATCCGTACATTCGACTCAAACAAAACTTGCATGTCAAGAGATCTCACCCCGAGACCCTGCATGCAAAATTTTGGGCACATACATTGAATGGTTCAAAGCTATTAAAAATCAAAGTCTGAGGTTTAACACAGAAACCCCTGATCAACCGTAACTATACTAGTGCTACCATGCCACTATTAACTTTTGTGACCTCTCTAAACTATAACCACGTTAACAGGGCTGTGGAGAAGCTTTAAGGAGTGTCCCCTGTCCATTGTAATTAGTGGGACTAGTGAGCACCAGTATAAATTAATAGCTTGTGATACTATGTAAGTGTGTGTGTGTGTGTGTGTGTGTGCGCACACACGCGCAACATTTATACTCACATATGCAACTTTACCTCCAATTACTTGGTAAATTTTTAAACAGAATCACAGGTAAATATCAGATTTCACAGCCTGATTTTGGATGCAATGAACTGGTGCTTTGCAGTCCATCTGGGCATTGTGTTTTGCTGCCAGTGAAGGGTGAACAGAAAAAAATCAGGTTTTCAGCAGGTAGGTGGGTAGGTAGGTTGAGTTCAAGTATAAGCCAAGTCCTTTTGGCACACCAAGCATTCAACTCCTACTGGAGTGTACACTACATTACAAAGAAGAAAAATTGTTACAACTTCTGGGAATGGCCGGCCCAGTGGCACCTATGGAATGTGCTGTGCTCACGTGTGGATACCCAAGTTTGCACACCCGCCCTAGGTTGGTGGAGCCATGAAAGTGCTGCCTTTGCTCCAAGAGAAGGGAGAGGGGGGTAGCATCATCACTACCTGAACGCCTCGTTAGTCATGTGTGACCACATAACTAACTGCCCCCTCCCCAAGCTCAGCATCATAAGGACCCTAGTGAACTGTGAGCAGGTTGCAAGTACAGGGCAACATCACTACCTGAACGCCTCGTTAGTCATGTGTGACCACATAACTAACTGCCCCCTTCCCAAGCTCAGCATCATAAGGACCCTAGTGAACTGTGAGCAGGTTGCAAGTACAGGACAAAGCAACATACAGCATGCATGACAGCACCACGCATTCTTGATGCCACAGTCCAAGAAGTCCTCCCATTTGCAGTGGCAAACCCGAGTTAAGCTCAGGGGGCATTGCCATCCCTTGTGCCCGGCAGTGTGGATCTTTTGTCTGGGATGCTAATGCAGGCAGCAGCTCTTGGTTGGAAGTGGCACCATAAGACTGCAAGGAAGTGGTCATGCAGGTTGCCCAAAAGACGGCAGCAGCTGAGGACCCGTAAGGTAAAGTATAAATACAAGAGTACAAAAAAATGGGCTGGGAACATTACAAGGAGGTGAAAAGCTAGGTATGTTATGTTCTCTTGCATTGTCCAGTTGTACCTCATTTCGACCTGATGCCCCTTTATGTCACCTGCTGCCTAAGTGTAACCACATTGTATCTGTATGCTTCTAGCCCATAGTATTTTCATTAACACCTCCGCAGGTCAGTACTCCCTCAGATCAGCTCTGTGTCATTGTTTTCTTTTCTTTGCAAGCCCTATCTGCAAAGGCTCGGAAGGGCACCTGGCAGTGCAGAGTGCCCTAAATGGCAGATAAAGCAGGAGTAAGCATAATGTGATGTGACTGCACTGGCCATGTGAGCGAGTGTCCAAAATATCACTTCCTAAGTCGCACACTCGGTGGTGATGCTGTTTACTTGAGTTCTGCTGCTAAAAGATTTCTATTTTGTTGGTAGCCTGACCCCTCTTAGATTAGAGTTTTTTTTTTTTATTGTGCTAGCACCGAGGTGTTCTCCAGTTGATATATATGTAGAACGACAAAAGCATCCAGTGGCCTGGGAGATTACCACTAGCTGTATATTCCCATAAGCTGTCCCTTTGCTGCAGTGGTTCTCCACATAGAGCTTTCTGTTCTTCCATATATATTTTTTTACCCCACCCCCACCCACTCCTTGACTTGACTCTTGCTCCTTCCTTATTTAGTCCACAAAGCTCTTGTAGTTCACCTGCCTCACAGGGTTGCGCAAAGCGCTCTGCCAGCACCTGCGAGCCAAGCAAAGTTGTCTTTCCTATTCAGAAACACCACACACAGTGCTGTGGCATGTAATTTGGAATCTCACCTCCTGCTTCAATGGGAAGCCATGGCCTCTTGCATGCAAAGTTAAAATGCCATTATCTTGTTTTGGCTTACTTTCCCAGGAGCTCTTCCACTGCTCTGCTCTGAATTAGATTGAGGGAGTGCTCCTGACTAACTGGAGCACCCCTTTCCTCTATGTAAGACACTTATTCTGTGAAGAGTGCCTCAAGTGCAGCTGTCCTGGAAACTGCCATGTTCTAGACAAGGTTTTTTTTTTTAAGTTAATATATTATTGATCAAGCCTGATCAATAATACAGTAAGACCGCTGCGGAGACTACTCTTATGGTTTTAAGAGTAGTCTCACTTACATTCGCAGGGGTATCAGAGCCGCTCACCTTCGCTTGTGGTTTTTGTACCCTAAGAATGTGAGTCAAAGCCGGCCCAGTGGTGCTGAGAGTTGAGACACTGGACGCCATGCCGGAGACCCGAGTTCGGGAGCGAGCTCAGGCACCAGGGGGTCGGCAGGGGAGGGAGTAGATCGAGCGCCTGCTGGGTTGCTCTCTTCTCCCAGGGGGAGGGTCAGGAGTTCGCCGGAGTTCCAGTTCCCCCCCGGTGGTGATTGGGGGCACTGCAGAAACCCGGACTGCACGTAGCAGCATGGCTGACGCCAGCAGGGTTGCCATGCGCCATGGCATCAGGGGGGAGGGAGGGAGGACGGGAAGTGGAGAACTACTATAAGGGGGGGAACCTTCGGCCCAGGATAGGCGATGGCCCGCCTGTCCACCGGCCACATGCCCAATGCTGAACCTCCACCACTGCCCCTTCAATCTCCTGCAGGGCTTAATCCAGGGGGGCTCCACAGGTGCACCGTAATGACTTTGAGGTTGGCGGGGGCCACAGCGGGTGGTAGAGTTGGGAATGTGTCATGGCCTGAGAGAGTTCCAGGTGTCCGAAGGAGCTTAAGAGAATCAAAAAAAAAAAAAAAAAATGAATGCACGTCAGACCACTCTTACAACCATAAAAGTGGTCTCAATGACAGTATTAGCATACAGTAGAATGCCAAGTAAGTAACACAGCAGTCTCGATTATTTACGGTGTGGTTTCTAACACTATCACCACTGCACATTATATCACCCTAACAAGTAAATCCAAACTTCTAGGACTTGCAGCTGGAAAAATCTAAGCTTATTAAAGGACATCTTGCCTTAAAGGTGACAGACAGTCCTCTGACTTGGAAGGAAAAAATTATCACTCTGCGCAGCAGATGGCAAAGTCCTTAGTGGAGACACAGATCTATGAGGCACAGTCTGACTTTGACAGCTGTGTCCTTATAACGTAATCATCAGGAACACCGGTTTACAGCGACTGAATAGTTGAAGTCTGCTGTAAAAACATGGGATGCTGTGATTGTTTATTAGTGCTTTCTACATTTCTTTGGATTTCTCTAACTGGGTGACCAAGGAAATAGATCAGGGTAAGGCAGTGGACATGGTCTGTCTGAACTTCAGCAAGGCCTCTGACACTGTGCCACACAAGAGGTTAAGAAAGAAACTGGGCAGCTTGGGGGTGGAATCCAAAGTGGTGAATTGAGTTAGAAACTGGTTAACAGACAGGAGACAGAGGGTGGTGATAAATGGTACTCATTCAAACGATGGAGGAGTGACCAGCGGGGTGCCGCAGGGCTCAGTATTTATTTATTTATTAGAACATTGGTTTACAGACCTTTGAGTCATAGACTCATTTACAAAGGCACCTCATCAGGAGAGCAATACATCACAGCAAACAAACAGTACAGTACATAACGCTTAGATTAAAAAAGCAACCGGTGTTACAGGCATTCACTGGTAGTACACGCTAGGTAATAGGGACCAGTCCTCTTCAATGTCTCCAGAAGTGACATTGCTAAGGGACTGGAATGACAGGTTTGCCTTTTTGCAGATGATACCAAAACAGGCAACAGAAAGGACGCTAAGGAGGGGGCGGAGAGAATGAGCAGGGATATGGAAACACTCGAGAAAAGGCAGTTGAGGTGCAATGCCAAAAACTGCAGAATCATGCACGCAGGGAATGGTGGCAGAGCAGTGCGGCAAAAAGCAGTCGACAAATTGTATGTTACATTTAAAGGGAACGTGCATGTGCAGAGCCGTACATCTATTTGTGGGGCAGGCCCCGACTAAGAGACTTTCAGCTGCAAAGATGTTTTTGTTTACTTGATTGTTTACTTAACTATTTTAATCTGGTTGATCCGTATATTTTCTAGCCCAGCCATTTCCCAGGCCATGCCACATGGACAGCATCCCAGAATCCCTTGATGCTCACATCGGGAGTCAGCTGCAGGAGATTCGACTGCATAGAATAGATGTAAGAGGTGAATAAAGCTGCGATCAGTGTTCACCAATCCCATTCCATTCCTGAGGCGAAGTATGGGTTGCGTGACTCATACTTAACCTTCTTAACAACGGGATTGGCGAACAGTTGACAGGAGCTTCATGAAGCTCCTGTACATATTCAATGCAGTCAAATCTCATGTGGCAGACTCCCATTGCTGATGTCAGCCATGAGGAATTCTGGGATGCGGTCTGAGTGGCGCTGTGTATGAAATAGCCAGTCTGGGGAAAGGCAGGCTCAACTAGATAAAACAAGTTTACCAACAGTCAAGTAAGGTAATAAAAAACAAAATGTAACAAAATCTCAATCTGGGGAAGCCTCACGCAGAGGTGGGAGGCTCAGCACATGCACTCTCCTCTTTCAGTAATAAGGCATGACAGAGTATGCATTACTGTGTGATAATGGCACACCTCAGGAAGGGAGGCACAAGGCAGAGACATGTGCCTTACAAACCTGAGGAGTACTGTTATTACACAGTTAATTTGTGTGTGCGTTACTAAGTGATGAAGAAGAAGAAGAATCAGCATTTATATAGCACTTTTCATAAACAGTGTATCCAAAAGCGCTTTACAAGCAATGCTAGACTGGTAGTGAAGTGACTAAATGTGTAGTGGTGGCCATATCACACATCATCACCCACACACAGCCTGGATAATTGCAAGAACCAGTTTATGGGAAGGGGAATGTTGGTCAGGACACCAGGAATGTCCCCTACTCTCTGCGAGGAGTGCCCTGGGTTCTTTTACTTCCACTTGGACACCCACCAGGATGGGTAGAAGGGACCTCGGTTTAACGTCTCATCCGAAGGACGGCACACCCCAGCAGTACAGCACCCTCCTAATACTGCACTCAGATGCCAGCGATTTTTAGGTGCAAGCCCAATCCCGGTGTGGGACGAGAACCCACAACCTTCTGGTCCAGAGGCGGATGTGCTACCAACTGAGCCATGCTGACACCTATAATGATAATGGTGTGCCACAAGAAATGAGGCACAAGGCAAAGCCATGTGCCTTACAAACCTGAGAAAGTACAGTTAGATAAGAACTTACCGTAACAGTAGATCTTCGTAAGAGGTTCCTGCAGCAGGTCATAACAAATAGGACTAGCACCACCTGGTGTCTGGAACTTACAGCAGACTTTTCCAGCAATGCCCGATGGGGGACCACCCTCCCGACATCACGTGACGACGTCAGCGTGACCCTACATAGTGGGCGGTCCCCACGCCCGCCCTCCAGTTCTCCCGCCAGAGCCCGGAAGGAGAGGAAAGCTTGGTCTGGAGACCCAAAAAGCAAAAAATTGAGGGAAGGAGGGAATCATGACTATGCTAGAACCCCTCGAAGATCTACTGTTACAGTAAGTTCTACGTAACTGTACTATCTTACTTCGAGAGGGTTCCTGCAGTAGGTCATGACAAATAGGACTGAATCCCAAGCAGTCCCTCCAAAGAGAGACCGAGAGAAAACCGGGAGGAGGAACAAGTAAAGTCCGGAATGGAACCGGCCTAGGACAGAAGGCCCTGCAGAACAGCTAGGGCGAACCTGGCTCTTCGCCTAGAAGTGATGTCCAGACTGTAATGCTTGGTAAAGGTATGGACGGAACTCCGGGTTGCTGCCGCACAAATCTCCGCTGCAGAAACATTATGGAGAAAGGCTACTGATGCAGCCATGCCTCTAGTGGAATGAGCTTTGACAGACCCTGGCAAGGGTTTTTCATGCTTCTGGTAACAGAAGTGAACGCAGTTCGCTAGCCACTTGGCACTGCTTCGAGACAGCTTTTCCTAAAGTCTTGGGAGCAAAGGAAACAAAGAGCTGGTCATCCTAACATGCATCTTTGGTCCAGAAAGTGTGACACCGGAGAATATGATGCAAGTCTAGGGTATGCAATAGAGCTTCACCTCTATTCGCTGGAGACGGATAATAGACCGGAAGCTCGACTGACTGGTTCAGAGTAAGCTCCGACACCACCTTAGGAAGAAACCTAGGATGAGTTCTGAGGATCGCCCGGTCCTTGTGAAAAATAAGGTAAAGCTCCTTACAAACTAGAACCTGGAGCTCGGAAATTCTTCAAGCAGAAGTAATAGCAACTAAAAACAGCACTTTCCATGACAGATGGCACATATCACAGCTCATCACTGGTTCAAAAGGAGGGAGAGTGAGCTTCTCCAACACAAAGTTAAAGTCCCAAGGTGGTATGGGGCTGTGGACGGGGGGGTTTCAGATGAAGAATCCCTTTCAGAAAGGTTTTCGAGATTTCCAACTGGGCCACGGGTTTACCATCCACCAGCATGTGGTATGCTGAAATGGCGGTCAGGTGCACTTTCAAAGAAGAATAAGAGAGCCCTGAATCTGAGAGGTGAAGGAGGTATTCCATGAGCTGTGGGGCTGAACAAGTAAAGAGGTCCCAACCCTTGGAAGCCACCCAAACAGAAAAATGTTTCCACTTCATGGCATAAGTGGATCTCGTGGAAGGCTCCCTGGCTTCCACAATC
Source organism: Neoceratodus forsteri (assembly GCA_016271365.2). Lineage (NCBI taxonomy): Eukaryota > Metazoa > Chordata > Ceratodontiformes > Ceratodontidae > Neoceratodus > Neoceratodus forsteri. The sequence continues at coordinate 34,288,881 of JADMNL010000030.1, forward strand.
ACTTGAGCAACTATGGAGGAGACCCCAAAGCGGGAAATCACTATGTCTGCAGGAGCCATGCATGAAGATGCAGGGTCCTGAGCCCCGTGTGCAGCAGCCGGCCCTTGTCCTGGGTTAGAAGGCTGTGCCTCAATGGAAGTGGAACTGGGGGTTCCCTCGACAACTGAAGAAGAAGTGGGAACCAAATTTGTCTGGGCCAGAGAGGAGCAATGAGGATCATCCATGCTTGCTATGAGCACCCTCTGAAGAATGGAAAATGGGGGGAAGGCGTACAAGAATCTCCCTGTCCAGGAGACAGACAATGCATCGTGCCAGAAAGCACCATGCTCTGGAATGAGCAAGCAAAAGCTGGGAAGCTTTGCATTGGATGGGGAGGTGAAGAGGTCGAGTTCCGGTCATCCCCATCTCAGGAATAGTGACTCTGCCACTTCCTGATCTAGTTCCCATTTGTTAGCGAGGGTAAACGATCTGCTTAGACTGTCCGCCAGGATGTTTTCCACTCCTGGAACATGCACTGCTGTGAGATACAGACCATGCTGGACTGCCTAGTCCCACACTCTCATTGTTTCTCTGCAAAGGGGATATGAGCGAGTGCCTCCCTGCTTGTTGAGGTACCATACTACGGACATGTTGTCCGTCTGGATAAGCAGTAATCCCTTGGGGAGGACAGACTGAAATGCTTGCAGAGTGTACAGTACTGCCGTCATCTCCAGCATGTTGATGTGCAAAGACATCTCCAGTTGGGACCAAAGTCCCGGAGTCTAGTGGTTCCCCAGATGGGCCCCCAACCCAGACTGGAGGCATCTGTGGTCAGAGTTCCGAGGGATCCTTCCACCGAGGTAAATCTCTCTGAAGAGCACAGGAAATTAGGACCGGCTGGTCCAAGTCGTCCTGGAGCTGATCCCACTGAATACGCAAGGACCACTGAGTGATTCTCATGTGGAGCCTCATCATGGGAACCACGGAAACAGAGGCCGCCATCAAACCCAGTAACCAAAAGACCTCTTGGACTGGGAGATATCTGGAAGAGGCCACCGTAGTAGCCTGCTTGATCAGAGTTTCCCTCCAGTCTGGAGGAAGAAAGGCTTTGCCCTGGGTTGTATCCAGAACCACTCCAATAAACTGAAGCTGTTGAAACGGAGTCAACGAGGACTTGGGGACACTGACCGTGATCCCCAGTCTGGAGAACAAATCCAGGGTGACTAAAAGGGCCTCCGAAAGGGAATCCTTGAACAGAGCTGAAATCAGCCAATCATCCAGGTAGGGAAAAACCACTATGCCCTGCCGTCTCAGGGCCGCAGCCACCACCACTAGGCACTTGGTAAAAACCCTGGGTGCCGAAGAGAGACCAAAGGGGAGGGCTCTGACCTGGAAGTGCTCCCCCTGAAATGTAAACTGCAGGAAGCGGCGGTGGCTGGGGAAGATCGGGATGTGCAGGTAAGCATTCTGCATATCCAGAGCGCACAACTATTGATCCTCCTGTAAAAGAGGTAGGAGGCTCTGGAGAGTAAACATCCTGAACTTTTTGTACTCGACAAACAGGTTTAGCCTGCTGAGGTCGAGAATGGGTCTTAGGTTGCCTTGTCTTTTTTGAAACCAGGAAAAAGTGGGAGTAAAACCCCCATCCTCTGTGCCAAAGAGGGACAGGCTCTACTGCTTCTTTTGACAACAAAGCCTGAACTTCCTCCCTTACTAGAAAGACCTGGTCCTGAGAGTATGACGACTGTCACGATGGAGACTCCGGAGGAGGTTCCAAACTCCAAGGTGTGTCCTTGGGGCACTAACTGCAGGACCCACTTGTCAGAGGTGATGCTTCACCACTTCTGCACATGACGAGCAAACCTTCCCCCCCATTGGCTACTCGCACTGAAGCTGAGGAGGGGGTGGGGCTGGGGAGTCAGAAGGTGGCAGGTCGGGCCGGGGAGGGCCCCTGGTCCGGTGCTGGTTTTTGGAGGCAGGAGGGTTGGACAGAGCCCCCGTGGCCTTGCGTTTACCCTGATGGAACTGGGTTTTGCGCTTATGCTGCCTCCAGGTCCTTTTCCAAAAGGGCTGCTGTGCTTGAGTGCCCAACTGATACATGGACCTCACAGACTTAAGAGCTTGGTCTCATTCCTGAAGGCCTGTAATGATGTCTTTGGTGTCTCCCCCCCTCCACAAAAAAGCACCGAGCCCCGAAAAGGGGCTTGTCCGGGGGAGTAGTGCTCATGTGCTTAGGTGCAGTGGAGCAGTCCTGAGCAGCCAAGATAACAACAGAGTCTGCCTTAGGATGCACAGCCAGAAAAGGGGCACCCTTAGGTGCCCAATAAGTCCTGTCTGCTCTCTTCAGGACGGCCGGGATGGAGTGGGGTAGTTGCCAGATGGTCGTGGTGAGGTTTTGAGGCCCAATCCAAGGAGAAACTGGAATGGGAGACAAAGATTCCAGGTCCAGGTGTTCAGCAAGCGTTTGTCTCATTGGATCCTTATCCTCTGACTCCCAGTCGTAAAAGGCCTGAATGGACCTCAAAAGGTCCGAAAAGGAAGGATCCTCAGGTGGGGATTTAGGAGAATCCTTACCCTTAGGGACCAGGGATTCGCGACCGGACAAATCCTCCAAAGAGTCCTCCCCAGAGTCCGGATTGTCTCCGGCTTCAAAATCCGGAAGAGAAACAAACAGTTTTAGGATCTGGTCCCCTGATGTGAACCATAGAGGGATGGGAACTCTCAGGGGATGAGGACCCACAGGAGAGCAAGGAAGTGGGAGTCTGCTCTCTAGGTCCATCACCAACTCGGACCATGCTTCCTTCCACCAAGACTGGATAAAAGTCTTGAGATCCGGCTGTGGAGTCGGGGGGGTGGAGGAGGGGGTTGGGGAGGAGGGAATGCACAGGGAGGCGGGTACTTGTACCCGTGATAACCCTGAGAAGAGTAATCCGGGTACGGCATGTAACCGGGAAAATAATGTCCCGCACAATGCCAGTCAGGTGACAGGCTAGCCGGGGGGATAGCCCAAGGAGTACCCCGAAGGGTAGTGCAGGACCTGAAGGGGTCTCGGAAAAATTCTCGTCATCAGTGGGGCTAATGTTGGAGGAGCTCCCGTCGGAGCAGCCACTGTGTATATATATAAGAGACTGATCCAGCATCGGGAGAGCCAATGTCAGAATAGCTGTCGACAGGACCAGCGGGTCCGACGTCAGATGCAGACCTGGCGGCAGATAAGCTGGCGGCGGATCCTGTTGCAGGGTATCCAACGATGGACCCAGGTCTGCTGAAGGACCTTGCGACAGAGGCAGACGATCGGGTCCTGGCAAGGAGACTTGAGTCGGAGGGTCCAGTGTCGGGAGAGATTTTGCCAGATCTGACGGAAGAGGAAGGTCCGGCATGAGGTCGGAAACCTTCTGGGAAGGACTCCTTGGAGGGACAGCAGGCATCTCCGTAGCAGGCCCAGATGGAGGAAGAGAGGCCTTATGATCCGAGACCCCATAAGGGGAGCATGGATCAGAGCCAGGAATGTGTTCCACATCCAGGGGACCAGCGCTGTCTCCACTCAGGGTAGCTGGATTCAATGGCTGAGTTACCAGCGAGGGGAAAGAGGGGCATTCTTCCCCGGGCTCATCCAGACATCAGGTGTGCTGACTGAAGTCCCCAACGGGACAGCCACGTCTATGTGTCCGCCAGAGAAGGCCGTCTTAGAAAACGTTGAAGCCGTGTGGGAGGGGGAGGAGCCCACTGACTTAGCAGCTGGAGCGATGTGGTCACCGCAGGAGCCGGAGGCCGACTTACCTGCTGAAACCGGAGTTAAGGTGGCGGTGGTTCCACTGGAAGACCCGGATGCGACCTGGACAGGTGGCAGTGGGAGTGAGTCCTTGCTGGAAGCAGACCTGGAAGTCTCGGCCTTGGAACCTTCCGACTGGTGTTCCCACTCCCGGTGCTTCTCTTTCTTCTTATGTTTGGAAGGAGAGCTAGAAGAAGGTGAAGTTGAATCCCTGATTCTCTCCATTTGCTTTTCCGAAGCGGCCAAACGGGTCTTCAATAAATGGGCCTCCAGAGCCTGCTGCCTCTATTTCCGGGTGGCCCGGCTGAACGTCTGGCAATCTGGGCAGGTGGCCGAAGGATGGTCTGGGCCTAAGCAAATGACGCACTTTTGATGCCCATCCTTGTGCGGAATCTGGGTGCCACAGGTTTCACACTTCTTCTTAGAAGTAGGTGAAGACATATGAGCATTAAAGCTCCCAAAAAACTCAGAAAAGTAGAAGAACTACGCGAAAAAAGTGGTGATCGCTGAAGAGGTCTACCGCTAGGTGACTACATGAGGCGACAGCGGGAAAGAACTGGAGGGCGGGCGTGGGGATCGCCCACTATATAGGGTCACACTGACATCATCATATGACGTCGGGTGGGCGATCTCTTGTCGGGCATTGCTGGAAAAGTCTGCCGTGAGGTCCAGACGCCAGGTGGCGCTAGTCCTATTTATTATGACCTACTGCAGGAACCCTCTCAAAGTAAGATGCACTGTTATTACATAATTATGCCCACCCAGGAGGCCTCACTGTGATTATAAAATAGCTTTCCTTAGTTTTAAGTTTTAAAACTGAGTACTTAGGACATCAGAGTTAAGTATTTCTGACCTGCACAGTTTACTAACAGTCATGTTCACATGTAACCAATAGCATTGGTTTTGCTTACCCATTTTACAATTATTATCACAGACCATGAGGATTTTCCCTGATTCATGTGATTTGGACCACTTGGGTTTTCACAATTATGTCCATTTTACTAACAAACACGGCAAACTAGTGTTCTTGCCGGTCATCTAGTGAGGTGTGAATTAGAGCTGGGCGAATTTTTTTCATGTAGGAAAATCATGCAAAACCCAATCTTTGCATGAAATGTTTTAGGTCGTGTATACTGTTTGGATTTTGTGGTTTCACTGAAATCGCACAAACATTGTCGGCTCTCAAGTTAAATTACTGTTCTGGGATGACAAACGCAATGATTTTTTTAAACAACAAGTAAAAATGATGTACTTACTGTATTACTCATTTTTCAGAATGTCTTCGCCATCGATTCACACTTATGGGTCTTGATCAGAGGCACCACGACTGCCACCAGGAGCAAATGTTGGCTACTGACGGTGCCTGCGCACCTCACATACTTGGTATACTTGGTATCATAGGACAAAAGTAGGCCAATGGCCCATTGAGATTGTCTCCCACCACCATGGTGGGAAACTGGTTAACCCCAAAATGTATTAGACTCCATCCATTGGTCCAGATTTTTTTTTAAAGGAGGAAATAGATGGACTATCCACTAAAAATTGCGGAAGGGTATTCCATAATGTTGGAGTTCTTACTGTAAAGTAATTCAATCTCTTGTTAGTATTTGATTTTTTTTTACTTCAATGTGTTTATTAAGCCTTGGAGAGCTCCTTCTCACGTAGTGTTGTGTGCACCTGCTAATAACCGCCACTGGCTCCCTCACGCACCTCCGTTCTGTTTGCCAGGAGAGAAACAAAGTGGAGTGAAAATAAAAGTGAGGCCTAGGAGCTAGGGACTGGGAAAGGATCTAGGAACAAACCACAAAATAAAACCGGACTACCTTCACAGTACCAAACGGTGGCACAGGGGTAGTTCAAGTTAAAAGATCCAGAGTCTGAGCTCAATAACCAGACAGGAGGTTAATAGTGATGAGGGAAAAGGACAGAGCAGCAGCCCTAAGCACATGGCTCTGGTAGAAGGAAAAAAAAAAAAAAAGAGGAACTCCAAAGATGGCAAAATGTTCTAAAAATGGAAAAATGACATCTGGACTCTCAAAAAAGGGCTCCATCCTACTAGAGAAACACTGAATGAACTCCAAAGTAAGCTCACCTCTCTCTCTTTTCCTCATGACAGGTAGAAGGACAGCAGGGCCTAGGAGAATTTGGTGTTACAAGACTGGGTACAGTCCCAGGGAGTCAAGCAATGGTCATCTCCTCTGGCATCCCTCATGGGTACTGGGCGATCGCCCAAAAGCACAGGGAGGACTAACAAAGGGTATAACAACCAAAACTCTAATATCGTTAGAGAAGGGTTAGAACATGACCTGCTTCTCCTTGTGGCTACAGGGATATATACCCTGTGAAAAACCAGCATGTTGATCCAAAGCGAGGTGCACTGCACCTCTCCATGCACAGAGCAGCTGCTCAGTAGAATTGGACTGGATCGTGCCCAGGGCACATGTTGCATTTAGCAACTAACAGTGATATACCCTTAGAGGGGATATACCCCAGGCAGGGAGAAGGACAAAAATGAAAAATGGAGGAACGGGGCTACCTACCTGCTCCACAAAAAAAACATTTTTTAAGGTTTTTTTTTTGGTCAGCAGGAGGGCCACAGGGTACCCTCACCGCCTTTTTCTTTTGATTAGAGTTGGCAACAGGCTGTTTAACTCTCTTTTCTGTAATTTTGTATGACAAAAAAGTAACAACCAACCCTTGAAAGGGCTATGGCAGAGGAGATACTCAGCAATTAGCAGAAAAAATGCTGCCAGCACTCACAAGGTAAACGGAGCTGCCCAGAGGCCCTGCCTCTACCTGAGTGGGGGATGGTGGGCAGGCATGTGAATCAATTGTGAAGCTATTTTGGAAGATCAACAATTACGTTAAGTACGTAATTTTTATATCTTCCAGGAATCAATCTTCACCACCAATTACCACTTATGGGCCTGAGTACCAAGCTTCCCTAATATTAGGAAGGAGCTGTCTAACCCTGAAGGTAAGAATTAACTTCAGTCCTCGGCGTGAAAAAAAAACACCTAAGGGCAGGGGCTCCTTACGGGTCTGGCAAAAGCTATGTGGCACAGGAGCAGGAGGGCACTCTGACAGCTCTCACCTGATCCTGTGGGAGAAGAAATGAGCCCCTTGGAACTGTGAGTTAACTCACTCAGCCTTCAAAGTGACCATTTTGAATAAGGTTAAGCATAGAACCTTTCGACTCACTTCGACGCTGTGGGGCTGAGTGACACCTTACACTGTCCCAGAGGTGCCAGTCTTGAGAGATGAAGCCATGCCACCTGCCTAATGCAGACTCCAGTTCCCACCAGCCCTGGAGGTCACTTCATTTGCATTATATGATGCCCTTGACTGGTGCCTCACCAACTCTAGGCCCTTGGCAGAAAGGTAAATGGCTTGCCCCACTAACTCACAATGTGGCAAGGTAGCTAGGAGTTGATCTAGCTGCACCCACAGGTGCCTGCTGTAGGCTGCCTGATGTGCTACAATGCATATCCTGGCACATGCCAAGGTGAAAACCTTTCTCCCTAAGGCTTTTCCTGAGCAGAGTTAGCCTCAAGAGGTTAGTCTCGCACAAGGCAATTAGGCTCTGTTGGGGTCAGAAAGATCTCAAGCCCTAAAGTGGGGTAAGGTACTGCCCCTGCAGAAACTGAGGGTGCACAGTACCAAATCTGGATGTCCCTGGGGGCTGGAAAGAATGAGAAGAGACATTTCTAGACTGGATTCCTCAAAGATTCTAGGCCAGAGAGGGATGACTTTAGAGCTGTCGCTGATATCTCCTAGTAGTCCCAGCTGCAAGGACATGAGACTGTGACTAGAAAGGGAGCCCGCACGTAGCACCCGCAACATGTCTGTAATCGAGGCACAGGTCAGGAAGCATAGGAAAACCAGGAGCAGTTATAAAATTCACAAGTAGTGTTTTATTATTTTTAACAATAAAATTTTAAAAATGTGTGCAGAATGTTTTTTTTAATATAGGCAGTTCAAACAGAGTGAAGTCCTTCCTCTGAGCGTATCTCTAATTCTAAATTTCAGCCTCTCTCTCTAACAAAAGACTGCTCTCTTTTTATAAGAAGTCTAAGCCTGGCAAATAAATTCTGCATCTTGATCTCATTAAGAGACATCCTTTTGTTCACATAAAATGTATCAAGAGTTCTTGTCAGTTTCTTCCCTGCAGGTGAACAAAATAGAACATGGTGTCCCAAAACTAATCTCCTGTTGACAGCTCTGTAAATGAAGTTCTGGAGGTCAAACTGCATCTCAAAGTTAACCCCCTAAGTTTCTAACTTCCAAATAGCTTTTTGCAGTCTTTTCAACAATACAATTATATACATTTTCAAACCAAGGGATCCCAGTTTCACACACAGATTCACATGTATTTTTATAACCACAGATAAGCAAGGAGGAAGAAAAGACAGAAACATCAAGTGAAGGCAGAGAGATAGCGGGAGGTGGAGAATCGCGAGACTGTCAGTGATCAGTTCCTAGGTCTCCCAAGAAAATTTGATTGCGCAATCAGACAGACAAGAGACAGAAAAGGAAAGGATAGAACAGATTCTTGCATTTAAGTCTTTCTGCATAACAAATGGGACAGGGCCTTATTCAACCCTGTCACAGTGTCCACCAGGAATCTCTGATATAGGCAGTACTCAGGCAGAGGACGTATGCAGGGAAGATTCTGTGTTCCCAGAGAAGGACGTGGACAGAGAGCAGGCATTGGCCATGGGGGTTGGGTGGCACCACAGAGCAGGTTGAAAATGAATCCTGTCAGCATGTCTATCTAACTGGTGTAGTACTCCAGCCCCCTCTGTATTGAGTCCAGGTGAGTGGTCCCATAGTCACCGTGATCCCTGCAAGCTCGGGCAAAGGTGGCTGACACCCAAGAGGGAAAATGGATCCAGGGGTCACAGGGCCTTTGCCTGGGCTGCAGAGATGCACAGGGGATCACGCCTGAGGGGAGGGCCTGACAGAACTGCATGAACAGAGTCGACCTATGAAACAGGAATGACCCAGTCAGTACCCATGATGGGATTCTCCCAGTTACGGAGAGCGGAGCTGTACAATCTCAGCATGGCAGCTTCGGTCCTCACCAGTGATGGGTTCAGCAAATGGGTCCGGGGAGAACTCCACCTCCTGGCTGTCATCTGACCCCCAGCTGGTGAGACCTCTGGCACCTGGCTGAGGGTTGATGACTGGCCTGAAGACAGCTTCCACCCCATCACCACAGCCAGTGCTGTCCTCGTGCTGGGCCTGGCATCACGTTCAATGTCGGCCGTCTGCCATCCCATTCCTGGCCCTAGCGCTGTCGGGCATTGGTCCAGTGCTGCAAATGGCACCGGAACTGGTGACAACCCCAAGGACAACACAGTCAACGGTGCTGTGCCCAGGACCGACACCATGGCTGGTGCCATGTGGTCAAAGAGGGAAGCACCATCCCTTCCCCTGGAGCCACTAGAGCTGACAAGGGAAGAGACCACCACCACCTCCTTGGCAAGCTGACACCACATGGCCCCAGTGTTTGCTCCTCTCTTAATACCACAAATGGTGTCGGGGGGACCCGACCCTGCAGCCAGCACCACCTCACTCATTGGCACTGCAAATGGTGCTAGGAGCCAGAACAGCACCACGCCATGACACCAAGGTGTCCACCGTGGAAGACCAAGTATACAGTTGTGGCCTTACCACTGGAGATATCTGCTGTCCAGGACAAACAGACTGGGGGGGTGCACAGCTGAATGTCCAGAAAGAGCCAACTGTGCAACAGACCCACCCTCCAGGGCCTCCAATTCCTTGGCAAGACGTGGTTGAGGAGAACCCTGTGCTTCCTCAACACCAGAGGTGCTGGGAAGAAGCCCAGAAGAAAGGACCAGAGACTGTACCTTGGCCTCATGAGTGCGACACTTGCCTCTAAAAATTGGGGTCAGATGATTCCATTTCACTGCATGGATTTCAAGGGTACAGCAGTCCATTTAGAATCAGGCACTGCCCTCATCCATCACATGAGAAGAAACATAGAAATTGTCGGCAGATAAAGATCTTTATAGTCCGTCCCATCTGCCCATTTTTCCTGCCTACTGTGTTATCACAGCCCCTACACAATCTCCAGTCCCCCCCCCCAACGGTGTTCCTTCCAAGGTCCCCTTGTATCTATCCCATGCATGCTTGAATCCTGTGACTGTTCTGGCACCTATCACCTCTGCTGGGAGGCCATTCAGGCCTCCACCACCCTCTCTGTGAAGAAATTTTTTTTTTTTACATCCCCTCTGAGCCTCCCCCCCCCAGCTTCATAGTGTGGCCCCTTGTCCTCAAGTCTGTCTTTCTGCAGAAAATACTACCTTCCTGTGCCCTATTAATACCTGTTACATACTTGAATATTTCTGTCATATCCCACCCCCTTCCCTTTTTTCCTCCAGCGAGTACATATTCAGTTATCTTAGTCTGTCCTCGTAGGGCTTCTGATGCAGTCCGTGCACCATTTTGGTTGCCCGCCTCTGTACCGCCTCCACCCTATCCATGTTCTTCTGGAGCTGGGGCCTCCAGTACTGGACAAGGTATTTGAGGTGTTTTCTTATCAGTGACCTGTATAGGGGTAACACTACCTCCCTATTCCTACTGGTGATACCCCTCCCTATGCACCCCAGCATTCTACTAACCTTTCCCACTGCCTTTTCACTCTGCTTGGCTACTTTCAGGTCATCAGAAATGATTATCCCCAGGTCCCTTTCCTGTTTTGTAGTTGCCAGTACCTCCCCTGCCAAATGTATGCAGCCCCCGGTTTCTGTGCCCCTGGTGCATGATTTAACACTTTTTAGTATTGAAACCCAGCTGCCAAACATTTGCCCGTTCCTCTAACTTCTGCAAATCATTCATCGCCACCCCCAACCCCCGTGTATCCACCCTCTTGCAGATTTTAGTGTCATCCGTGAACAGGCAGACTTTCCCTTCCAGCCCTTCTGCAATGTCGCTGATAAAGACACTGAAGAGGACTGGACCCAGTACTGACCCCTGAGGCACCCCACTGGTCACCCTGCCATCTCCCAAGTGGACTCCATTTACCACTACACTCTGACTCCTGCCGCTCAACCAACTTGTTACCTAGTTTACTATCTTCTGGCCCACTCATAGATAGGTCAGTTTGTTCACCAGTGTTCTGTGCGGAACAGTGTCAAAGGCTTTCCTAAAATCCAGGTATGCCACATCCACCACTCCACCCTGATCCACTTCCCTGGTCACCCAGTCAAAGAATTTGATTAGGTTTTTCTGGCAAGACCTCTCTGCTGTGAAACCAGGTTGCCTTTGATCCTGCAATCCACTTGTTTCAGGGTATTCCACTATCCTTCCCTTCAACAGTGATTCCATGACCTTGCCCACTACCGAAGTCAGGCTGACATGTCTGCAATTTCCTACCTCCTCCCTAGTCCCACTTTTATGAAGTGGGACAACATCTGCCCTTCTCCAGTCCCTCAGAACTACCCCTGTTTCCAGCAAGAAGTTGAACAATACTGTCAGGGGTGCAGCCAGCACCTCTCTGAGCTCCTTCAGTATCTTATGGTGAACCCCATCCAATCCCATTGCTTTGTCAACTTTTGATCTTGCTAGTACCCTGAGGACTTCTTCCTCTGTGAAAGGACTACTGCCCACCCTCCCTACCAATTCTGTCCCTGTTCTTTATCTTTGGCCTGTCACCTACCCCCTCTACTGTAAATACAGAACAAAAGTATCAGGTCAATATGTCCACCTTCCCTTGGTCACCTTCCTCACAGACACTACACCTTCACCTTTTATTCTTATCCCCTCACTGGTCCTCCTTTTCTTGCTAACATATTGGAAAAAGGTTTCATCCCCTTTTTTATTGACTAGGCAATATTCTCCTCCATTTGTGCCTTTGCTCTCTGCACTGCCTTGCCTGCCTCCCTTTGTTTCTCCTGGTAATTTATCCTATCCCCTTCCTTCTGTGTCTTTCTATACTTCCTAAATTACATTTTCTTCACTCTTACTGTTTAAGCTAGCTCTCTGGAGAACCATAGTGGTCTCCTTTTCCTCTTTCCCTTGCAGACCTGCTTAACACAGAGATTCATAGCCCTTTCTTTGACCTCTTATTTTTGCCCACCGGTCTTTGATGCCTCCCAGCATCCCTAACCCTGCCAGGGCTTCCCTGAGGCATTCTCCCCTTGTTTTGAAATCGGCCCTCCTGAAGTCCATGACCTTCATCCTTGTGCAGTTCAGTGCAAACCCAGTTTTTATAGCAAATCACACCGTACGATGATCGCTGGTCCCCAGGTGGTCAGCCACTGTGACGTCAGTAACACTGACACTAGGACCAGTAATGCTCCTCCACAAGTGGGTTCCATTACCAGTTGCCTGAGGAACACCCCCTGCAAGGAATCCAGGATGTCCCTGCTCCTGGAAGTTGCTGCTGTTGGGAGTCTCTAATCCACATTAGGTAGGCTGAAGCCTCCCATCAGCAGCAAGTCTTCCTTACGAGTCAACCTCTGGATTGCTTCCAGCATTTCCCCATCCACCTCTTCCATCACTGCTGGAGGAGGTCTGTAAATCACTCCAGTATGGTTAACGGCCACGTTCCTACTCTCCAGAGTGACCCACAGTACCTCCGCTCCCTCTGGTTCCCCTTCTATTTCTGTAGCCTTTATGTTGTCTTTACATAAAGAGCTACTCCTCCCGTCTTTCTTCCGACCCTGTCCCTTCTGAACAGAGTAAATCCTGGTACTGCCATATCCCAGTCCTGGTTTTCATTGCACTAGGTCTCAGTGATGGTGACTAGATCCAGGTCCTCCCCTTCATGGTGGCCTCTAGGTCTGCAATCTTGTTGCCCAGACTTCAAGCATTCGCACATATGGCCCTCCAAATCTCTAGCCCTTTAATTCTACCATCCCCTTGTCTATTCCCTACCCCCATTTGCTGGGGAGTGCCAGCTAGTATCCCGCCCCCTTTGCTGACCTTCATGCCTTCTCTAGACTCATACTCCTCCTTAATCGGTTTAAATGCAGGGCCCCATTCATGTATTCTACCAGACAGATAGATGAAAAGCCTTTATTTTTCAACAGGTTTAACTTTTAGGACTAGATAGCCCTCTGTTTTACAAAGTTGCCCTGATATTCAAATGGTTACAAACAACATATTTTTGCACACATGCAGTATGTACAAAGTTACAAAAGGAATGTATAGACTATTTACATGACACAGACCATCTAACAAATACCGATAAACATGCTTCTATCTTACGATTTTAAATGGATGCTAATATTAAAAATCTTTGCACGTTAGCATGCACCTAAGTTTAGTTTTAGTTTTCCTCTAACCTCTCTAGACCCCCTCCTCACTGAGGTGCAGCCTGTCCTTTGAATATAGCCCTTCATCCTTCCATTTGTCCCCCCCACCCTTCAATGCAGATAAACCTTTCCGATGTGCACCAGTCCCACAGTCACTCGCTTGAACTCCTCTACTCTCCTTTTCCTGCCCGCACTGGCACTGGGGACTTGGCTTACCTCAGAGAATGCCATTAAAGCCACGGACTCTCTGCAGCGCTCTGCTAGCAGAAGAGCCAAGAAAGGTCCAACAATGCTGCTGCTGATTCATCACGACAGGCTTCCCACATGAGCAATGATGCATGACGGGAGGCTGCCAGACTTGCCTGAACTTCTGGGACCCCTTCTCTTTCTTGAGTTTTGACATCGCGGTAAACACAAATACTAAAGAGGGTAGGCACCGCAAATGAACAAACTAGCTGTGACAGAGAAGAAATCTGGCGATAGTCAACAAACTGAGGCAGTGTCGCTCCCCCCTTGTGCACTTGATAGTGGGAAAACAGAATCAGTTGTGTGTGAGGGGGCTGGCGACAGTTGCTGCCTGGCGCAAGTGGCACCAAATGAGGTACACAGGCACCATCAGTAGCTGATGTCGGTTCCCTCCTGCAAAACGTTTGCTCCCGCTGGGTCCCAATGCCTCCAGTGCCAGACCCATAAGTGGGAATCAATGATGAAGATCAGTTCCTGGAAGATCATAAATTTTTTATGGAAAAAAGTACAGTTATGTAAGAACTTACCGTAACAGTAGATCTTCGAGAGAAGCTCTTGCAGCAGGAAATTACATGTAGGACTGACGCCACCTGGCAGCAGAACACAGCAGAACTCTTCTAGCAGTACCTAGGGGACTGCCTCCTTACATCGGCTCCACCCCAACGTCCCATCCAGTATATAGGAGGCGACGGTCCCCACGCGCTCCAGTTCTTGGATGATGAAAAACGGCAGATCTTGCATGAGGCTGCAGGAATAAAGGAAAGAAAAAACAGTCCGCACTCCCCTTGCCAAACAAAAAGGAGTCGTCATGGCCAATGCAGGAAGAGCCTAATCCTTGGGGGATGGAGGGAGGGAAAGTTGTACCCGCTGCAAGAGCTTCTCCTGAAGATCTACTGTTACGATAAGTTCTTACATAACTGTACGATCTTACTTCGAGAGGAAGGACTTGCAGCAGGTAATTACATGTAGGACTGATTTCCAAGCAGTATAAAACTAAAGACAACTACTTGGAAGGAGGAAAAGGAGAGGCAAGGAACAGAATGCCAGGGAAAATCCCTCAGGAGATCAAACCCTGCAAGACCGCAAGGCGGAAACCAGCTCTGCGTCTGGAGGCTATATCCAGACTGTGATGCCTGACGAAGGTATGAACCGAGTGCCAGGTAGCTGCAGCACAAATGTCCGCTGCTGATTCCCTCTTGAGAGCTGCGAATGACGTCGCTACTGCTCTAGTGGAGTGAGCCTTGACCGAGCCCGAAAGGGCTTTGCCATGATTTTGGTAACAGAAAGTGATGCAATTCACCAACCAACGTGAAAGCGTCTGTTTGGTGACCAGTCAGCCTAAGGACCTGGAAGCGAAAGACAAAAATAACTGGTCAGATTTCCTCACTTCCTTGGTCCTGGACAAATAAAATCACAGAGCTCTATGAACATCCAGAGTGTGGAGAAGAGCTTCCCCTTTATTAGAATAATTCGGGTAGTACACAGGGAGCTGAACTGCCTGGTTCAATGTGAGCTCAGACACCACCATAGGTAAGAACTTAGGATTAGTGCGTAGGTCTACCCTACCCTATCCTTGTGAAAAATCAGGTAAGACTCCTTACACATGAGTGCCTGAAGCTCGGAAATCCTCTGAGCAGAAGTAGCAGCAACTAAAAACAACGTTTTCCAAGAGAGAGAAATGCAGCTCACAATCCATGGCTGGTTCAAAAGGAGGGAGTGTCAGCTTCTCCAACACAAAAAGCAGATCACAAGGAGAAACAGGATCCTGGATAGGGGGTCTGATGTGCAAGATGCCTTCGAGAAAGGCTTTGGACACCTCCAATTGAGCCACTGATCTGTCCTGGACAGGGGCGTGGTAGGCAGAAAGATTGGCCAGGTGTACCTTAATGGAGGCTTAACTTAAACCTGACTCTGATTAGGAAAACAGGTACTCCAGTATTGTGTTGATCAGACAGACCAATGGATCCAAATGTCTCGCTGTGGCACACAGACAGAAATGTTTCCATTTCATTGCATAAGTAGCTCTCGTGGAGGGGTTTCCTCGCCTCCACCAGGACTTGCACCACCTTATCAGAGACTCCAAACCTAAGCTTAGGTAGGTCCTGAGGAGCCAGGCATGCAGGTGGAGGGAACACAGGTTCAGGTGAACCAGGGACCTGTTGACCTGAGAGAGAAGATGGGTTGAGACTGGCAAGGGTACAGGAGGTTCCGCCGAAAGACGCTGTAGCAAGGGGAACCATACCTGATGAGGTCACAGTGGAGCAATCAGGATCATAGTAATCCCCTCTGACTGCATTTTGAGGAGGACCCTCTGCAGAAATGGAAAGGGAGGGAAGGCATAAAGGAACCTCTCTTTCCAAGAGGGGGACAACACATCTCACCAAAAAACACCAGACCTTGGATCTAGCAAGCAGAAACTGGGCAGTTTTGCGTTGGATGGAGACGCGAAAAGGTCCAGATCTGGAGTCCCCCACCTGGCGAACAGATCGTTGGCCACGGTTTAAAGGAGGGACCATTTGTGGGCCTGTGACCTCAACCTGAGAGCGTCCACTAATTCGTTCTGGATCCCCGGAATGTGAATAGCAGAAATGGTCGATTGATGAGTGATGGCCCAATCTCAAACTCTCATGGCCTCTCGACAGAGCGGGTAAGAGTGGGTACCTCTGTTTGTTGATGTAAAAGACCACTGAGGTGTTGTCCATCTGGACAAGAAGGTGACCCGGAAAGATTAGAGAGTCCAGCACCTGCAGTGCATAAAGGACCTCTCTCAACTCGAGGACATTTATGTGTAGACTCTCCTCTGACGGGGACCGGGAACCTTGAGTCCTGTGAAATCCTAAGTGCGTGCCCCATCCCGTATTTGAAGCATCCGTGCACACTGTCTGCGAAGGGGTTCCTGGCTGAAGTAGAACTCCCTCCAGGAGCTTGGAAGATGACATCACCAACGAAGTTCCCGGCGGATTGGCTCCGTGACTTTGACCCATGCATTGAGGCTGTCCCGATTCTGGTCCCACTGGAACTTGAGGGTCCACTGAATTGTTCTCATCCGCAATCTTGTGAAGGGAACAGAGACTGTGGCTGCTGCCATATGGCCTACTAACCTGAGCAGTAGTCTGGCAGGTACTACAGAGGCTGAAATGATGAGGCTGGCTAGAGCCCAAACGCACTCTACCTGGTCTGCTGGCGGGAACACTTTCCCTTGAACAGTGTTCAGTAATGCCCCTATGAACTGCAGGTTTTGAGTGGGGATCAGAAATGACTTGTTAGGATTTATCGTGACGCCCAGATGCCGACACAGGGTGAGGGTGTCCCGAATCGTTTCTTGAAGGTGGTCCCTGGAGGAAGCCAGCAGGGGCCAATCGTCCAGGCAGGGGAACACAAAGTGGCCCATCCTGTGTAGTGCTGCGGCAACCACCGCCATGCACTTCATAAAGACTCTTGGGGCTGAGGAGAGACCAAAGGGAAGGACTCAAAACAGTAAGTGTCTTCCTTCGAATCTGAACCTCAGGAACCTTCTGTGTCCCTTGGCGATATGGATATGCAGATGTGCATCTTGCATGTCCATAGACACCAACCAGTCTCCTCAAGAGATCATGGGAAGAAGACTGGGGAAGGAGACCATCCTGAATCTTTTGTAGGAAACCCACAGATTCAGATCGCTGAGGTCCAAGATGCCGAAGCCTCCCTGCTAAGGCTGTGGCTGGAAGCAGGGTTGCTGAGGCTGGTGTCCCCTTAAGCCACGGAAATAGGACAGATGAAATTGTCCCTGTTTTGGGCGGTACATAGACTGCACGGTATGGACAGCCTTAATGGAGTCTTGTAATATGGAGATGATCTTCTCTGACTCTTCCCTGAAGAGAATGGAGCCTTTAAAGGGAGCGTCCAGAATGTTCGACTGAACATCGGGTGCGAACCCCGAAACCCGGAGCCAGGAGTGACGCCGGAGACAAATGCCCTTGGCAGCCGTCCTTGCAGATGTGTCCGCAGAGTTGTACACAGACCTCAAGATGTGTGTACCAATGTCCGAGCCCGTCTGGAGCAATTTTGCAAGCTCTGCCTTTTGCGGGCAGTCGGCATGCCTTGCAGGATGTCCAGCCCTTGTTCCCAGAGGGCGTTCTGCAACTGGACCATATGAGTTAGGAAGTTGAGACTCCTGATGCTGCAAGTGGCAGACTTGTACACCTTTCTGCCCAATTAATCCAGCAGCTTAGACTCCCTGTCAGGCGGCCAGGTGCTCAGGTGTTTGGGCCTCTGCGAACGGTTGTGAGCCACCAAAATCACCACTGAATCTGAGGCTGGTTATTTGGCCAGAAAGGGATGGTCCTTAGGCACCCGGTAAAGACAGTGCGCTTTCTTGGGAACCATGGAGGATGAATGTGGATGCCTCCAGGTAGCTTGGGTAACATCCTGGAAGGTGTCCCACAGGTGGGATGACCACGGGCTTGGGGTCCTTTTAGCATAGATATTTTGCCAGCCTCAAGCACTCCGGATCACGGGCCTCCGTGTCCTACCCCATGTTCTCTTGTATGTGGCCCATGAACTCCATAAAACTGGGGTCATCTGGCGGAGATTGTGGTTGATCCTCCGTATTCCCGGGCAGAGACTTGACGTCGGAAGTGGGAGGAGAGGAGTCCGAGTCGACACGCGTGTCTGAAGAAGAGGGGGAAGGAGAGAGTCGTCTCCTTCGCTTATGCCTTCGGTCAGGTGAGGCAGAATGGGAGGAGCTCCTAGAACGAGACCACCTGTGCCTACGCTTGTCTGGATGCCTTCTAGGACTGCGAGGCAAACAGGGTCTCCCAGTATCATCTCCAGGAGGCTGTGGGGCCACTTTATCCTTTGACAGAGATTCAGGAACCAAATCAGGCTGAGGAGTGAGTGTCGGGCCCGGTTTCGGGAGCAGGTCCGGTTTCACGGTCTCCCACCAGTGGGGGAAAAAAGCTCCGTAACCTGGGACATATTTAGCCTGGGGGACCTAGGAGTTGGGTCAGGCGTCTGTGTCCCAGTACCGGCATCAGGCCGGTCCGGCGGCTGTATGGGCAACGACAGTGGGGCCTGGTCTTCAAGGTCGTCATCAGGTTCGAATGGTGGATGGGCTGGCATCCGCTCCTCAGATGAGAGAGTGATGTCGGAGATGGTATCGGGTTTGGCCGTAGTCGCTGGCATCGGGGTAACCTTAGCCGGTGGGATCAGGATGGCAGCCGGAGGACCGACAGCAGGGCAGCGGTCCAAGGCTGGCTTGTGTGTCTTGTCTGACAGACGCCCTTCTGATGCTGGAGGCTGAGGGTGGTTGGAGGATTTGTGAGTCTTGTCCAGACGCTGTTCTGATGCCGGAGGCTGATGGTGGTCGGAAGACTTAGATTTTGGAGGCAAAGAAAAAGCCCAACCAGATGAATGTCCAAAGGACTTTTTCCCTTCCCGGGAGTCGGCACCAGAGACAGAAGTCGAGCGGGAGGGGGTCTTACCTGAGTCCGCGGATCTCCCTGATGAAGCCAGGGGAAGGCGGACCTTGATCAGCTGAAGAGAAGCCGAAGAGCCGGTGGACTTGGAGACAGAGGCCGACCCAGTTGCGGGGACGGCTGGCTTCAGGGTAATCAGGCGGGACTCATGGCCTAAAGAGCCTGATCTGGGGCCGTGTGCGATCCAGAGGACCGGGACCTCGAGTGGGATCTCTCCCGATCCTTGCGCGTCTCCTTGTGGTGCTTCTTCCTAGCAGGCAAGTGATCTTGGGAATCCCCTCCGGATGAAGAGTCTCACTACATGGCGGCCAACTGTTTTTGCGCAAGGAAGGCTTGGAGCGATTTCTGGCACCTTATGCGAGTCCTGCTGTTAAAGGCCTGGCAGTGGGAGCAGGCGCTAGTGTCGTGGTCTAGGCCCAAGTAGAAGAGACAGGCAGAGTGACCATACTTGGAGGGGATCTGATGCCTACAGGAGCACTTGTTGGTGTGCCCCGTTGGTGGAGTCGAAATTTTAGAGAAAAAGGTAAACTGAGGTAAGCTGTGGTCGGTACTGGCAAAAGAGCTAGCCGTGTGATGTCGGGAAAGAACTGGATCACGTGGGGACCGTTGCCTCCTATATGCTGGATGGGATGTCGGGGTTGGAGCCGACGTAAGGAGAGCGGTCCCCTGGGTACCGCTAGAAGAGTTTTGCCGTGATCTGCCACCAGGTGGCGACAGTCCTACATGTAATTACCTGCTGCAAGAGCTTCCTCTCGAAGTAAGATCTGGCCTTTCGTTTGAAAAAAGCACCATTTTCATACAAAACAAATCATCATCTTCATACAATTTCACTGAGAAAAATGGCAATTTCTGCAGTTTTTACATTGTGCAAGGAAATCTGTGCAACACTGCGCAAGTTAATTTGACCCAGCAGCACCTTGAAACTTGCAGCTTCGTTTGTACAGACAGGCACTAGACACACAGGAATGCTATTCACAGACCTGGACTGACAGTCAGTCTTATGAGCCCTCTTTTTGCAGCTCCTCTTGTTCTTGCAGTGGCTGTCTTCTGATCTGGAGATCTTCATCTGAAATGCAGACCACAATGACAGTTTGTGCTGAGAGCACCACAGTGGTTACCAGTTGTAATCTCACAGAGCACAACCACATATTAAAAATATTACAGCTGCTGGGCACTCAATTTCTCATGTCTTAAGAGCAGTTCACATACCATATATGCACATTGAACCCCTTTGTAAATAAAATGTAATTCAAATTTGTGTATCTCCAGTTTGTCCACTGAGAAAGATTATGCGTCTGTAGGTGTCCCAGGTTTCCGCTGCCGTTGTACTTCACCTAGTAGGGCTGCAGAACAGTACTCTGAGCAGGCCTGGGTGCAAATCCCCAATTAGGACACTTAATTTCTTTCTCACTTTAAATCATATTTCAAATAAATGCACAGAACACCCCTTGTAAATTAAAGCTAAAATCTAAGTCCTACGCTCAAAAGTTTCACACTGCCCTGAAATGCTGCAGTAAGTGAGGTAATTATGTCATGGCAACTCCATTGCCTTTAATTTTTTAATTTTATTTTATTTAGCTTTTGTTTACCAGGTAAGCATGCTAGACAGTCAAGTGCCTATTTTTAGGTATGACCCGGGAGAATTACAGATACAGGCAATAACAATTCAGAGGCAGGATAACAGCAATTCAACTAGGTACAGACAGAAAAGTCTGACAGTAACCAAGTACAGTGACAAGGTAGCAGCTGTCAAACCCGATACAGACAGGTAGAGGCAGACAGCTACAGTCAGGTACAGACATAGAACAATTCCAATGCAATTGCAGTGTAATTTGATCCAGTTATCTTGAGGTACCTTAGACATTGATATTGACGGCAGGTAAAGACTGCTTGGCCCACTTAGTCTGCCCATAAACCTTACGGTACACTGCAGTAAAAGGCAACTTTTAAATTGCTGCCACTGTACACATACAGTATGTAGGCCACAAAAGCCAATCAGAAGCCATATCTCATGCATTCACACATCAGTGTGGCCAATGATTTGACACCTTGAAAACTCGTGGCACTGAATGCCTATACTAAGCTTTGTGGCATAACCCATTCTCAGGGTATAGGTAAAAAATACAAGCGTGACATATGCATGTATGGATGCCTTTATTTTATCCACCCCCCTTCTTGGGTCTGCCATCCCACAGAGGATAAAAATGCAGGCGCTGGATTGCTGCAGCACTAGCCGCACTTCTCTATGATGTCACGAGCATGTTCAGTACCAAGCTATGGGATGGAACACTAAATGCCTTACCACAAGAATTCCCTTCTATATCATCCAGAAGATTTGCTGTTGATGCCGCTGTCCCAAGTCTACAGGTCCAGATTAAGGAAAAACCAGTTGCTAGCCAGTTTATACTTACATAAACCTTAATACGTTTTATGATGCTAAGAAAAATAAAATTGAAACGCTTCACAGGTTTACAGCGAAGTAAAATAAAACAGGCAGAATAATAATGATGATGCAGTAACAACAGTTCATAGACTAGGAGCCAACAAGACAGTGAGGTTATGCTAAGAGTTGAAGTGAAGGGAGAAGAGAGGAGTTTTGACAAGAAGCGAGTCAGTGAGATGGACAGAGAGAGTCAAAAGCTGTTCCGGGATGGGGGGTGGGAGCGAGTCAGTGAGATGGACAGAGAGAGTCAAAAGCTGTTCCGGGATGGGGGTGGGAGGCGAGTCAGTGAGATGGACAGAGAGAGTCAAAAGCTGTTCCGGGATGGGGGGTGGGAGCGAGTCAGTGAGATGGACAGAGAGAGTCAAAAGCTGTTCTGGGATGGGGTGGGGGCAGCAGAAGAAATGTCTCGGCCCACTGTGGGCATTGTGTAGGCAGGAACCAGGAGGAGAACTGCAGAAGAGGAGCAAAGTGATCGCGAAGGAAAATACTGAGGGATCACTTAATGTCCCAGCTTGTGTGCCGCCGCTACCCAACTACAGTATATGATGAGCCATCACCTCCGTGCACGTCACCCATTACTGGTACTTATTTATGATTCCGGTCTATAATTTATGGTGCAGTCTCTTTATGTACGTTATTAACTATAAGTAAAGAGGTCCTCTGAGGGATGTCTCTTATGATATAAAAGACTGAGTGTTAGGTCTGGGAGACAGGACCACGAAGTGAAGCTGCGCGGTTCTGTCTGCCCAAACCTCAGGAGAGGGGTTACTCACCGATACCGTAAGAGACATCCCTTGAAGGTGCTATTATCTTATTATAAATCACTTAAGTTTAGCTCAAGTGATGTATAATAAGTTAGTCTACTTGGTTTTTCATTGTGCTGTTCTACCCCTGTGGTGCTGAAGTGAAGTGCCCCCTCCTTATGCTCCCGCACAACAGTACACTGTATATGAGGTAAGAGGTACAGAGGCTCTGTGCGTTGACTGGATGAAGTCACACCAGTGATTTATAATACTTGAATGGTCTAATCCTACACTCCACTCTGTGCGCTTGCATCTTTTTCAATTTTGAATGGTCTTCTTTGGGGTCTATATATTTACATAGCACTACCAACAATCTTTTAATTATTCTGCTACATACCTTTAACCTTGTGTGTTACCAGCCTTGCCGTATATGTCTCAAGTCATGCATGAAAACAGACAAACTCTTGGCCAAGGCACCTACCTGGAACTAACTAACTAACATACACAGCAGAAGATAAGATCAGAGAAACAGGCAGTGGCAGAAACATAAGAGGATTTTTAGACAAGGGGGGCGGTATTTTCAAAACAATCCATCCAAGATAGTCTGCCTCCAGTTTCAAAATGGAACTGTGCCCAGACTGTTATATTATCTATTAGATGGTCCAAAAGTGTCCAAATGTTGTGTCAAAAAAGTATACAGCTGTGGCAAAAATAACGTAAACTGCATTTGTGTCATTTTTCGTACAGCAAATCATGACTTTTTGTCGCACAACAAAGACATCTCTTGAAAATGGCAGCAAGCCTACTTGGACGGATGCAGGGGGATGCAGATGCAGGTGAAACAATTTTGAAATTCCTACCCAACTAGTGCAAATTGCTATGTCATTAAAGAAAAACACATATCCGTATAAAGTCCCCAACCATTGATTAGGCTTTTAAAAACTTTTTTTTATCACTTACATGTTATAATATTTAATTTGCTCTAGCACTTGACATGTAAAACACAGCTGGAGCTGTGCGGTGCCATTTTCACATTCTTGGCACAGCTCCGCTCCATTGTATCACTTATACAGTGGAGTGCAGGAGTGGCACGGAGATTGGAGAATAGAAATGGCACCATGCAGCTCAGGCTGTATTTACATTTTGGGTGCTAGAGCAGATTTAAATATTACAGCATACAAGTGATAAAAAAAGATTTTTTTTGGCTTAAAAGTCTAATGGGGGGGTTATAGAGAGATGCGTCTTCCTTTAATTACTGAATCAAACTGAACAGAATTTACCATTTTGATGGTAGATGAAGGCCCCTTCCCAATGATTTAGTAACCTTCAGCCTCTAGACTGCCCCCACCGGGAAGGATGGCTGCCCTCTTTGTCACCACCCACACCAGAGAAATAGTCTGGGGCTGACAATTTGATCCAACTTAAATCCAATGGGCAGCTTCTGAAATTACTTATGGGTTTGCATTGCAACCAAAAATTTTTATCTCTCCCTCTGCCCCCCCCCCCCCATGCTGTCGTAGTGCCTCACAGTACTTGCTCAGATTTTAATATCGAAACATTCAGGTATGTTAATATATGGTGCTTTGTAAAGAACAGTAGCTGGTACGTGCATCAACTTGTCAGTCTCTCTCAGATTTCACACTTTTTGCCTCCGTTACTTAAAGGGAGATGGTCAGATATGATTGCTCTTTTTTATTTTACAACATTAAACAAACATTTATTTATAAAATGAAAGAGTGGTGAGAGTTACTGCTTCCTATAACTTTCCCTTAAAAAAAAAAACAACTGTTTAATCATTATGCTACATTTGAATATTTATGAGGTGGTCACCCATAAGTGGCTCAGACCAACTGCATGCTTGTCCCCCCTAGCAACAGTGACTCCAAGCAGCATCAGGGGACAAGCAAGCATGTTCTCGACAGTGCTCAATACATCTATGGATCAGCTAAGATGAAACTCCATGCCAACTGACAGCTGCTTGTCAGCGCGGTTTCCCTGCTCCTGGCAGTCTCATCACAAGAATGCCTACTTCAGCAGAGTCAGAGGTGAGACATGTTCAGTGACAGAAACGGCATTGTTTTTCATTGATCTAACTATGTCTCACAGTAAAATGATGCCACTTCTGTCACTGATTATCTGTTGGCTACACTGCAGAAACAGAAGTCCAGTTATTGCAGCTCATGGGACATATCTATTTGTTAGGAGCTGCAGTTAAGATGGCTGAGGCAAGGTAGTGGCTCTAACTGTTATACAGTCAATAAATACACACATATACGCACATGGAGACACAGAGGTAAAATGGGATATGCTGCGACAGAAACGGCGTCTTTTTCTCATTCACCTCATGCAGTTTCTGTCACTGTTTATGGTCAGGCGTCTCTGCAAGAGGAAATATACAAATTACAGCTGCGGCAGCTCCGCTGCGTGATCTGGTAGGCACGTGCTGCAGTAGGAGTGAGGGATGGGCACTCAAATGAACGTGGATGGAAACCAAGAGCCAGTGCATGCTGCAGCCTGTTTGCTACGTATTTACAGTCAGTGACAGTCTCATACGTGACAGGTTAATCATAGCGTCTCAGTGGTGAAACTTGCTGTTCTGTGACAGAAACGGCATCTCTTTGCACTCACCTCGCTGTGACACTATAATGTCCTACTGCGGCTCATACTGTACCTGCCAGTTCCCTCACAAGACCTGCAGTAACAGCAGGCTGGGTATTTCACTTTACAGGGCTGGGACACAGCAATCAATGTGACAGAAACAGCAGCATTTTACAGTGTGATACTGTTCTATGAATGAAAAAAAGGTGCCGTTTCTGTCACTGCATAACAAATTTTACCTTGGTGTCGGAGATGCTAGCTGTAATTTGATGTCACTATCCATTTGTGTCTGCATGTAGTTAGAGCCCCTTCCCTGCCTTCAATATCTTACTGCAGCCACTAACTAATGAATATGTCCCACGAGCCACAGTAACTGTTTGGGCTTCTGTTTTTGAACTGTAGCCTGGCGGTAATCACGGTGACAGAAAAAACAGGTTACTCACCTGTAACAGTAGTTCTAGGAGTGGTATATGTTGTTCATCCACACTTCTTGGCATGTCCCTTTCCCCTGTAAGGATCGCCGGAAGGTCTTCAAGCTGGCTCCTCACACCCACTCGGGTGGTATAGCCCTCGGCTCCACCCCATGATGCCAGATCTTAGCCTGCTGGAAGCCAGGTTTGAGCATTGCAGCCAGGGAGGTCCAGTGAGTCCGTGGGGATGAACAACATATACCACTCCTAGAACTACTGTTATAGGTGAGTAACCTGTTTTTCTAGGGACGTGGATATGTTGTTCATCCACACTTCTTGGTAGACTCCTAGCAGTTCTCTGAGAGGAGGGAGGCAAGGTGCACATCCCCTACTTTGGGAACAGAGACTGGAGAACTGAGGCCCCAAAACCAGCATCCCAGCGTGACTCAAGGTCGATGTGGTAATGGGTGATGAAGGTGTTTGCTGTCTTCCACGTGGCAGCCCGACAGATTTTCTGGATAGGGATGACCATGGAAGCAGCCACCGATTCAGCGGTATGGCGGGTAAAATGAGTTCTTATCCCTCTGGGAGGCTCCTTGCCCACCAACCTATAACAGAGATCAATGCAAGATGTAATCCATCTTGCGATCATCCGCTTTGCTGCAGGTCTGCCAGAAGCGGCTTCAGCATAGGTGACAAACAGCTGGCAAACCTCGCCCCGAATTTCCACCGTCCTCTCCTTATAATAGGAGAGAGCTCATCTCAGGTCCAGAGTATGGAGCCTGTACTCGGCGTCAGAGGTGTAGTTCGGGTAGAACACAGGCAGAGTCAACACCCGGTTAAGGTGAAAATCTGACACCACCTTCGGGAGGAATTTCAGGTGGGAGTGCAGGATAACCTAGTCCCTGTGAAAGACCAGCTAAGGGGAGTCCAGTGAGAATGCCTGGAGCTCCCCTGTCCTTCTGGCAGACGTGATAGCCACCAGGAAGGCCGTCTTCCACAAGTGTGACATCTCATACTTGTGCATTGGTTCGCATGGCTTGCCCATGAGCTTTGCCAAGACCAGCAGTAAATCCCACAGAGGTGGAAGTTCATGCACCGGAGGGGATATGTGAACAAGGCGTTTAAAAAAGTACCAGACCACCTTCTCCTGTGCCACCGTCTGCTGACCAGCCCGCGCTCGGTAAGCAGAGATGGCTGCCAGGTGCACCTTAAGGGTCGAAGACCGAAGACCTCCTTTGGACAGAGACCAAAGGTAGTCTAAAATGCTAGCCACAGTACAGGACACAGGGTACAGGCTCTTGCCCTGACACCAAATGAAAAATCTTTTCCATTTGAAGGCATAGCACTTTCTGGTCGACTCCTTTCTGGATGCTTTCACTACTGAGTACATCCTCGGAGAGACCTAAAGCCTGGAACTCTAGCCGCTCAGGTACCAGCCTGTCAGGTGCAGGGATTGAAGGTCTGGATGGAGGACCTTCCCCTGACTGACAGCTCTGGGCGTGCTGGAAGACGCCTCAGGAGCCTGTTGCTGAGGCTGAGGAGATCTGGATACCAGAACTGGCAGGGCCAGTCTGGGGCTACCAGGATCACCTGCGCCTTGTCCCTCCTCACCTTGAAGAGCACTCTGTGACTCAAGGGAAATGGAGGGAAGGCGTAGAAGAGGCCTGGGGTCCACATCTCGAGAAGGAACCCGCTGGGGGGCATGAAAACAGCTCAGCTTGGTGTTCTCCGGAGGCAACAGATCCATCACCGGTTTGCCCCAGTGGGAGAACAGGCTGTAAGCTACCTCTGGATGGAGAGACCACTCATGGGATGTCTCGCCTATGTGGCTGAGGGCATCCGCCAGTTGATTTGAGGTTCCTGCCACATGGATGGTTAGGAGATCTGCCTCCAGTCAGCTCATGAGTGTCCAGATGTAGAGCGCTTCCCTGCACAGCAGCCGGAAGTGTGTGCCGCCCTGCTTGTTGAGGTTGTACATAGTCATGGTATTGTCCATCTGGACTTGAACCACTTGACCCCGAGGCTGCTGAGCAAATGCTGTCAGTGCCAGTCTGACTGCTCTGAGCTCCAACAGGTTGATGTAGTAATAGGACTCCTCAGGGGTCCAGAACCCATGGGCCCAGTTGTCTCCCATGTGGGCTCCCCAGCCCATGAGAGAGGCATCAGTCGTGAGAATGACCGTCGGCTCGGGGTGGACAAACGGGATCCCTTTCTGCAACCAGTCTAGGACGGTCCACCACTGGAGAGCGTCCCACATCCTCTGAGTCACAGTGATCAGCTGGTCGAAATGACCTAGGCGCTGAGTCCACTGGGCGGCCAGCTCCCATTGAAGGGGGCACATATGCCATCTGGCCCAATGGACCACAGTGGCGCAGACTGCCATGTAACCCAGAAGGCAAAGAAAGTCCCAGGCAGGGTGCAGCTGCCCAACCAGAAATGATTGGGCAAAGGAGGAGAGAACCTCCACCCTGGGAGACAAGCTCTGGCTTGGCGGGAGTCGAGCTCTGCCCCAATGAAGCACATCACCTGAGAAGGCACGAGCTCCGACTTGGTCTCGTTGATCAGGAGGCCAAGTTGAGAGCAGGTTTGGAGGGCCAGGTCCCTGGATCTGTCCACCTCTTGCTGGGTGGAACCTGCTAAGAGCCAGTCATCGAGGTAAGGGTATATCCTGAACCTTCGATGCCTGAGGTGGGCTGCCACCACTGCCATGCATTTGGTGAAAACCCGTGGGGCCGATGACAGGCTGAATGGCATGGCTTGGAACTTGTAAAGGGTTCCCTCTGCTCTGAAGTGGAGGAACTGATGGTGAGATGGACAGATTGGGACGTGAAAGAATGCATCCTGAAGATCCAGTGAGCAGAACCACATGTTTTGCTCCAGGGATGGTATGATCTAGGACAGAGTTACCATCCGAAAGGTGCGCGGCCTGAGATACTGATTCAGGTCATGCAGATCTAGAATGCGGCGCCAGCCCCCGTCTGCTTCAGGACCAGGAAGTACCTGGAAGTGAAACCTGGGTTGACTGGAGAATCTGCCACTCAGACCACTGCATCCTTGAGGAGGAGCTGGGCTATGTTGTCTGTCAGGGCCGACTGAGTGTTGGCTGATGCCCTCTCCTCCCATGGGGCACGGGTTTGGCTGAGCGGGTACTGCTCGAATTCTAGAGGCAGACCCTGGCCGACCACTTCTAAGACCCACCAGTCCATGATAACAGCAGACCAGGTGGAAAGGAAGTGGTGGAGCCGACCCCCCATGGGAGGACCCAGAGCTGGCATGACAGGAATAGGGGTGGCCACCCCTATCCAGCCACTGGGCAGGCTTGGAGGAAGAGGATCCAGGGCCTGAACCCCAACCTCCTCTGCGGGCCTGGGGAGGTCCAGGCTTGGGCCAGGGGTGCAACGCCTGTGCCTGCTGATGCTGTCCTCCTTGAAAGGAGGACTGCCGGGCCACAGGAGCAGAGTGTCAAAAAGGCTTTCTTCTTCTGCTGCTGCTTCTTAGGGCCAGAAGCGCTTTGAGCAGAAGTAGCAGAGTCCAAGGTGGCATTGGACTGTTTGATTCACTGAAGGTAACCATCCACACCTGGACCGAAGAGATTGGTGCCAAGGAAAGGAACATCAGTAAGTTTGTGCTGGGTATCCACCGTGAAGGTGGAAAGCCTTAGCCAAGCCCTGCAGCATGAGACAACAGTGGCTGCCACCGAACGGGAGCATGAGTCCCCAATGTCCAGCGCCATCTGAAGCTGCTGCTTGGCAACAGCACAGCCTTGGTCCCAGACCTGCTTGACCATCGTCTGAAGGTCCGCAAGGAGATGTGGGAGAACTTTGTCCAAGGACCCTAGAAGGGCATGCAAGAAGTGCACCATGATGACGGGTAAGCTTGCCTGATGGAGGCCTAAAGAGGAGGCCGCATAGACCTTCCTGGCAGAGCGGTCCATTTTCTTGGACTCCTTGTACGTCTAAACACAGAGGTAGTCACAAGGCTCTCAGCCGAGGGATGTTCTGTGAACCCTGAGAGGGATCCCATGGGCACCGCATACTTGAGGCCATCCGGGCAGATGGCGCTGGGCAGGATGCTGCCAAAGTTCCAAGGCCGGGCCAACAATGGCTTCGGCCACAGGAAAGGCTTCTGAAGTATACCCTCTCTTGAGAATGTTAGTTAGATGGTACTCTGCCCATTTCTGGATTGGTTCCAAGGGCATCCCCGTGGATTTGGAGATAAGGCAGAGAATCGCCTGAAAGGACGAAGGGCCAACTCGTCATCCCGTGGGTTAGAGTGAAGGTCAGTGTAATCTGAATCCGAGGTATCCAGATACAACGGTCGGCCGCCAAGGTCGCCCTCAACATGCCTGGGGCGATCAGGCGTGAGGGTGACTGAGATCCTGTGAGGAAGATCTGGGATTGACTGAGCTTCCTTTATAGGAGCCCCTCCCAAAGGCTGTTTAGGCGGTGGCTCCACCACAATTGTTGGAGAGACCGATATCGGCCGGAGCGGGTTTGGCCAGCTCCGTGGGCGGGGGGAACCGACTTCACTGGTTCCAAAGGAGTCGGCTTCAGCCTAGGAGGCGAAAGCCAGATAATGGCTGGAGTAGAGACAGTGGTGGCTTCTGCTCTGACAGAATCAGCTGCTGCCACATCAGATCCTTGTAGCATCGGTGGAGCTTCCGCTGAAGCCTCTCCTCATCCGAGGATGACCAATGGCATCGCCTCTTTTTGGAGCGCTTGAGCGCCTTCCTTGGCCTGTTGGTCAAGGGGGTCTGAGATCTCGACCTGGATCAGACTGGCTGAGTCAGTTGCTCGGGAGACACTGGTGGGACTGGTGACTTCCCGGGATCAGGGACCAGTTCCTCAATGGGATCCCCAGCTGGCTGGGTCTCATCATCGGGAAAAGACAGGACCAGGGTCCTATGGAGAGAGTCATCAACTGGAACGGGCAACAGCAGATCGATGGGATCGAGAATGATCTCAACCTTGTCGATCGGGACCTCGGTCGACTGGCCAGACGGCAAGACTGAGAAGCCAGCGGCCGAGGAGGCAATTTCGACCGAAGTCGAAACTGCCGGCTCCTGGGACCGAGATCGTCACTATCTCAAGAGCCTCACCAGACGAAGACCGATTTGGATCCTTATCCTCCACGGGACTGACAGGAGTGAGAACCCGCAGGTCCCTTGCCCTTAGTGGGAGAGAGTGGCACAACTCTCAGAAGGAACCCGAAAAGGTAGTGCCCAAGTTGAGAGGATCAAAAAAATGACTGAGAGGAAGACTCTGTGGCCCGTGCCGCTTCTTCTTCGAAGGCATGCATTCGCTCCAGCTGTTCGGTGGATCCTGCAGCCACAGAGACCGCCCACTGGGCCTCTTTAGATTTCACCAAAGGATTCCGTTTTTCGGGCCTGCCCAATTTGAGGCATGCGAGACGATCATCGAGGACGTTCGTGTGAAAAGCGAGACACATCTCGCAAGTCTTGGTGTCATAGATGACACCCAGACAGTAAACACACACAGTATGTAGATCAGTGCGTGACATTTTTTGACCACACCGGGCACCAGCGAAATCCAGGGGAAGATTTATCTTCCATGTCTATGTATCTATGTATGTATCTATGATGGAACGATGAGAATCACCGTTGCTAACTCGAACGAGTCGAAGTTTCAGAATAACCAAAGGTTTTGAAGCCAGGGCCTACAAAAAGCGAGAGCAAAGAGGAGGCAACCTGAATTTTCCAGTGGAAAGGAAGATCTGTTGTCATGGGGTGGAGTCGAGGGCTATACCACCTGGGTGGGTGGGAGGAGCCAGCTTGAAGACCTTCTGGCAATCCTTAAAGGGGAAAGAGACATGCCAAGAAGTGTGGATGAACAACATATCCATGTCCCTAGAACAGCATCATAGGGTCAAGACGCAAGAGGGAAGTGAGAAAGTTTTATTTTACAGAAAGGGTGGTGGGGGCATGGAACAATTTGCCAGCTGATGTGGAGGGCACCAAAACCATCAA
This sequence comes from Neoceratodus forsteri, assembly GCA_016271365.2. Lineage (NCBI taxonomy): Eukaryota > Metazoa > Chordata > Ceratodontiformes > Ceratodontidae > Neoceratodus > Neoceratodus forsteri. The sequence goes on from JADMNL010000030.1 coordinate 34,319,801, forward strand.
TGGTTTCAAACACATGGCTGGGACAGAGTAAAGGCTTAGTGGTCATTCAGGGTCAGAGCAGTAGGGTGGGGAGCATCGGGGTGGATAGCATGGGTTAGAACCCTGTTATGGACAATAATTCCTGGGTTAGTTAGGACTTATGGGCAGACTGGATGGACCAGTGGTCTTTTTCTGCCGTCACTGTTTATGTTCCCATGTAACTATAGTAGTTGCAGTTTCTTTTATCAATCAGCTTTAACGCACTTCAAAAAGGACATACAATAGTGCCACATTATTTGTTTTATGTGTTATTTTTTATCCTCCTTCCCAGGCACCCCTGACCAGCCACTCCTTCAGGCCTCCATTGTACAACCCGACACCACTCATCCCCTTCCTGCCAGCCACCCAGGTAACCCAATGTATCCCTTTGTCAGGAGGGTCCCTCCCTTCGGGGAGCACCCACTGGAGTGCAACTTCATATCCTGGGTGCTGTAGGTCAGACCGGACACTTTCCGAGGCTCTCTCATGGCATCAGGGGACCAGAGGCTATCATCTGGTCACCGGGGTATCGCTGTTCTGCCCTCCCACTCCCTCTGCCCTAACTGGCTGAGTGTGGCAGTGACCTGAGGTGGGGACATACCGGGGGGGCATGTCAAGGCTTCACGCCCCCAAGCCACGCCACCCAATCCACCTCCAGGTACCAAGGCATTGCCCACCCCCAGGAGGGAAGCGTCCAATGGACGCTCCTCTCTGCCAGTCTCCGCTCCTGGCACTCAGGCTCGGGGCATGAACCCAGGTTGCCAGCGTGGCGAGTGATCCCCTTCACTTGACGCCATGCGGCCAGCTAGTGCCACTTTATTATATATAAAATAGGGCATCACCGGGAATACCCAATCAATACAGATCACAGCAATACACAATGAGGACAATAAGAAAAAAGATTAAGTTATACATACACTTTTATACATATTTTTATCCTTTGGATTGAAATAGCTTCTAAAATGTATGAACATTTCATTGTTAAAAAACGGTATTCCCCTGACAATAAGCAATCTTTTTTTAAACTTCATTCATTTTTCAATAGACACACAAATAGAATTCTTGATTTCAAGTATAGGATACAGTTACAGAAATATTACATCAGGTAATATGAATCCCATCACTCGATGGTACAGCACTGCGGGGATTATAAAAATGTCTCGTTAATAAGTTCAAAATTCAAGTTCAGAAAGGCCTTTGCAGCAGGACCATGGACGACTACCTGAACATAGTTATATGAAAAATCCACTGAAATGAATTCCTTTGAGTAAGACGGGCCCTAGTCAATAACGTGGCCCTGGGGACCATAAAACACTCTGATAACTGAGACCTCTCCCTTGCATAAAAGTAAATGCGCAGCCCCAAGAGACCCCCATCCAGAGACATGTACAACATCTCACTACACTGAAGAGGTAATACATTTAAAACTTAAAAGCATTCCAAACTGATTGTGCAACAAGCACTTCTCAATTTCGCTAGAAATCACTGCGATTATTTTAAAGAAGAACAGTCATCACAAAGAGCCCCACACTGAAGTGTGGGGCTGGTCCAAATGTGCACTTTGCGTGCAAAAACATTTTGGTTTACGTTCTTTTTACTGTAGTACAGTAGACTGTATCAGACCTGCAATGACTGTTAGGGCTTTTATAATCTCCGATCAGATAATTTCCAGTTCTGCCTTTCTCCTCGGTGACTGTACTTAGCCCAAGGACAACAATCGGACCAGGAAACAAAAGATCAGAGCAGATACAGACTCCAACATGCACTGCAGGCTACTGAATCTCCCACTGCTGCCTACTGCTCAGATGTCAGCTGCAGGGGATTCTGGGATTTGAAGTAACAGAAGATGTCAGAGTCAGCCTACAAGTAAGCAAAATTAGTTTGATACAACTTACTATACAACAGTAAACAGAAAATAAACCAAAATGTTTTTGCACTCAAAGTGCACTTTGGGACCAGCCCCACACCTGAATGTGGAGTCCTTTGGGATGACTGTTCCCCTTTAAAGCAAACTTCCTTACGGAGGCAACCCAACCATCCACAAATGTAAGAAAGTGTAAATGCAGCTGATATACTTTATTTTCAATGTAACAGTGCACCCAAGTCATGCCACTTAAGAGAAATTTATATTACCCCCCAAATGACATGGGCTTACTCGACTGTCTATCTCAATCAATCAATCAAAACTTTATTTATAAAAAAGCGCCTTTCCAAAACCAAGGCGCCTGTACATCACATAATAAAACAATATTACTAAAAACAATTAAAATTATCCAAACTTAATAACATTTAAAAATCATTATAGGCATGTTTAAAAAGATATGTTTAAGTGCTCCTTTAAAAGTCTGAATGGTCGGGCAGTCTCGTACCTGACAAGGCAGAGAATTCCACAGGGTCAGGGCCATAAAACTAAAAGATCTGGCCCCAGAAGTCTTCAAACAAACCCTGGGAATCTCTAGCTATCCCTCGTCAGTGGATTGGAGAGAGCGGAGGGGACAGTAGGGACAAAGGAGATCTTTCAGGTAGCCAGGTCCCTGATCATGTAGGGCCTTATAGGTCAGCAAACCGACCTTGAAGGTGATACGCCAGCATATTGGCAGCCAATGCAGTCCGCGGAGCACAGGCGTTATATGACTGGACCTAGAGGAACCAGTCAATAGTCTGGTTGCCGCGTTCTGCACTAGCTGCAAGCGGCGAATATCAACCCCTGGTAGCCCAAGATAAAGGGAATTGCAGTAGTCAAGACAGGAGGTAACGAAGGCGTGGACCAGAGTAGGAAGACCGTCGGGAGGAACCAGGTGCTTCACCCGGGCAATGTTCCTCAGATGGTAAAGAGAGGTTTTGACAACTGCCAACACCTGTGATTTAGGTGTTAAACAGCTGTCAAAAACAATGCCCAGATTCCGCACCCGGTCTGAGGTAGTTAGCTGGACACCCCCGAGCCATAAGCCCGAGGGAGATCCAGCCAATAAGCCCGCCTCCCGGCGACCTGGGTCCACGACCAACACCTCAGTTTTTTCTGGATTCAAAGCAGCCAACTCGCATTCATCCAGTCCTGGATTTTGGCAAGACAGTTGTTAAAAACCGAAAAGGCAACATCTTGGCCAGGTACAAAGGACATGTACAGCTGAGTATCATCTGCATAGCAGTGAAAACTCAAACCGTACCGCCTAATGATCGATCCCAACGGCAGCATGTACAATGCAAACAACATGGGTGCTAAAATGGAGCCATGCGGCACCCCACAGGATAGGGGGAATGATGTCGAGGAAAGAATCCCAGACACCACCCTCTGTGTCCTACCCTCGAGGAAGGATCGAAACCAACTGAGGACTGTACCAGACAGTCCACAGATAAACCGCAGGTGCTCCAACAGCACACCATGTTCCACGGTGTCAAATGCCGAAAAGAGATCAAGAAGGACCAAGATAGAACAGGTCCTTCGATCTCTCGCTATCAGGAGATCATTCAGTACCCAGACCAGAGCCGTCTCGGTACTATGTCTCTTCCTAAATCTGGACTGGAGAGAATCATAGACATCGTGGCTGGTTAAATGATCATCCAACTGCGACGCAACCACCTTCTCAATAACCTTTCCCACAAAGGCTAGGTTAGAGATGGGTCTGTAGTTAGCCAGACAGTCTGGGTCCAAGGAGGGCTTCTTAAGAAGGGGCTGAACCATAGCCTCCTTCAGAGGATTTGGAAAAATCCCCCTCTCCAAAGACCTCCAGACTATCTCAGCCAGGACCGGGCCGATTTTATCTACACAGCCCACTAGGAGATGTGTAGGGCCCGGTCCAAACCACAGTTGGTCGGACGCAATAATCGGATGACCATCACAATGTCATTGATTGTGGGAAGGCTGAACGACCATTAAAAACCGTGTCCGACATCTCTGTCGACCATCACAACTTCCACTAGAGAGAGTCAAGCAGACGCCGGACCTGATTTTGGCAACCTTATCTGAAAAGAATTGAGCAAGCTCCTCACACCATTCTTGAGAAAAGGCTCTTCTGGGCTGAAGACAGATTGGATTGCACAATCTGTCCACGGTCTGGAAAAGCTGAGCTGGTCTATTCTGTGCAGCAGCAATCTCTCTGGACAGGAATTCTGCCTGCTTACGAGAGATTGCTGATTGATAGACCACATAATGGTTCATCAAACTAAGTTTGTCACAATCCAAGCCCGACCTCCGCCAGCATCTCTCTAATCTTCGTCCAGCTCTCCTCAACTCCCTTAGAGTCTCATCAAACCAAGGAGACTTAGGGAGAAGAGTGAGGGGACAAACACAAACAGGAGCAATGGAATCAAGGGCCCCTGTTACTGCCTTATTATAGGCAAGTACCAAGTCCCCTGGGTCCATGTAATGACTCGAAAAACCCGATAGGTCCAGCACCGCCATCAGGCCATCTGGGGAAACACCCCTCAAAGGGTGGTACCGGACCATCTCCATAGGGGCTGGCCTACTAGGGGTGGCCCTAAAACTGAACCCAATGGAATGATGGTCAGACCATACGACTGGTTCCACCACCAGATCAGATAGCTCCATCCCCAGCAGGAACACCAAGTCCAATGAATGACCTCCAATATGGGTTGGGTAGGAAATAACCTGTGTGAAGCCCAGTGAAGTCATTAACTGGCGGAAGTCTTGACCAAACTGCAAGAGTTCATCGTCAACCCAGGCATTGAAATCCCCCAGAACCAACCATATGGGGGATCCCAATGTCAGGTCGACAATGAAGTCTCATACTTCCACAGGAAAACATTCCCATCACCTGGTGATGGTAGACAGAATCCGCGCCCACACCCTGCCCATAATACATTCAAAGGAATTGGTAGTACCCACTGGTACTTCCACTAGGCCCAGTTCTGATCTAAAACAGATGGCAACACCCCCGCCCCTACGATCCATCCGAAGGCGGTGTGTCACCAAGTACCCAGCTGGAATTGCTGAAGCCAAAACCGGGCCTGCATTTTCATCCAGCCAAATCTCAGTGATGCACGCCAGGTCTGATGTTCCAACAAGATCGGCTATAATAGCGGTCTTGTTTTTAATGGACCTGGCATTGCATAACACCACCCGAGTAGGATGAGCATCCGAGGATGACCGTGCTACCTGCTGACTACCAGCAGGACCCTTGGGTATGGTAACCAGCCAGGGAGAACCCCTTTTCCTGGACCCATTTCGCCCCAAGGCGTCTCCTTGTCCCCACTATCCCTATCCGCCCGCTCCTTTCCAATCCCTCTCCAGGCCCAGCTCCTTGCCCCTCCCTTTTTCCTAGTAATCCCCAGAGCCCTACACCGGCCTGTACACCTCTGGTGACAGGGGAGGACAAAAGAATGGACAGAGGTCTCTGAGCCTGGAAGGGGAGTAATACCGACCGTCCTAATACCCTCCCAACGCATATTTACTGCGCTAACTAAATCCCAATAAACAATTCCAAACTACAAATTCAGCCTAAATCTAAACCCAGATAAGCTGTGACTTAAGTCCAAAAATATGAAATTTATGATGAAAAATATAAAAACAAAACAATTCTTCAGCCGCTGAAGGCCCTCCCACAGCCTAATGAAGCCAATAGAGCACAGGTACTCTCACTTCTTGAGCCCAAGGAACTTTTTACTTTTAATTTATCATTTAACCCCTGAGCATTCTCACTACCAGGGGGGCCAGAGAGGCACTCTCACTGCCAATCAGATGTAAACAGAAGAAAAATAGAGTTATTTCCTTTGTCTTGACGTTAAAGTGGGACTGTTTAAAAAGGACTGGTCACAGTACAAGTTAATCGGAGGAAGCAGAAAATCCTGAAGATGGGCCAGGAATATACACTAGCAGACCAGCAGCGAGTGAGGACTCCCCCCCCTCCCTCCACACCCCAAAAACCCTAATCAGACAACACCACACAGGACCTGCAGCCACAGATACCCAGAGGCCAGACTAAAAGGCCAACCTCGAATACCCCAAGAGTACCCTAAAACCTCTAGCTCCCCAGAGGCAAAATAAGGCAACCCTGCTCGGTCCCAGGCAGCGCAGTCCACGATCACCCAGGCACAAATTGGGGTAGGAGCCTCCGACAGCCAATACACCGTACAAGGCCTGCTTCCCCTAATTTAATGCTGAACACTCCAATTAAAGAGTATATAGTCAAAAATAAAATCCCAGAAACGGAGGGCAACCAATCAATGAATCGGGCCCCCCCCACTCACAGTACTTCGGAGCAGTATCAGCAGTTCAATCCATCAGCCTCCTGGCCCTTCTATCCCAGACAACCCTGTCAGGCCCTCCGATCATTAGAAAACCAGCAGATGATAATCTGGATAACAAAAGTCAAAAGTAAATCCAACAGATCAAATCGTGACACCAGTCCAAATGATGAAGCACTAAACTCCACGATCAATACACGGCGAAAATCTGCGGTAGATATTAAATCCAGTCAACTGAGCCCACAAACGACAGCAGATAGAAGTCAACAGCTCCAAAACACACCACACAAGAGCCAGGAAATCCCGATGGCATCGCCAGCAAGCTCAGCACTCTCCCGCCGCGCTGCTGAAGGCAGATAGATGCAATACACCACTCAGGGTATCCCAGCAATATCACTTGAGAACTCAGCTTATTCCTCCATTGTACCCGTTCTCTAAACCCTCACTCCAGCACCAGTTAGAGCTCCAAACCACGAAAAGCCGATCTGTTTAATCAGTGGAGTTTTTGGAAAGCGCAGAAAACTAAAAAATAAAATAAAACGTAGGGAACACAATAAGGAAGCACACAAAAACATGAAACACTAAACTAAACAGCTGACAGCACGCCCAGCCCGGCCGCCATCTCGCAAAAAAACCCTAAGACTCCAAAATAACCAGAGACCTTTCAAGCCGCGTTCGACGATTCTAGTGTATTGAGCCGAGTTTGCCACCCTCCACGTTCCGAACCACATAGTCTCTACATGTTTACAACGCTGAGGCACACCAGTAATAAGCTGGCAGACTGGGTGGACTACTGAACTTCTGCAGTACATTATTTACAATATATAGAACAGCTGGAACTTGCAACGGTATTTAAGACAATGTAAACATGTCAAATACAGAATAATAAACATCCTACTGTGGTATTACTGAAACTTCTGAACTGATTCCGAGTCATGAGGATTGAGAGTCCTTAGGAACATGAAAATGAATAAAAGTTTCAGTCTCGCACGTTTCTTCAGTATTCTCCCCTGCATCCTCCGTTGCAGACTATTGGGCACAGTCCTTTTGGATCACCTCCAATTTTCGGCCTGCATCTGCAGAGTCGATAAAAAGGAACATTTAACTTATACGTAATTTTTAGCTGAGGCAGGAGTTAAAGAGCATGCGGGGCTCATAACTCTTTCAACCCTACTCAGACTGCATCGAAGCCATGGCGCCTCGTGCGCATGGCATAACTCAGATCAGGGAAGCAGTACACCACTGTTCCAGCTTGTAGGGTCAGGGATCCTACCGCTTTGGCTTTTTGGAGGACACATCCCTCGTAGGTACCCTGGTTGTGGTTATTAAGAAAGTCCTGGGTAGGTTGACTGCTGGGATTGCCGCAGGGGGATTATGCAGTGTGCTCGGAGCATAAGGTTGTTGGATGGCACTTAGAACAGGTCAGTAATTCATTTTATGATGAAGCCCAGAGAATCCCGTCCTTCTAGCCCTTCTTTGATGCCTAAGAAGCGAAGGTTTGAAGCCTGACACCATTCTCCAGGTATTCCAGTCATGCCCTCAGCAGCTTGTTCTCTCTCAAAATGCCATCAACTCCCCACTTTTGATTTGTTAACAGACTCTGTTGTCTCTTTATGGTCGGTTTTAAGTGTGGTGACTTTTGTTTCTACAAGAGTCAAGGGTACTGAAACCCTCAACTTTTTCATCTGTCTTACTGCCTCGAGTTCAGCTGGACTGTGGCCTCCAAGTCCCCAGAGTTGCCTTCCATTGTGTGCCTGCCCTTTGCTCCGCATGCAGTAGATGCAGGTCCTAGCTTTTTCCCTGCGTCTTTCAATAAGCCATTTGGGGGTCTTCCCATCATGGTAGCTGCTTCAAAAGACACCAGGTGGTGTTATGATGAAGTAGTCCCTCTATCCATCCTGTTATATTCCATTAATATGGCTAAAATAACACTTTAATGAGCTTTTAAAAGTTTCGCGGGCAGGAGCTTTGTCAGAAGTGTCTTCCTGTTGGCTGCTAGCCACCCCCCACAATAAGAAATCTAACTGCTTAAGTAGCGGATCCATTGAACCAGCAAAGATGTCAGGAGTCTCAAAGGGCTGCTATTCCACAAGGTAATAAACAACGTCATGCCGGGAAGCACTGCATCTTTAAAAGAGATGGGCAAAACCTTTCCAGTTCTAATTCAAACCTGTTTGGATTTAGCAATCATTTGTGAACTGCACACCCATTGTTAATTCACATTTCCAACAACCCAAGTGTTTTTTTTTTTTTTTTTTTAAGGGGGGAGGGGCCTTTTCAGTTCCAAATCTGAGAGACGGCCAGATTCTAGGGGGTTCATTTGTCTAGAATCAATTCTGCCTATTCCAAATAGCCCTGGCATTTCATAACGTTTATCATTTGTGTGGAATTGAGGCAAACTGATCTCATAGTCCATGTACAACTGCCACAGCTGAAGTCACTCCCTTCCTCTGTGCTGCTGTGCAAAACGGGTGTAAATGCAAGGGCTTCCCTGACTGAAACCACTACAAAGGGTGCTTTCCAGGTGCTGCTGCAATGTTCTTAATTTATTTTGACAATGCCTCCCATGAGGCTGCACCCTGTTATAAGGTCTGTAACAGTGTGTTTCTACCACTACGCTTAGCTACCACCTGCATAGGACAATTATCAATTTTGTACCAATGTTAAGACTAATTTGACAATGCCTCCCATGAGGCTGCACCCAGTTAAAGGACTGTAACAATGTGTTTCTACCACTATACTTCGCTACCATCTGTATAGGACAATATCAACATTGGTCTCACTGTATGACATCATTCTGTACTCATTTTTGTCAATTGCTGCTGTTGTAATAACTGTTGTTGATGCGGTTTATTGATACTGTATTTGTATATGGCGTGGAGCCTTTGGAAACGAGTCTGATTCAAAGGGTTGTAATTCCTGTTATCTTAAATAAATAAATAAATAAATAATTTTAATGATCAATCTAGTTTACCTACCTAACTGCTTCCTGGTGGAGGTCTCTAGAAATTTTTTTTTTTTAATTTACTAAATTAATTATGGAATCAATTAAAAAAAAAAAAAACGACAGCACAGAGTGTGCTCCACCACAGGGTACATTACGGACTGATCAGTCAGCAGTCAGGCATGCCCCCGTGGTAAGCAGCTTGTCTTTTTATATCACGCTCAGAATTGAACATCTAAGAAAAGGAAGGAATTTGGTTTGGTTTTCTGTAGCACCTTTTGAACACAGTGCATCTCAAGGCACTGTATGAAGAAGGGTAGTTAGGAGCAAGAATTAGGCACACATTGCATGATTAAGTGAGAAACAGCTCAGTGGGAGAGGAAAAGTAAAGAGAAAATGGGAGGACGAGAGAGAGAGAGCAGCTGAAACACAGGGAGGTTAAAGTGGTATGCCCAAGTTCAAACTGCAAATTTTGGCAGTGCCAGATTTAACCTGAATCTACAAGTTTACAGCCCTGTGTTCTTACCACTAGGCTACACTTCCTTCCATGAAGAATCTTCGCAAAATACCTCTTTCAGGAAGCATCTCAGAAGTCGATACAATGCACCATTAATTAAAGTCTGCAGTGATGTTGCAGTATCATCCAGCAAGCACCACTTCATTACAGGGACTTTTCATTGCACATCTTTTTTCCAGCAGAGGATAGGTCAATATCCCTTCTTTTTTTTTTATTTTTAAAAAAAAAAGACATTTTTGGAATACAAACATGCAGCAGTAACATTATATCAATGATTTATGGGTTGCTCATTACTGCAGATGTGGCATTCACACGTAGTTTACATTTTTTTACTATGTTATTAACTTACTGTAGTAAAACACACTCTTCAGTGCTTCACTGTTTAAATACCAGTACAGGGTTCACTTGCCTTTCATCAATAACCTAACAAGGCCACTGTGACAAAAGGCTTCTAAAGCTGCTACTTACCAATAACAGTAGATCTTCAAGAGAATGTCCTCCATACAGCGACACCTTTGGAACTGTAAGCTGTCAACATCAAGACCACTCGGAAACTTCTGCGTAGGTGGGGCCACCCACGCTGACATATACTGTCACTGCCTACATAATGTGGGTAGCCTCATACCTCCTTAGTCCCTTCCCCCAGAGACAAGCTCAGAGTTGTAGTATATGGACAGAAAATGGGAGACCAGAAACCCCTCCAAGCCAACAGGAGAGGTGGCAGTAGTGGAATGAAAAGCCCACTGGTAGGGTGCAACCAAAACAGAAAAGGACCAGGTATGTAGCAATAGCCATGTCTTTCAAAGTATACCACCTGAAATGCAGAAAGGGCAAAGAGAAGGGTGAGTGGTGGCTCTATGGAGGAGATTCTCTGGAAGATTTGCTGCTACTGGTAAGTAACGTAACCATCATCTTCGAGGACTTCTCCCTCCACAGAGCCACACCTGTGGAATGATTCCCAAGCAGTACCAGAATGCAGAGTGGGAGGAAGGCCAGACAGAAGGGACAAAGTCCCATAAGACAACAGGCCTCAGAAGATGGAAAGGCCAAAGCCATCTCATCTACAAGTCACTAGATCCAAACTGCAGTATTTAGGGAAAGGATGGATCACAGTCCATGTGGCAGAACAGCATATATCAGCTGCCAAAATGGAATGAAAACAAGCCAGAAAAGAGGCTATGCAAACACCCAGACAGGACCGGGAAGCAGCTCACTAGGCATCCATAAACAAAACAGAAATGCAGACCAAGAACCATTTCAGAAAGGTAGTCCCTGGGAAACAAACATGGAAACATAGACAATGATGGCAGACAAAGACCAAGGGGTCCATCCAGTCTGCGAGAGTTACCTATTTAGCCCTGGGATCCTAATGTCCCTCCTGGGTCCTAGCCCTCCACACCCTTCCCCCCCATTCTCCTCTCACAGTTTCTGCTGCCTCAAGCAACCACTAATCCTTCACTATGCTTGAAGCCACCAATGGTTTTAGCATTTACCACTTTGGCTGCCAGACTTCGGTAACCCCCCTACAATAGCACTACCAGAACAGCGCCAGTCAACTGAGCGCTAGTCTGGATAGTGCTGCCACGGACAGCGAGAGGGGCTTTACAGCGCTTGCAGTAAGTGCTCCCCAGGTCGCCGTCCATGGTGCTGACAGGGAACAAGGGCACCAGAATCCAGGAGGCTGGCCAAGCTGCTCCCGTGGTGTGGAGGGCTGAGGCATAGAGCAGCTCAGCCAGGCGGCAGTGGAGACCAGGGTTCTAATCTTGGTCTTCTTTGTTTTTTATACAAGGGGCCATGGAAACAGTATTTCATGGCCTCACAAATTCATCTTGTCCAGGTGATCCCGAGTGAGAATCTTTAACCGGGCGGGGGTCCTAGACTTCAAGGCTCCAACACCTCTTCCCGTAAAATAGTACTTCCATGCCTCCTTGCTGCTGTCAGTTTTCACTCATGCCAACATGATGGGGAAATAGTATTCAAGCTGAATAGTTTCCCACAGCTCACCTTGTTAATTCCTTTTAGGAACCTGAAGGCCTATCCTATCTCCCCTCTCTCTTCTAGTCTCCAGCGAGTATATGTTCAGTGCCCTGAGGCGCTCCTCACAGAACCTGCCCTGCCGGCCCTAAATCATTTTTGTTATCCTGTGCTGTACCATCTCCAGCTTATCCCTCTCCTTCCTGAGGTGAGGACTCCAGAACTGGACGCAGTACTTGAGGTGTGGCCACACTAAGGATCTACATACGGGAAGTATTTACCTCTTCCCTTCTGCTGTCATTACTCTACCGATACACCCCAACATCCTACTCACTTTGCTATATGCCTTGTTGCACTGACTTGATTGTTTGAGAGAGTTGTTGATAACTCCAAGGTCCTGTTCCTGAATCGTAGTGCCAAGTCTCACCCCACCCATCCAATACTTCGTCTTAGGGTTCTTATTCCCTAGATGCATTACCCTGCACTTTTTGGCACTGAATTTCAACTGCCAAACCTTAGACCACCCCTCTAGCGTTTGTAAGTCCCTCTGCATTTCCCTGATTCCCTCATTGCTATCCACTCTCCCACAGAGCTTAGTGTCATCTGTGAAGAGACATAACCTGCCCTGCACTCCCTCACCAATGTCTCTGATGAACACATCGAAGAGGACCAGGCCCAGGACAGATCCCCTCCACCTGTGACCTCCCTCTCTTCTGATCTGACCATAACCCTCAGCTGTTTCCCCTTTAGCCGGTTACCTTCAGCAAGCATCTGTGAGGAACTGAGTTGAAGGTCTTGCTGAAGTTGAAGTAGAATAAATCCACAGCATGGTCCCTACCCAATTCCTTGTTGCCCAGTCAAGGAAAACTATCAGGTTAGCCTGACAACACCTCCCTGCCACAAATCCGTGCTGTTTACTATCTTGGAGACCGCTGCTCTTCAAGTATACTACAAGGTCCTCTTCGACCACTGACTCCATCAGCTACCTCACAATACAGCAAAGACTGCCAGGTCCATAATTCCCCACTTGTTCCTTGCCACCTCCCCCCAACAACTTATGGAACTACATCCACCATCTTCCAGTGTTTCAGAACTATCCCTGGTGTTAGTGAGTTGCTGAATAGATCTATGAGTGGTTCAGCCAGTACCACTGCCAGCTCCCTTGGTAACCTCAGATGCAACCCATCCAGTCTCAGTACCTTATCTATCTTTATGGCGGCCAACCTTTTCTGGACCCTTTTGTTTCTAAATACCGACTGCCCCATTTCAAGGATACCCTCAGTGGCTGCTTTGATGCCACCCTCTGGCAAGGGCCCACAGTCCTTTCTAGTGAAAACTGAGCAAAAGTAGTTATTAAGGATTGCTGCCTTTTGCCCAGCCTTCTCTATCACTCTACCCCCCCACCCAGATAGCCTTATGATTCCTCTCCTGTCTTCCTTTATCCCCAACATATCGGAATAACTGTTTTCTCCCTCTAGACCTCCGCTAACACGCACCTGTGTCTGCTTTTGCCTCCCTAATGGCCCTCTCTGACTCCCTATTTTTTTTACTAGGTATTCTCCTAATTCTTCCTCCCCCGCTTATCTTTATACTTGTAGAATGCCTTTTTCTTTGCCCTTAGCACTTTCTCGACTCTTGCGGAGAACCATCGTTCTTTTTGGTTACCATTTTCATGTATAATTTAGAAGCCTTGAGAATGTCTCCCTTTATTTCCCCCATCTCTCTTTCACCCCCCCATGTTGTCCACCCTGACTAAGTTATCCTTGGCCAGCTCCCTCAACCTGTTGAAGTCTGTGCTTCCAAAATCTAGGATTTCAGCTCTTGACTGGGGTTTTCCGGCGTTCGAACCAAATGCAGTTAAGGTCACTGTTCCCCAGTGGCTCCCCTATTCTCACAGTGCCTACCACCTCAGAGCTGGTAAGCACAACATCGAGAACTGCAGACTGCCTGGTGGGCTCCTTCACTAGCTGTACCAGCAGATGGTCCTTAATGGAGTCCAGCAAAGCCTTACTTTTGGTGCTCCTAGCCACTAGCATATCCCTGCTGATGTCTGGCAGGTTCAGACCACCTACCACTGCTACTTCTCCCTTTGTCGCCCCCTTTCAAGTTCTTCCCTGAATTCTCTGTCCCCATCTTCCCTTTGCCCCTAGGTCTACAGATCACCCCCAAGTGCAGTCTCTTGCCTGAGGCTGCCATGAGTTGCACCCACAGCAACTCTGTCTCCCTATTACTACCCCTGATGCACCCATCTTCCACCACCTCAATGCTAGCTTGACAAAACGGGCTACTCCTCCCTCTCTACCCATTTCTCTATCCCTCCTGAGCACTGAGTACCCGGGGACAGTCAGGTCCCAGTTGTTATTTTCCGAGGCCCATGTTTCCGCAATGGCCACAAGGTCCACTTCAGTGTCTGCCGTCAGCACCTGGAGCTTGCCGATTTTGTTATCCAGGCTCCTGGCAATAAGTCATATTTTCTTCCACCTGACCCCCAGTCCTACTATGCTGCTACCCTTGTACTTTCCTAGTCCTCTCTTCCTCTTGCTTTTCTCCGTGTTTGCACACTTTGCATTCCCCCTCTCTAATATCCCCTCACTTAGTCCAGTTTGGGCCACAACTCTCTTTGTACCCTCTGTGCTGGTACAAGCCCCCACATGTGGGGGAGTACTAGCTAGGATCCCCTTTCTCTCACCTGCCGCTGTGGGTTCCCTAGTCTCAGTCTCCCCCGCAGTCAGTTACACATCTGATGCAGACATTAGAAACATAGAAACATAGAAGTTGACGGCAGATAAGGACCGCAAGGCCCATCCAGTCTGCCCATTTCTTTTTCTACCTTATAAATGTGCCATCGGCCTTTGCTCTGTCAGTGACCTATCTATTCATAGTCATTTGTATTGCTCCCTTATGCCTATCCCATGCCTGTTTGAAGCCCTGCACTGTATTCATAGCCACCACTTCTTGTGGTAAGCCATTCCATGCATCCACCACCCTTTCTGTGAAAAGAATTTCCTCACATTCCCCTTAATCGGCCTCCCTAATCTCATGCTGTGTCCTCTTGTCCTGCTATTTTTCTTATATTTAAACATGTTAGACTCTTTCACCTTGTTTATGCCCTTAAGGTGTTTGAATGCCTCGATCATATCACCTCTCTCCTCCTTTGCTCAAGGGTATACATATTGAGCTCCATTAATCTGTCCTCATATGTCTTCTGATGCAGTCCCTGCACCATTTTGGTTGCCCTTCTCTGGACTGCCTCAATTTGGTTAATGTCCTTGTGAAGGTGTGGCCTCCAATACTGCACGCAGTACTCCAGATGGGGCCTAACCAATGTCTTGTACAGAGGGATTATAACCTCCCTCTTACGACTTGTGATACCCCTACTAATACACCCTAACACCCCCCTAGCCTTACCTACTGACATTAAACTTCCACCCCAACTAGGCTGGCCCACCAGCGAGTGGTAGCACTACTGCTTGTGGTGTGGATAAACCGGGTTCGGGAGCAGATTAGGGAGTCTGGGGGTCAGCTGTGGGGAGGCTGGCAGAGCATCCAACAGACTGCTCTCTACCTTGGGGGGGGGGGCTCCACAGTGGTCTGACATTCAGGTGCCACCCAGCAGAGGCTGGGTGCTGGGCCAGGACGGTCGGGTGAAAGGTGCTACAGCCATCGGCAGATGTCTGCAGTACGCATGTGGGTGCACGTGCGCACTGCGTTGACGTCATTGCACATCCGTGGCCTACAGGGTATGGGCTGGAAAAGTGGAGGGAACCGGACAGATGATACGAGCTCCTCCACCCTGCACCCAGTCATGAGTGGACCTCCTCCCACTGCGTAGCTAGATCTAGTATGTGGTGGTGCGGCTGTGGCTCCACTGCCCCCATTGGGGGGAGGGAGCCCTGGGGGCATTGACAGTGGGGAGGAGTGTCCCACAGAGGTGGCTCAGCGCCAGGGATCTGAGCGAGGCAAGGATGCTGAGGGTCGCCAGTTCTCCCACCAAAAAATAGAGCATCTAAAAAATAAAAAAACCTCCACCCCACCCCAGCATGCAGGGTGACCACCACAATCCTGACAGCAAACACAATAAAAAGCCATGAGGTCTGCAGGCAGTCCATCATGTTGAGCCAGACAGAACCATGAGGCTGTATGGCAGCTAAAGAATGCAGGATAACTACGCCCACATTCAGAGAGGAAGAAAATAAAGGAAGGCTGAGAGCCTGACGCAGTACAAAGACAGACAGCAGTGTACGAAGGAACCAATGATGGGCATAGAGTGACAATACCAGCTTGGAGCACAATAAGGATTGGAGGATCTGAAACCAATGCCTGCAGCCCTGAAACCATGGTGAGCCAAGAGGATGGCAACCAGACAAAGGCAAGGAAATGCATGTCATAAATGCCAGAGGGTCCCAATGGAGCCTCGGAAACAGACTCCAGAACCACATAAAGGTGCCATAGCATAACCAGTCTACAGACTGGGGGATACTAAAGCAGGAGCAGTATAAGGAAACTGGGCTAAGGGTCATCACCAACTAACCCACAGCCATACCCATGAAGAGGGCATGAAAGGGGAAAAAGGCTGAAGAACGTATCTGCACTAAAGAGTACAGGTGGCCAGTGTCTGGGTGGCCAGCGTGTGAGAGGGGCAAGAAGTAGATTGAAGCACACCCAACTGGACAGTAAAAGGGTCCAGAAAGTGAAGCACATCAAATACTGAAATGCATTTATTTAAAAGTTGGTAACCAGGAAAGGAACACTGTTGGAATAAGGAGGAACAACTTACATAGCAAACACAGATACAAATTCCATACAAAAAATAAGGATATAGGCATAAAAAATACAAAGGTAGCAGCAAATGGAGTGGAGGCATAAATACAGCAATGATATGGTGGCTAGACATAAGCGAAGCAAAGTGCACGGTGCATGTTGAGGCAGGGACTATGCTAAAAGAGCCTCAAATGAAAGGGGGGGGGGGGGGCAAATGAAATAGGACCACAGCAGGGAAAATAAGTAAAGAGGCGATGTTGGCCAAGCTTCCAATGCAATGATGGGAAACCCCACGTGGAACAGAGTCATGGTGGTGGTATCCAGGCATGATGTTTTAGGGGTGGAAGGTCCAAATGCCTCGGGTAGTATACAGCAGCGAGAAAGCCCCAACCCAAAGAGACTGGACTAGAAGGTGGCCACCAGAATCAAGGTGACCAGTGCTGCTCAGAGAAGCAGTAAACCCTCCACGAGCAGAGGATGAAGGACCCAGTCAGGAGAGGGGAGAACGTGTCCTAAGCCCCAAACACAGCAGGCCAAGGACAAACCATAAAAGGTCAGGACCAGGATTGGTAAGATACGAGCCGGAGGCACGGGGACACTGGAATGGCAGGGCAAAGGGAACTCTGGAGAATGACTTGCGGGGGGCACACACCACTGTCAGGATGACAGTTGATGGTACTCTTGGGCTCTCCTCGTGGTGGTGATCCTGTCTGTATGGGTCCAGCACAGTTGTGGTTGTTGGAGCTGGAACGTCGCTGAGAACACAACCCGAGGAATGGGAGGACAGTGGTGCAGGACAAACAGTTGGATAAATAAAACCTGTTCATCACCAGATGCATTTATTTTTCCCATCAAACTATTTATGCTCCTCATCATTCTGACCCCATCACCCACCTTCTCTGGTACTCACCAGGTCCTAAGCATCCCCCAGTTTGCCCCTTAATGGTAGGGCTAGAGGGGCGAGGGGGGCGGCCATCCTCCAGCCCCCAGTGTCCTCATCCAGAGTTTTTGGAGCCAGCCCAGTCAGTGATGTGAGGCCTGCAGCAGATCAGAGGTTTACCAAGCTGGTAGAGTTTCCCCCCATGTAACCTCCCTGAGCTGCCAAAATGCAGTGATGCAGATGTGCGTGTCTCTGCACACACATACATATCAGCGTCAAGGGCAGCACATCCCTGCTACTGAGGTGATCCCTGCTGTGCATACTGCCCGGCCTTCCCCAGTAGACAGCTGCCAAGAAGGACCCCAGAATCCCCCCCTCCCCCGAGAGAGGAAAGCAGCCCTTCACACACTCAGTCCTCTCTCCTCTGGCTGATCCCCGAACAACTGAAGTGAATCTACAAACCCCCGTCACCAGCGTGGCTGACAGTAGCACTGCTACAGTACCACCACACCAGCATCTTCAATTTTAACAGTCCCTCAGTTTCACTATTTTCGGTTTAAGGGACATTCAAAACAGCAGCTGCTTACCTGCTTTGCGAGCCGGAGGATGGCTACTGCCGTGGTAACACCAATTGCTGGGATGGTGGGGAGACGAGACAGATTAAGAAGCTGAATAGCTGGATTTCAACAACGGATGTATTCAAGTTAATTTAAAGAGGAACATTTATGGACTGTAGCCATTGTAGTTTGAAAGCCCACAAAAAGCTCTTTTAGATCAGGTATTCGGCTTACCTGCAGCTGGCAACAGTCCAACAGTCCACATATAATGATGGCTGAGCCTGCCCCATTCTGTTACTACCCTGCTACCAGTTTCAGAACCTTGTGATGTTACGGAGGCTGAAGCTTTGCCAAACCACACTGCAGAGCCGAGCCAAGAAACCCTTCCTTCTCCGGGCTGGGAGCAACTGGGTGATGAGGCGGGCAGAGACAGGGCCAAAAACTTAGTATTCCAAGTGGGTGGGGGCTACACCACCTTTCAGTACCACTGATCTTTTCAAAGTGACTCATGACCCCAACATTGCCATACAAAGATGGTCACAATGTCCTGAACACTATCATATAAACATAGAATTTATATGCAGAAAAGGACTGCTTGGCCCACCCAGTCGACCCAGATGTTCCCTTCCCAATCTGTCTCCGCAGACCCTCCCATCTCCCTGCTTATTTTGTAATATAGCCCTATGTGTATCCCATGCATGCATGAAGCCTGTACTGTTTTTACCTCCACCACTGCCACTGGCAGTCTGTCCCAGGCATCTACCACCCTTTCAGTGAAGAAATACTTCCTCACATCACATCTCTCTTAACCTCTCTCCAATTCATCGCATATACCCTGGTCCTGGTGCTCTTTCCCATTTGAAAGAGACTCCCCTCCTGCACCTTGTTTACCCCCAAAACTGAACACAGCACTCCAGCTGGGGTCTCGCCAGTGAGCAATACAGTGGCAACACCACCTCCCCCTTCCTGTAGGACACACCCCTCCCTATGTATCCCAGCATCCCACTAGTCCTACCCATTGCTTTGTCACACTGCCCTGACACTTTAGGGTCAACAGATATGATAACCCCAAGGTCCCGTTCCAGTTTACGTGACTGTCAGCAACTCCTCCCCCACCACCAATCCCATAATCAGCTCCTGGGTTACTATACCCTATGGGCACGATTTTGCACTTTTTGGCACTGAACCCCAGCTGCCATGATTTTGACCACTCCTCGAGTTTTCCAAGATCCCTTCATATTTTTTCCATTCACTTCCAGAGTGCCCACCCTATTACAGATTGTGGTGCCATCTGCAAAATAGCATACCCTCCCTTCCAGTTCTCCTGTAATTATCACCTATGAAGAAAGTGAAGAGCACTGGTCCCAGTACTGAGCCCTGCAGCACCCCAGTGGTCTCTCTCCCCCATCATTAGTGTGACTGCCAATTACCACCACCCTCTGTCTTCTATCCATTAACCAGATTCGAACCCAATTCACCACTCTGGATGCCACCACAGGCTGCTCAGTTTCTTTATCTGCCTCCTGTGAGGCACAGTGTTGATGGCCTTGCTAAAGTCCAGACAGTTCATGTTCATTGTCCTCCCCTGATCTGTTTCCATGGTAATCCACTCAAAGAAAAATATCAGATTCTTTTTGCATGACCTTCCCTCCGTGAATCCACGCATCCTGTGGTCTTGCGGACCACTGGATGCAAGAATTGCAGGCCACTGGATGCAAGGCACTCTACCAGTTTCTCCATTAGCAGGGTTTCTATTAATTTCCCCACCACTGAAGTACGACTGACTGGCCTGTAGTTGCTAGCCTCCTCCCTGCTGCTGCTCTTATGCAGAGGGACCACGTGAGCTCTTCTCCAGTCCTCTGGAACCACACCGATTTCCAGTGAGCTGTTGAACAAGGCTGTCAAGTAGGGCAGCTAGCACCTCCTTAAGTTATTTTAGTACCCTTGGGTGTACACCATCCAGGCTCATAGCCTTTTCCACCGCCAGAGCTGCAAGCCCCATCTAGACCTTTTCCTCTGAAAATGGACTTGTGTCCACCCCACCCTCCATTCTAGCTACTCCCTGGTGGTCCGTCCCACCCTTCCTCCACTATGAAGACTGAGCAGAAGTACTTGTTCAGAATGGCAGCTTTTTCTTGGTCCTGTTCTGTGCAGTCTTCCCCCTTCTATATTTCTAATCCTCACTATGCCTCCCCTTGCTTTCCTCTTCTCACTTATGTATCTGAAAAAAGTCCTATCCCTTTAGCAGCCCCTTTGGTGATCCTTTCTTCTGTCTGCACCTTTGCTCCCCTCACCACCTTTCCTGCTTCCTTCTGTTTTACTTTGTAGATCTCCCTCTCCTCCTCTCTCGGTTTCCTTATGCCTCCTCAATGGCACCTTTTTTTTTTCCCTTCACCACCATGGCCACTTCCTCACAGAACCATAACGGTCTCTTCACTTCTGCTTTTACTCACTTTCTTCACGCAGAGGCTGGTTGCTTTAATTATGTCCCTACTTGAAATGCTCATCCCAATAGCACTTAAAACTCCCACCAAGGACTGCGGTCCCCTTCCTGGAAGACTATGTAGGCATGCTCCCTTACAGAAGCCCATATTCTCCCAGGTTGGCCCCCAGTCCCTGATGTAGCCTAATCTCTCCTCCATGCAACATGGCCTCCACCAGTCCTTAAATTGCCTGCTGTGGAGTGCCCTTGCCTCTCCCTGGCCGTACACAGGTAACACCTCAGAAAAAGCCACCGTGCATGCCACCTGCTTGAGGCCCATTCCCAGCTTCCTGACATTATCTTGCACTACTCCTACCTTATCCCTTGCCAGGTCATTCATCCCCAGATGGACAGTGATGTCTAGCCCTCTACCCTCTCTTGCAGTCCTAGCAATCCTCTGAATATGCTCACCATCCCTCCAAGCTGAAGCACAGCTCAGGCATGTCACCCGCCTATCCTTTCCTCCCCCCTGCTCCCAAGTCTATCCCCCTCTGGGGGCCTCTTCCTCCCTCCTTGGGGCCTCCACTTCTGAGGACTGCCACCTCCTCCCTGCCCACTGAAATGGGTGCCTCCTCTCAGCTACCCCAACATGCCAATACAGCAAAGGAGTTCTGCAGTAGTATAGGTAAAGGCACCCTCCCGGAACTCACCAAGGTCCATCCACTCTATCTTTGCCTAGGAATCCTCTGGGGGTGCGGCAGAAGACTTGGTGGCCTTAGAATGGGGCAGTAGGTCCTCTGTACCCTTGCGAAGTCTGGCAACCTGTGCCTGGAACCCAGAGAGGTGAGTACATATAGGGAAGCACATCAGTCTCTAAAAGGTCTCCTGAAAGACTGTGGCCCCACAACCACTAAACTGCACCATTACCATCATCCTTCCTTCCTTAGCCTAGCACCTGTTATTTATGCTTCTCTGTCCCTTCTACCATCTTCCTACTCTCACTGTACTCCTACCTCTCTCTCTCCCTTTTGTTTCCCTGAAACAGTTTTGTTTCCCTACCCTAGACAGAATGTCTCTTGCTATCCTTTTCGTAACCCTCACTACCTGCTCCTCTCTTTTCATGGGCATCTACTGCCCCTTACACACTTGTACTATGGGTGCAATCTATAGCTACCTGCTCCCTAGCTGATTATCCCCATATGTAGTAAGCAGATTATACATTACTTCCTACCTTACTCTGGTGTCCCAGCTGTAGAGCATCCTATGGCCTGCAGATGCCCTGAAAGATACCTACTTGCACTGTTCCATCCATGTTTTGGGACATGCTGGCTGAATTATATCCCCCTGCTAGCCCCTTCTGATTGTCTGGAATCTGCCTTAGTCCTGCCTCTGCCCTGGCTGCCAAAAATGGCTGTGTGCCCTTTACCTGTTAAAGAAAAAAAAAATGTCAGTCTAAAGTATTAAAACAGGCTCCAAATACTCTATTCAAGTTGTGGTTTGGTTCCTGTCGACCCACTGCAATTGCACCGTGCACCACAAGAGCTCATCGAGATAAAGCAGGGACCCAAGTAACTCTCTACTGCTACTGCCAAATATGAAATAAGACATACCTTCTCTGTGCCACGAACAATTTGGGGACTGGGCGCTGAAACACTAGCATTGGTCTTGCTAGCACAGAACAGACAGACCATCATATGAAGACCGTCTCAGAGTCATAAGACATGCTTTTTATCTTATATGAGCTGAAAAGGGCCTGCAGAATGCCGTAAGACCTTCTAGAATTTTTTCTGACCAAAACTACCAAAGCAAGATCTACATCAGAAGCTCTGCTGCTTTCATCAATATCTGAGCATCTGCGGCAATTGTGTGCGCACCCGCGACACCTTTTCTAGCACCTGCTGCAATTTTTCCACATTTGCAGTACATTCTTCAGAAGTGTCAATTCTTCAACACTTGTGTCAACATTTTTGCACAGCTGCCTCTAAACCCACCTAAACTACATAAACTGGTAAACTGTCACAACTGTGTCAGAAATGTTGTGACGACAACAGGAAAGCAAAAATTGTGAACAAAAAACCTACTTAAACCTCAAAAACATCAAATGATCCCAGTGGGATTTCAAAAACCCTGCAGGAATGGGAAGGAACCCAACCTGAGCAAGTGTACATGGAGGTAAAAAACAGAGGAAGACAATGCAGGAGGGAGTAAAAACTGTTCTGAAAAATAAAATTGTAAAAAAGGCTTACCTAGTGCTGCTCTGATGGCCCAGTGGCACACAACATGCTGCCGTGTAGATGACCTGGGTGGTCACGTCAGGAGGCAGGCCAGGTTAAGGTTGCTGCTGCGTGGCAGCATGCCTCACCAGGAAAGGGTTGAACACAAGCTCGGATGCCACAGCGACCCCTGCGGCTGGGCCAGGGAGCTTGCTCCTACCATAGGAGATGTGCTGCATGCGAACGAGGCTAACAGAGGCAGCGGTGGGATGGACCACTTAAGGGAGAAAAACCTACGACTGTCAGAATGACAGCCCAAGCTCCTGTCTCTCCCAAGTCCTACTGCCTACCAACACTGGATCCAGGTCCACTGAGTGGACTGTGTTAGGGAGGCCCTCCCCTCAGAGCCCCGACATGGATGGCAGAGCACTGGGGGGTAGCTAGTGGGCTTCCAGGGCCGGACACTCCAGAGGACACAGACCCAAGCGGGGTACATCCCTGACGGATGGGCATGGCCAGGGAAGTAAATTCTCTACAGGGGGGAAAAAAAAAGGCTTACCTAAGCACCAAACTAAATGCATACTACAACAGCAAGACCTTTCTATCCGCAATCTTAAAGTGTCATATCTGTCTCTAGCACTTTCACACCTTGCTGTCTCCCAGCTATACTTGCTTTTCTTTTGTCACTTACGCACAATTAAATTGCACTTAAAAGGTTAAATTACTCATGCTGTATACTGTATCCTGCCCTACCTTTGCTGTATTTTTTGTACTGTATTCACCCAGTGCTTTGTATCCTGTCTCCTGACATTTACTGCATTTTGTATTGTAATCACCCAATGTATTGACTGTTATTGTACCTTTGCCTGCTTATATTGTAATTCACCTGCTGTACTGTAATCACCTAATGTAGTGTCTGTTATGTATTTTTTTGCCTATGTACTTCTCCCAATTCCCCCTTCCCCCAGGTAGCACTGGGAGACGAGCAACTTGTTGCTCAGTGTGCCTTCCTGGTGAAACATTTCAATAAATAAAATAAAAATAAATAAATCTTTACCACTTATCTTCCCCCCCTTGAAGGACTCAGAGCAGAATTCAAGCAGAAGGCTAAACTGCCAACTTCCGACAGAAATTTAGGGTTACAGCAGGATCCAGTTCAGCAAATAAACAGCAGGCACAGTTTAAATTTAGAAATTCTGCCTGTACAAAGTAACAGAATTTTCTGTTGAGAGTTAGGAAAAACCAAAAATGTTTCAAAGAAAATCTTCAAGCAGGAGTGCTCTGGAAATACTGCCCCCTACAGCCAACACACTTAAGACCGAACATTCTAAGCAACTGACAAGGAATGGTGGTGGTGGGCGGGGGATCTAGATTCTAGAGGTTCCATGACAACGTAACAGCTCTGGAGTGTTGCTCCTAGGAGGTCAGCATGCATTACCCCAGGAGTAAATGACATTGTGGAATGACACAGAAATAATGCTGATGAAAGCGAAGGAACTGAGAAGTCCATAAGTTAAGCAGCGTTCTGATGCACTGCAAAGCCATATTAGTACTAGCCAAACTTGAGATTTTCTCTTTAGTGAAGCCTCCCCCCCCAATTGTTTAACCAGATGAGACACACTAAGCTGAAAGCTTGTTTACAGGTGCAACTTGGGAGCACAGGGAAGTTAAGTGACTTGCTCAGGGTGTCACAGTATGCAAGTGGGGGCTGTGGGATTCAAACCCAGGTCTCCAGATTTGCAGCTCAGAGCCTTAAACCACTGCGCTATATTGCCTCCCTCCTTCATCTGTTCGAAGCCAGTTTTAGATGAACTGTGCTACATCAAAGCTCCTCCTCCATAGCCCAATACAACTCAACCCAACAAATAACATTTACTACTGGCTGTGGCACGGCACCTCCCTTCCCTGAGTCAGTATTCCTGATACGAGGCTGTAGCTAACTGGTTACACATAAGGCTCTTTAAAAGTCAAGAGCAGCACTGTCTATGTAGAAATGTTGCAAAGTTTTTCTTCGCCAGTGAAATTCCAACAAAGTGGCGAAATCTATCTTTGCAAGCCACTTCTCAAAGTTCCTCTCAAACATCACATTTCACAATCAGTTTTCCTGGGGAAGTGGTACTTTTTCAGGGAAGTTTTCGCTGGAGAATTCGCATGACTTTTCTTAAAAAAGTGCCTCTTTGCCTACTGAAAGCCTCTCAAAGTCAACCGTTCTCAAACTTGGCAGACTTTGAGGATTAATTCACAAAGTGAAGTTTGCGGACTTGGCACATTTCTATGTCCAAATCGCTAAGGAGTACATGTTCACATTTACAGCACTGTGGTTTACCAGGGGTGAGGTTATGCAGTGGGCTCAAGTGAACGTGCAACTTAGAAAACTGCTGAAGAAGCTAGCCCGGTGGCACTGGAGGTTGAAGTGCTGGTTGCTACACCTTGTGCCACGCTGGCGATCCGGGTTCGGGAACGAGCCCGGGCCGCCAGAGGGATGGCACAGGTGAGAGAGGCTTGTCCTCCCACTCGTTGACTGCCCTCTGGCAGTATGGGTTGGGAGGCATGCACCGACGTCCCTACATCAGAAGGGGAGGAGGGACAGGAGAAAAAGAGGAAAAAGGGGCTGGCGGGCTCCATGGCGGCCCGCGTCTCTCTGCCACCCCGGCTTCTGGATTTGTGTTGAGGGGGGCTTCAGCTCTCCTCCCTGGCCCCGCCATGGGGAACTACTGGGGGTTGGCTGAGTGGGGATGCACAGGGCTGGAGGATGAGTCCCTCCGAGGAAGGGCCATAGCCACTTGCCAGGCTCCAGGCAAAAACAAAGAAGAGCAAAAAAAAAAAAAAAAAAAAAGCCAGAAGAAAACTGCTAAAGGATACGCCTGGTGTTTAAGTAACTGCTTTCTTTTGGGCTTCCTCATTTTTGTCTTCTCTGAAAAAGCTCTGGCAAGTTCAAACAGCTTCTTTCGTGTGGCTGGGGAGACAAAAGCATTTTTTGTTAGTTTGAGGTATGTACAAATGCCACACTATGTATATATGTGTCACAAGATTATTTCAAAACACTGTTGTCACCTAGAACTATATTCTTTTTAACAAAGCCTTATACTGTACTTTTAAATATACAAGTCAGACAGGTGCCAGTTTTAAACTAAGGGGTCCCCCCTCCCCCGAAAAAGACCATTACATTTTGCCACACACTGCTGCTTGGTATGTAAATACAGGTTACTCACCTGTAACAGGAGTTCTAGAAGTGGTATATGTTGTTCATTCACACTTATTGGCAGGTTCCTTGCTGCTTTAAATCTTGCTGGAAGGTCTTCAAGCTGGCTCCTCCCACCCACCCGGGTGGTAAAACTCTCGACTCCGCCCCATGACACCAGATCTAGCCCGCTGGAAGCCAGGTTGCGCATCAAAGCCGGGGAAGTCGGGTGGGTTGTGTGGATGAACAACATATACCACTCCTAGAACTCATGTTACAGGTGAGTAACCTGTATTTCTAGGGATGTGGATATGTTGTTCAATCCACACTTTTTGGCAGACTCCTAGCAGTTCTCCGGGAGGAGGGAGGCAAGGTGCATACACCCTACTTAGGGAATAAGGACTGGAGAACAGAGGTCTCAAAACCAGCATCCCAGCGTGACTCAAGGTTGATGTGGTAGTGGGTAATGAAGGTGTGTGCTGACTTCCATGTAGCAGCCCTGCAGATTTCCTGGATAGGGACATCCCTGGAAGCAGCCACCGAAGCAGTGGTATGGCGGGTTGAATGAGCTCTTATCCCTTTGGGAGGCTCCATGCCCACCAACCTATAACAGAGATCTAAGCAGGAGGTGACCCACCTGCCTATCGTCCGCTTGGCTGCAGGTCTGCCAGGTGCGGCTTCAGCATAGGTGACAAACAGCTGGCGAACCTTTCCCCGAACTTCAGCCATCCGCTCCTTATAATAAGAGAGCGCTCTTCTAGGGTCCAGAGTATACAGCCTATATTCAGCCTCCGAAGTGTGATTGGGATAGAACACTGACAGAGTTGACACCTGGTTAAGGTGAAACTCCGACACCACCTTCGGAAGGAATTTAGAGTGGGAACGTAGGACAACCTTGTCCCTATGGAAGACAGATAAGAAGACTCAATGAAAAGCGCTTGGAGCTCACCCATCCTTCTGGCGGACATAATAGCCACCAAGAAGGCGGTCTTCCACGACAGGTGAGAGATGTCACACCTGTGCATCAGTTCGAATGGCTTGCCCATGAGCTTAGCCAATACCAGCAGTAGATCCCATGGAGGTGGAGGTTCTCGCACCGGAGGGGATATGTGATCAAGGCCTTTGAAAAAGCGCCCGATCACCTTCTCCTGCGCCACCGACTGCTTGCTGGCCTGCGCCCGGTAAGCAGAGATAGCTGCCAGGTGCACCTTGAGGGTCGTCGACCAAAGCCCTAGCTGAGAAAAGGACAACAGGTAGTCCAGAATGCTAGCCAATGAACAGGAGGAAGGGTCCAACCCCTTGCCCTGACACAAAATGGAGAATCTCTTCCATTTGAAGGCATAGCGTTTTCTGGTCGACTCCTTGCGGGATGCCTCAACAACGTTGAGGACCTTGTCGGAAAGACCCAAGGCCTGGAACTCTAGCAGCTCAGGAACCAATCCGTCAAGTGCAGGGATTGAAGGTCTGGTTGGAGTACCTTCCCCTTGTTGACTGAGATCAGGTCCGGGCGGGCTGGAAGCCGCCTCAGGAGCCTGGAGCTGAGACTGAGGAGATCTGGATACCAGAACTGGCAGGGCCAGTCTGGGGCTACCAGAATCACCTGCGCCTGGTCCCTCTTCACCTTGAGAAGCACCCTGTGGATCAAGGGGAATGGAGGGAAGGCGAGAAGAGCCTGGAGTCCACGGCCCGAGAAGGCATCCCCTGCAGCGAGCCCTGCTGGGGGTGGTGGGCATGAAACAGCCTCAGCTTCAGGATTCTCCCGAGGTGAACAGGTCCACCTGAGGGGTGCCCCAGTGGGAGAACAGATCTTGTACTACCTCTGGCAGGAGAGACCACTCGTGAGAAGCAGCGCCTATCCGGCTGAGGGCATCGGCCAGACTGTTGGAGGCTCCTGCCACATAGATGGCTAGGAGATCCGCCTCCAGGCTGATCACGAGAGACCAAGTGTGGAGAGCTTCCTTGCACAGAGGCAAGGAGTGCGTTCCGCCCTGTCGGTTCAGGTAGTATATGGTCATGGTGTTGTCCATCTGGACCTGGACCACTTGACACCGAACAAACGGAGCGAAGGCGGTGAGGGCTAGTCGGACCGCTCGAAGCTCCAGCAGGTTGATGCGGCATCGAGACTCCTGAGGGGACCAGAGGCTGTGGGCTCTGAGCTCCCCCAGATGGGCACCCCAACCCATCAGAGAGGCGTCAGTCGTCAGAGTGACCGTCGGCTTGGGACGGACAAATGGGATACCCTCCTGCAGATGAGCTGGAACGAGCCACCACTGGAGGCCGTTCCACATCTCCTGGGTCAATGTCACTGGCTGGTCCAGAGGACCGGAGCACTGTGACCATTGGTGGGCCAGCCCCCACTGCAGGGGACACATACGTCAGCGGGCCCAACGGACCATGCTGGTGCAGGCCGCCATGAGGCCCAGGAGGTGCAGGAAGTCCCGGGCAGGGCGCAATTGCCCAACCAGAAATGATTGGGCAAAGGAGGAAAGAACCTCAGCCCTGTCCGCCAGGAGCCGGACTCTGGCTCAAAGACAGTCGAGCTCTGCCCCAGTGAACTGAATCACCTGTGATGACACGAGTTCCGACTTGGCCTCGTTGATGAGGAGGCCAATGTGAGGACAGACCTGGAGGGCCAGATCCCTGGACCGCTCCACCTCCAACCTGGAGGGGCTGCAATCAGCCAGTCGTCCAGGTAAGGGCACTAGACCCCTCAGCGCCGAGGGAATGCTGTCACCACTGCCATGCATTTGGTGAAGACCCTGGGAGCTGGAGAGAGGCCGAAGGGCATGGCCCGGAACTCGTAAAAGGATCCCTCTGCTCTGAAGTGGAGGAATCGCTGGTGAGACAGATGGATCGGGACGTGAAAGAACGCATCCTGAAGGTCCAGAGAACAGAACCACATGCCTCATTCCAAGGATGGAATGATCTGAGCCAGAGTGACCATCCTGAAGGTGCGAGACCTTAGGAACTTATTCAGGTTGTGTAGGTCGAGAATGGGGTGCCAGCCCCCCGTCTGTTTTGGGACCAGGAAGTACTTGGACACAAACCCTGGATCTGGAGGGGGGTCCGCCACCTCCCTGATCACCTCCTTCTGGAGGAGCAAGGCAATGTCAGCTCGGCAAGCCGACAGAGAGGCTGCAGAGCCCATAGCCCCCCGTGGGGCGACAGCTCGATGGGAGGGGAACTGCTCGAATTCCAGAGGCAGACCCCTGCCTACCACTTCCAACACCCAGTGGTCTGTAGTGATAGCGGACCAGGTGGAAAGGAAGTGGCGGAGCCATCCCCCCATGGAGGGAACCCGGGGAGGAGTGACTAGGTTAGGGGTGACACCCCTCAACCCGTCACTGGGCAGGCTTGGAGGAAGGGCCGGCCGAGGAGCCGCCTGGGCCTTTTCCTCCAGGCTACCTGCTGGAGGAAGCAGCAGGCTTGGCTTTGGGGTGCCAAGCATGAGCCTGCTGGCCCTGATGCTGGTGTTGCTGGGCCGGACATGCCGCAGGAGCCGAAGGACGAAAGGGCTTACGCTGCTGCTGGCGGCCTTTGTCTTTCTGGGCAGACGTGACTGAGTCCAAGGTGGCACTGGACTTCTCGATCCATTGGAGATGACCCTTCACCCCGGGCCCGAACAAGTCGGTACCCAAGAAAAGGACGTCTGCCAGCTTGTGCTGGGTATAAGCCGTAATGGTGGAGATCCGCAGCCAAGCTCTACGGCGCATGGCCACTGCAGCTGCTACTGACAGGGCACACGAATCAGCGATGTTCAAAGAAGTCTGGAGCTGCTGTTTAGCCACCGCCCTTCCCTGATCCTGCACCTGCTTGACCGTTGTCTGAAGGTCAGCCGGGAGATGAAGAATCACCTCATCCAGGGAGCCCAAAAGGGCGTGTGAAAAGTGTGCTATCAGAACAGCCGAGCTAGCCTGACAAAGGCCTAGGGAGTAAGCGGCATATACCTTCCGCCCTGAGTAGTCCAATTTCTTGGTCTCCTTATCGGGCGGTTTATCCACATCCCGAGCGTTCCCAGAATGCCGTAAAACGCTATCAATCACTAAACCCTCTGCAGAGGGGTGCTCCGAGAAACCAGAGAGTGAACCAGTAGGGACCGCATATTTTCGAGCCATCCTGGCCGAAGGTGCGGGACAAGATGCTGGCCACTGCCACAGCTCCAGAGCCAGACCAACAATGGCTTCGGCCACTGGAAAGGCCTCCGTAGGGGAATCCCCTCGGTCCGGTATCTCTGTGAGGGGATACTTGGCCCATTTTGAAACGGGTTCGAGCTTCATCCCAGTGGACTCTGAGATGAGTCGAAGCATTCCCAAAAACGAGGATGGGCTCTCGTCCACTGACTGACCCCCTGTAGACTCCAGGTCAAGCGGCCTGGAGAACAAGGAGGAGTCGTCGTCAGACTCTGAGGAGCCTGCGAACAGCTGCCGAGCACCTGAGCCACCCTCCACATGTCGAGGTCGATCGGGAGTGAGGGTGACCGACAACCTATGGAGCAAGCCCTGACCTGACCAAGAATCCCTGGTCGGGGCCCCAGTCTTCGGTTGTGGAGGCAGAGGTTCCACCACAATGGGTGGAGCAGCTGGTTTCGGCCGAACAACCAGTGCCTGTTTCGGCTCCTCAACTACAAGGGGTTGTTTCGGCCGCTCAGGTGACAGCCACTTAATGGCTGGAGAAAGCGACGGAGTCGGATTATTCCCAGACAATAAGAGCTGCTGCCACATTAAATCCTCGTAACGTCGACGCAACTTGCACTGGAGCCTATCCTCCAAAGAGGACGATGAGGATGAGCGGTGCCGCCGCTTTCTATGGTGCAGAGACTGAGACCGCCGATGTCGGCGGGACCGGCTGGACCTGGAAGAAGTCAGAGACCGAGACCTTCAGGGATTCCAAGGGTGGGTCAGAGAGGGCACGGGGGAAACCCACTCCTCCCTCGGTTCAGGGACCTTAACCAGGGACTCCAGCACAGGAGGCACAGGCAAGTCCTCAGTTTCCACCAGGGGAACCGGTGAAGAAGGGTTGTCAGCATCACCAGTCGACAAACCGTCCGACGGGTTGAGAAAAATCTCGACTGTGTCGACGGGTGTCACGGCCGGCTGACCTGACGGGGACACCATGAAGCCAGCGGTCTTAGCTGCAACCTTGACTGAAGTCAAAAGTCGACCATCCGGTGAAGGGGATCTCTCCCGCTCCCACGAACGTTGATGGTAGGACTTACCTTTGGAGTCCTTCTTCTTGGACCGACTGGAATGTCCCGATGGTCCTTCTCCCTTGGTGGAGAGGGATTGACAAACTTCCTTAAAAGAAGCTGTATATGAAGAGCCCGAGGAGAATGGGATAAATGCCGCGACCGAGGAGGAAGACTACGTGGCCTGGGCCGCCTCCTCCTCGAGGGCGATCATCTGCTCCAACTGTTCCGCGGAGCCCGCTGCCGCGGACACTGCCCAACGGGCCTCCTTCGACTTGACCGGTGGATACCACTTTTCAGGGCACCCCAAAAGAAGTCAAGCAGCGTGGTCCTCCAAGACCGAAGCCGAAAAAGATTTGCACAAATCGCAAGCCTGTGAATCGTGTCCGAGTCCTAGGCAGTAAACGCACGTGGAGTGCGGGTCGGTTCTGGGACATCTTCTTCGACTACAGGGCACCGATGAAATCCGGAGTTGATTTTGTCCAGAACGTAGACATTTAGGAAAAAGGAAGACCAAGTCTTGTAAATTTGAGAATTAGTTTCGGATTAACTGAAGAGTATGGATCCAGGCCTAAAACGCAGAGCGCTAAGGAGGGAACCTGAGCTTCCAAGCGGTAAGGAAGATCTGACGTCATGGGGCCTAGCCGACAGTTTTACCACCAGGGTGGGTGGGAGGAGTCAGCTTGAAGACCTTCCGGCAAGATTTAAAGTGGCAAGAAACCTGCCAATAAGTGTGGATTGAACAACATATCCACGTCCCTAGAAACTCCCATTTTTTGGCATTCTCAGAAAATGATTTTAAACACAGTGCAGACATGTTCTGGTTGGTGCAGATCCCTGGGAGAGACCCTAATGCCTGTTTTTCTAGGTATGCTTAGGTAATGCCTGTTTGTTTTTTTTCCTAGGTAAGCATAGGCTACTCCTATCCAGCAGGCATCTTCCCCATGCCTGTTTCTACAAGGCATCCTTCTGTTCTCTCTCTGTCGTTCCTCCCCCACCTTTTCCACCTGGTCCACCCACTACACACATCACTAAGCACCCAACATGTTCTGCAGTAACTTCCAATTTTTCTTTTTTTGTCCCTTCTAGTCTCCCCTCAAGGCTCTCCAGGTGCACCCTTCTCACACTGTACTAGAAAATGATAAAAAGCTTTGACGGCCCATACGGATGCAGGGATCAAGCACAACATTTATGGAAGTGAAGGCACCACCCAAAATCCAAAGATTGCAGCAAACTGACTAAACCAGTACTTCTGCACACTCCCTGATGTAAAAAATTCCCTCAACTCCAGAGCTAAATGACAGTGACGAGACCGACTGGCTTCAAAGTAATAAAAGGCTAGGAAGTACAGAAAGAACTAAGAAAACTAAATGTAACTAAAATCACCAGGCTTGGACAATGTCGAAATTAAGTTTCTGAAAACAGCAGCAGACTGCATATACCCAAGCCAGGCAAACCTCTTTAACCGAAGTCTAATAGACAGGTCCTTCCCAGAGACCTGGAGACACGACAAAGTGGTCCCTAGCTACAAGGGAGGATCCAAATGACCGGTCACACTATAGACCCATAGCTCTACTATTCATTACCTCACATTTATCTGAAAAGCTAGTGTAAGTCGTTCAAGGAAAACTGAAGAAAATGGGAGTGCAACCAGAAGTAATTACCCGGTTGACCTGCTACCTAATAAACCCTCAGGCAATCAGTGGTTATGGCCGGCCTGGTAGCACTGGGGGTTGAGGCACTGGACGCCTACACCTCGCTGGGCCTATGCTGGCCACCCGGGATCGGACGTGAGCTCGGGCCGCTGGGGGTTGGTAGGGGGAGGACAGGATTGAGCGTCCAGAGGACTGCTGTCCTGTCCTGGGAGGGAGGGGGATATTGATCCCAGGCTCTGGCGGCTCCTGGTGGTGGCTGGAAGCACAGCAAGCTTGCGATCCCGCAACCACAGGGATTGGCTGCGGCAGTGATCCTGTAGGCGCGCACAGGAGTGTGCGCACCCGTGCTGGACGCACTGCACATCCAAGCCAAGGGGGAAGGAACCAACAAGGAAAAGAATCCTGCACCTTGGGAAGGTGGCGGAGGCCTCCAGGAACTGCGGCACTCATGCCCAACACTTGACTTTCCTCTGGCCGTCATCTCGAGCCCTCGCCTCTCCTCTGGACCAGGATGCTTAGATTTCAGAAATGTCACCCAGGTAAGGAGTCGGGTGGTCCCGCCCCGGAGGGCTTAGATTCAGGGGGTCATGAGGTTCTGGGGAGGGAGGAGGGGTGTCTCAAATACCCCATCAGGCCAAGGGGAGGTTTCAGGTGGGCGGAAGATGCCCAGGTTGAGTGTGGCACTCTTGCGAAAAAAAGAAGATACAAAAAAAATTAAAAAAAATCAGTGGTTATAAATATATCCCATCAGACGTGGGGTTCCTATCAAGGGTGGGGGGTCCCCACAGGGATCAACACTGGACCCCCTACTATTCCTGGTCTACGTTAATGACCTTCCTGGATACAAACACGACTCCACAATAAAACTATATGCGGATGACATAGTTCTCATAGCAGATGCCCAAAGTCTTCTCCCAAATGGAGAAGGAACTCCAGTTGGATTTTAATATTCTTCAAGTGGCTTGTCTCCACAAAGATAGTTCTCAGTGGAGAAAAAGCCCAGTCTATGGTCTTCTGTAAAAAAGGTACAAAAATGAAAGACACTCGCAAGCTTAAAATACATCTCCACTATGGTTCCATCATCAAAGAATCAAAAGACTACAAATACCTTGGAGAAGACAAAGATAACACCTTTAGTTTCAAGAAACATATTCAAGCGATTTTACAATTGTTGGTAGATCAGCTACTACTCACATTTTTTGTTAACTTATGCTGGCAAAAATCATTTCATGCCATTTTCAAAATATTATTTGCAGTCTGTAGTTGCGTGGAAGGGATTGTAGTTCGGCCCCAACAATGTGACCAGCCGATCCCTTCCACTTCCCGATTCATCTGTCACTCCCCCGCACTCAGGGACCTAATGACATGTGGAAAGGAAGAGCACAGGGGTGTGTCCCATTGAAGTCAACGGGGGTCAAATTTAATTATATTTTAATGTGTAATAATGGCCAGTTGGGGAATAATGAAGGCAACTGCTTGACTAACAAGGGCCTTGTTAGTCCAGCGGTTGCCTTCATTAATCTCCAACTGGCCACTATCATGCATTAAAATGCAATTAAATTTGACCCCCATTGACTTCAATAAGGTGCACCCCTGCGCTCTTCCTGACTGCACATCATTACATGCCAGAGTGCCAGGGCATGACAGATCAACTGAGAAGTGGAAGGGATCAGATGGTCACCTTGTCGGGGCCAAACTACAATCCCTTCCACGTTGATACAGACTGCAAATAAAATTTTGAAAATGGCATGAAATGATTTTCATCAGCATAAGCTAACATAAAATGTGAGTAGAAGCCAAACCTTGGTAGATTACTTTAAATTCACTCTCAAAAGAGTGAATACTAGACTAGGAGCCCTCCATCGAAATGCCTACGATATACCAATAAAAAGCAAGACTGACCCAAGCTACCCAGCTGCCTCTGCTCATTCTGGAATTAGGAAGTACAGCCTGCCAGCATGCAAGTAACCAGCTACTGGAGAAGTTGGACACAACATATAACAAAATGTCAAGATTCTCCCTTAGATGCCCATACAGCACCCACCATTGCGCAATGCTCAAAACACTAAACTAGGACTCCCTCAAACTAGACAAGAGAAGTCCAGGGCACTCTCAGTCTACAGAATCAAGGGCATGATTACCGGATATTGGGGACTAACAAACAGTTTCCCAGATAACACATATTACATGCAAGATGTCAAAAACAGAGGCCTCCGTGTAACTAGGGTCTGAACCAACTATGTGAAAATAAGCCTGGATTACTTCATTCCCAAGACAGAACAGTTACATACTCACCAGAAAGTAGATCTTTGACAGAATCTCTTTCATCAGGCCACACCTATGAAACTTATAGATGTCAGGCTCTAGGACCACACAGAAACTTTTGCAAGCAGTCCACTATGGACTGCCCATAACAACATCGGGTGACGTCACCTCTCCCATATAAGCATGGGCGGCCTCATCCCTCCTCAGTTCCCCGCCGAAGAACATGCTCAAAAGACATCCCTCTAGGGAACCCTGATCTCTGCTAACTATACAAGGTAGAGAGCAACAGGTAGAACTTCATAAAAAAGGAAACAGTCTATCTAGAGTGTCAGAACCCTATAGGGATCTTATGACTCTGCTAACCATACGAGGCAATGGACAAGAGGCAGAATCTCATGGAGAAACTATAGGGGAAGGAGGGTGGGATGGCATAGCCAGATGAAAGAGATTCTCTCAAAGATCTACTATTACAGTAAGTATGTTAACTGTTCTGTCTTCTTCAAGGATATCTGTTTCATCAGGCCACACCTATGGAACAAATACCAAGCAGTACTGACACAGGAACAGTCTGGGTGGCCCAAGCCTTCAGGCCTGAGGAAGAAGGTCTTGGAGAACAACTAAGCCAAAGCTTGCCTTTTTTGGGAAGCAATGTCCAGACTGTAAAGTTTAATGAAGGTGTGGTCAGTACTTCAGGTGGCAGCTGCACAGATCTCTGCAGCAGACATATGCTTGATAAATGCAACTAAAGTGGCCATGCCTCTTGTTGAATGGCCACGAACAAGCCCAGGAAGTTCATTACCGCACCTCCTATATAGCAGAAAATAATACAGTGGGCCAGACAGTTGGACAGGCACTGTGCAGAAACAGAAGCAATGCATCCTCTGGATTAGCCTGCTCAGGAAGTCACTGGCAGGTGGACTGTGTAATTTAAAGTAAACTCAGACACCACCTTTAGAAGAAAGTTAGGGGTGTGTACGCAAAGACACCCTGTCTTTGTGGAAAACCAAATAAGAAGGCTCACATATTAGAGCCTGCAGTGCTGAAATACTTTGGGCAGAAGGGATGGCAAGGTAGAAAACAATGCTTTCCAAGAAAGAAAGTGTAGGCTGCAAGTTACAGCTGGCTCAAAAGGGACCAAAGTATGTGTATCCCATACAAAATTCAGGTCCCAGCTAGGACTGACTTACAAACAGGACATTTCAAGTATAGCATGCCTCTCAAAAACAGATGGGCCACCTCCATCTGGGCAACAGTACGATCATCAGTAGTCACATGGAAAACTGAAACAGCAGCCAAGTGCAAGATAATAGAAGAGTATGGTAAACATGTATCTGACAAGAACAGCAGATACTCCACAACATAGTTTACTGACTTGTAAGTAAATAGGTGTAACTGATGAGAAGTGACCCATGAAGCAAACGCTTTCACCTCATAGAATAAGTGGTCTTGGTAGAAGGCTCTCTGGCCACCACCAAAACATCAGCCACCTTTTAGGAAACCCCAAAATGGGCAATGGCTATGTTTTCAGGAGCAATACAAGATGATGAATGGACTTGAGTTCTGGATAGACCAGAGGTCCCTGTTCCTGCAACAGTAGGCCCTGGCATAAGACAGGGGTACTGATGATACCACCGCTAATTGCTGTAACCAGACCTGACGAGGCCACATGGGGTAATGAGTATCAGAGTTGCCCCTTCCACTTGAAGCTTTGATTAGCACCCTCTGAATTAGAGGAAAGGTGTGGAGGAACCACCCTTTCCCAGAAAAAGATAATGCGGCTTGCCAGAAGACTCCAGGTCCTGGAACGAGCGAACAGAAGATCAGCAGTTTTGGATTGCATGGGGACGCAAAAGGTCCAGCTCTGGACAACCCCATGTGTCGAACAAGGCTTCTGTTACAGAGGTCAGCAGCTCCCACTCATTTATCCTGCACTGTGACCTGCTTAATTTGTTTGGCAAGACAGTTTGGATACCAGGAACACAGACTGGCAGTTTTTAGATCATGTTCTAGAGCTCAATACCAGACTCTCATTACTTCCCCATGTAGGGATTAGGACTGAGTCCCCTCTTGCTTGTTTTTTGTGGGGTTTTTTTGTCAAGTTTCTTTCCCTCCGGTCACCACCAACTGGGGCCCCTTCGGTCGACTCTTATCCTCCAGCCTAAGGCCCTCCCATCTGTGCCTGGATACTCAACTCGCCCGCACCACACCCAATGGAGCCGATCCCCCCGGAATGTACACCCCAGGGTGGGGCCGCCTTCTGCTTCACGGCGCTTTCGTCTGGCGCTCCATAGGCGGAGGCGACGTCAGGCCCAGGACACAGTGGGCAGGATCCGGCTGTGGTGGTGGTGGGGGTAAGCGATGTCTACCCCCCCAGTCAGTGGGAGGTTTCACTTGTTCTTAGCACTCCCCTAGGAGCCTGGATACGCAATGCCATCCAGTACTGTCGGGTGTGCTCCCACACCCAGCTCGCGGATGGCTGCCAAGGCTCCTCCCCTGCACCTAGCGTGATCCCCGGACTGCGGCACTCCCAGCCTCCGCTAGGAGCCGCTCACACGGGGGAGTCATCCACCCACCCTCCCTGGCAGAGGAGAGCTGTCCTCTTGATGCTCAATCCTCTCCATCCCCTGCCAATCCCTGACAACCCAGGCTCGCTCCTGAACCCAGGCTGCCGACGTGGCGCGAGGTGTGGCGTCCAGCGCCTCAACCCTCAGTGCCACTGGGCCGGGCCCCTCTTGCTTGTTGATAGGCTGCATCACACTAATGTGGGCCTTCTATTTTAAAATAGAGGACCTGGGAACAAACTGGTCTGGAAGGTCTATAGGCCACATAGAACAGCTCTTATTTATAGACCATTTATATGGAAGGTGCTCTGCACTGTAAGCCCTGTACCTTGTGCTAGATGGGACCCCAGATATGCCCCTCAGCCTACCCCCAAGACAACTGTAGTTAGAAGCAGGTGAAGGGAGGAGATTAGAAAAGGAACCCCCTTCAGCAAATGGCTGTGTTCCCTCCGCCACTGAAACACCTTGCGAACAGGTGAAATTACTAAAACCTTCTATTCTAAGTTCTCTGTCTGCTGATCCTAGTGGACTGTTAATATCCACGGAGGGATTCTCATATACTGTCTGGCCAGCGGTACTACGACAATGGCTGCTGCCATCAGGACAAGGTGCTTCAGGAATGTCCCGAGTATGACGTCCCTGCCATCGCAAACCAGCTGGATTTGTATAAGCAGACGTTTGGCCCTGTCTAGGAGCAGGACTGTTAAGCCTTGGGCTGGTTTCAGGACTGCCCCATGCATGCACTGCAGATGCTGGCATAAGGCAAGACAGACTTGGGCACACTGACAAAAAGCCCTAGAGCATCACACATGTGTCTGGAGCAGGCTGGGCATGAAAGAGGTGCTCCTTGGAGTGACCTTTTTAGTAACCAGTCGCCCAGGTAATGGCCTGCCCTACAAAAGGCTGCAGTTATTGCTGTGAAGCATATGGGAAAGACCCGTGGCACAGGTGATAAGCCAAGGGGCTATACCCTGAACTGGTAATGTTCTCCTTGAAACAGGAACCTCAATTACTTACTGTGAGGTTTGCAAAGTGCGATATGAATGTTGAGGAAACAGACCTAGTCCCCTGCTTGCAGTAGCTAGAGCAGGCTTAACAGGGTGACCATACTGGCCAAGTCCTGAATAGGCCTCAGGTCTCCCATCTCTCTGGAAATTGGGAAGTGCCAAGGGTATCCCGGATTCCTTTGTTCTAATGGTACAGGTCCCATGACTGTCTTCAAACAGAATCTGAATAGCCCCCTAGGACAAAGCCTACTGCAGTGGAAGGGTGGCTCTTCAGGGTTTCCTGCACTGCAGGGAGACATAGGTCTGGGAACTGCTATACCCTCAGTTGATTAGAGGAATCCCAGTATGGAAGTCCTGTGTGCCACTGTTCTGGAGAGACAGGTCCCCTGGGGCCCCTCTTGGAGCAACGCTAGCAGAGGCTCCCACATCAGAAAGAGATGCCCTGAAAAAGACAAGGCAAAACAAACTGCCACAGACTGTGGCCAGAATGTTAGTGGCCTGACAGTGACAGAGTAACCCAGCCCAACCAAGTGGGAAAGGGACTGAACCTACTCAGTGTACAGCAAAGAAGGTGTGGTCCACCTGCAGTGAGACCCCCACCGAGCTGGGCACTATATGGCCCCTAGCCTTTGTGATGTATAAGTGGCTGCTAGTAGGGCCTAGTAAAGCACCCTCCTGTATTATGTCAGCAGGAGACAACAGGGAGGTACCAGACTATAAGGGCATATGCCAGCCTATCCAGTGAAAGATGTATGAACCATCTGAACACCAGGACATATTAACTGGTGTGTCCAAGACAGGTAAGAAGGGACCCCTGATATG
The DNA here is from genome assembly GCA_016271365.2 of Neoceratodus forsteri. Classification (NCBI taxonomy): domain Eukaryota; kingdom Metazoa; phylum Chordata; order Ceratodontiformes; family Ceratodontidae; genus Neoceratodus; species Neoceratodus forsteri. The sequence goes on from JADMNL010000030.1 coordinate 34,358,967, forward strand.
GGGGGAGAAAAAAAAAAAGAGTTGGTGTCCCATGGCAGAATGGATGTTCATGGTCTGAAGTACTTATTCCATGTAGTAGCCTCCACTATTGTAAAGGTAAGATAGTGTGCCCTCTTAACATCATCTCTGTTGATGATGGAGGGGGATCCGTCATTGGCCCAGACTCTGTCGATGATGGGAGGGGAAACTGCTACCCCCTATGGGTAGGAAAGTGTCGATGGGGACAGAAAAGTAAGACCAGTCGACGAAGCAAGAGGAGGTAGAATGCAAGTAGGTTAAGACATCAATACCACTCTAATGAAGTGGACATGACTGCATCTTGCATCACAGAGGAAGAAGAGGAGGATGCAAACTCATTAATGCAAGTAGGTTAAGATGTGAATGCCACTATGATGAAATAGATATGACTGCGTCTTGCATTGCTGAGGAGTAGTATGCAAACTCACTCTGTGAGGTAACCTACCAGTTGCGATGGAGAGGGAGTGAAAGAATGCCCGTCGACAAGAATAATCAAGTAGGCTGACAAATCAAAGCACTGTCCCAAGTGTCGACACCACCGTGTAGAAGTGGTTGTGATTACGTTTGTCGTCATCAGGGGTAGAAAGCCCCAACATGGTGATGTACCACCCTAGGAGGGTCAATGTTGGGGGTTGAAAGCCCCGACAACATGGCGATGTACCACCCTAGGAGGGTCAATGTCAGGGGTTGAAAGCCCCGACAACATGGTGACGTACCACCCTTGGAGGGTCTGGTAGCACTGGAGGTAGGCCTTGACCAAAGGAGTTGACAACAGTCAGCGGGCCGAAGTCGACCGCAAGGAGTACCCTAGTGATTACGAGCAACGTACTGTCCCATACAGATACAGTGGTGCAGAAGCCAAGCCCCGACCTTGGTGTCCTAGACCACCCTGGAGGGCAAGGAATTGATGACAGGGATGACCCACTGCTGACAATGGAATACCAGCCGTATAGGTCTGGTATGGTAGAAGCCAAGAACCCAGCCTTTAGTGTCTGAAAGACAGTTAGGACGGCGAGGATCGACACCGGGTGAAGACCCGGTGATAACAGCATACTGGTTGAAAAGACCTGGTGGCAAGGAGACCAAACCCTGACTGTGGGTTATGCAGAGGTGGTCGAGGTGTGCAGGAACATCGGTGTCAAGCCAGACGACTATGAGAGGGATCACGTACGTGAGCCCCAATCTTCAGAAGAAAAACCAAAAAAAGGGTGGTAGTCCTGTCGATGGCCGCAGTCCTGATGCTGGGAAAAGCTGACCATCATCGCCCACTGGCGGGAAAGGCAAGTCCGATGCCTACCCAGGCTGCCTGGTGTAAGAAGGCCAGGTATAGGAGGGTCAGGAGATGGGACACTAAACCATCGCCCTGGCTGCTAAAAAAATAACAGGACTGTTAGCAAAGAGAAAGGCACCAAAAGGAATTACTACAAAAAAGAAATTAATAAAAATGTAGCTGCTAACAGCAGCGTTTCCGCGAAGGTCTGATGAGTATGGTTGACGGTGGGAAAAGAACTGAGATGGGATGGGGCTGCCCATGCTTATATGGGAGAGGCAACATCAGACGTTGTCGTGGGCAGCCCCTAGTGAACTGCTTGCACAATTTTCCATGTGGTCCTAAAGTGTGGCAGCTATAAGTTCCATAGGGGTGGCCTGATGAAAGAGATATCCTTGAAGAAGACCTGAAATTCCCTGTCCCCAAAATCTAGAGGGAGGAAATCCCTGACTGAATTTAAAACTGCTCAACAGTCAGAACTCGGAGTCCTGCGACTGTTATTGAACTGATGGTGTGGCCTCCACTCTGGGGCAAAATCCTTCCAGACTAACAGCATTGGTACCTGCCTGAAAGACTAAATGTAAGCATGGTTTGTATTGCCATTGTAAACTGCTTTAACAAATGCACACTGTATGGTTATACTGTTGATGTAACTCTTGTAACCACTGTAACACATCTTGCCTGTTTATACTGAAACTGTCACTACTGTAACTAATGCACCACACCTCAACAGAAGACAACTTTAAAAATAGGACCATGGTGGCCCTAACGGTTTTATCCTGTCAAAAAATAAAGATAACAACAACTACTGCTGCTACTGCTACTACTACTACTGCTACTGCCAGCTCTTCAGCTTCAACCCTGAGGTTTACCACCATAGCAGGGCCTCTTGTTTGCTCAAGATCCATGGCTGTGGAGGCAGGAGGTCAGATGTCACCTGGGGCCCATCTTTAATGGCGGAGGGTTTTGATCCCCCTCCCTATTGTGTAGTTGATCTGCTTATACTACCCCTACAGTCACGAGGGCTGATGTCCAACATGGCTGCACAAACCCAGTAGTCGGGGTTTTTTCGCTTGGCAAGCTAACAAACTCTTCGTCCCCTGAACTCGAGAGCACCACCTCAGCAATGTGCCAGAGAGTCAGGTTCAGAAATGGGTCAAAGGTCTCCTGCGTTGTGCTACCTACCAGTCACGGCAACAAGCTGGCATTAGAACTATTTTCCTCTAGATCCAACAGATCACAAGAAAAGGGGGGGGGCAACCAATTAATAAATTGTTCAGATTACTTCTAGTACATGAGCCTTGTTCTTGGGAAGGAAGCAGTCCTACTTACTACAGCCACTTAAAGAGTGTTGTGTATATATTAAATCTAACCAACTCCGCTCCAGGACAGTACCTACAGTCCCCACATACTCATGGCATTCTCAGCATCATTCAAACTGTATTGTTAGCAAGAAAGAGATCAGATATGCTGCACACACACACACACACACACACACACACACACACACACACACGCAATGATTCTAGGAAAAAAAAAAGTTTCCTTACAGGGAGCTCATAAAAAGGCGCACAGAATCAGAAATCCTTTATTTCACTGAGAAAAAGGAAACCCTGAAAAAAAATTAAGTTCAAGAAGTCTCTGGTCCTGTGGACTCAAAATAAATCAGTGGTTAAGCTCAACATATTGGACCTATTGACTAATTTCATAACCACCAGACTGAGACTCCTGTAATGATTTGTGGACCTCTAACCTTACTGGATCGGCATGCTAGAATAGTATTCATGTGATGGCTTAAGGGCCTGACTGAGCTGCAACATCTTACTGGTAATATGTGTGTGTTGGGGGAAGGGATGCCTTTGCCTGTTTTTAAAACTGGGAAGACAGAAGCTTGAGGAAATCTAGGGTCGGACTGGGGTGCAGAGGGCCCACCTAGAAATCAGTACGGGAGGGCCCAGGGTGACACATTCATCTCAATATTCCACTTCAATTTGATAACAACAGCTCTGTGTCTGCATCTTGCATTTACCTACAGTAGCCCAGATACCCTATTTAATTAGAAAAAAGAAGATAAATACAATGATTTTTTACAATTTAGAAGGTGTCCAGGTATCCAGCTGAGGGGGACCACCTGGAAATTTCCAGGTATCCTGGTAGGCCAGTCCAACTCTGAGGAAATCTAATAACTTGTTGGGATCTGCATGGCACCAAATATTCACGTCCCTCCACCCACACTCCAACAAGAATATATCAAAAATGTGCAGGTTTGGGGAAGGGAGGTACTGAAAAGGCATTAACAAAAGCCCCTTTTACATCCTTTCATCAGCCTGGGATCTGTCAACTCTAGGCCCTGTGCAGTACACATAAAATAAGACTGCTCAGTTAACTGCCCCATCCCCTAAATTAAACTTAAGACAGTACCCCCACTGGTCCACACTGTAGGGCCAAGCAGCCCAAAACAAGCCAAACACACACACACACACACGCACGCACGCACGCACAATGTATTTTTCAGTGTCTCCTTCCGGTACATAAAATCCTGAAAAAAAAGTCTCCCCACCCAGTCCTTATTGTGGTCCCTGAGCTAAGTGCACCTGTACAATAATATTAGCCCCAGGCAGTATATGTTCCACTCAGCAGGAAGTCCTCATCCTCGTCATAAAGCCATTGCACCCGTATACTGGAAGACCCTTCCCCATAGTGCCTTGTGTGAGAAGCCCCCTTCATCAAACTCCCCCACTAAATAGCACCCTGGATATCAGTAGCATTTGGGCCAAACATTGAGCGCTGACAATATCTGTGACAGTCAGTTCTGCTATTTGGTTCGCTGCATATCCCCAATAACTTGCTTATAGTCACAAATGATACAGCAGCTGTAGAGAGATTTCAAGCCAGATCTAGGATTCACAGTACGCTGCCCTAGCCACTAGACCCTGTTGCCTAACAAGGTCTTTATAAATTAAGGGAGGACTATTTTTTTTTTCTAAATGCTTTACCATAAAGTGGGCTAACTTATAATAAATAATTTTCAGCCTCACCCGGGTACACAAGACAGAAGTTGGTATTTGCATATAAAATACAGCAGACATACCATAAAACATTTGTTCCTAACAATTACAGTTGGAACAAAGTTTCAGATAAGAAGTTCTTTCTACAACATACTTTACTTTGAATTACAGATCCTATCTAACGTATTAGATTTTATTTATTGATTGATTTAGTTAGTTTTTGATACCCAGGTAGGTACACTAGACAATTAAATGCCTATTTTCAGGTATGACCCGGGAGGGTACTGAACAGGAGAAACAAGTTCCAAACTGAACAAGCAAAACACAAGACAAATTCCGGAAGCCCACAATATGGGCATTGTCCAGGAGGGTACATAGCAAAAACAAAGCAAATTGCAGTCATTGCACAGATACAAAATAGGATAAACAATTAGTGCATGAAACACTCCTTATACATTGAAGAGTGTTTCATGCACTAAAATATTTCTTGCTGTGATGACCTTAAGAGCATGCCCCTTACGCTATTCAGTTTTGCAATCTGTTTGTGTACAGCTCAACTGCAATTAACACACATATCACAAATTAGGCAAATGATAACTGGCAAATAGCAAAAAACTTGTGCACTGAGGGATCTAGAATAATTTTATACAGCTGGATCGTTGGTACAGTGGTAGTGCTCCCGCCTGCAGTGCTGACGACCTGTGTTGGGGAGTGAAATCGGGACACTGGAGGGTCAATCGAGTGGAGGAGGACCGAGCATCCACTGGACTGCTTTTCTCCTCTGGTGAGGGATGCAGTACCCAGGATACACCTGGCCCTAGCGGTGGTCGGGGGTAGGCAGTCAGGGACCACAAGACTTGGCACAGTAGGAACGGTGACTTCCAACCTCCTGCTTGCAGAGGCATGTGCAGGATTATCTGGGCAGCACTGCATGTACACCCTCCTGGGGGAGCATACAAGGAGAAAGAAAAAAAAAACACACACACACTAGCCAGGGCGAAGGACCTGACCATTGTAGGCTCTGCACCCGGCGACATGGTGTGCCTCCCACCTAAAGATCCATTTCGTGGCCTCTGAGCTGCCCCTCCAAGGAAGGGGGGAGCTGTCAGGAACACAGGTGTTTTACAGTAAATCAATGAGATGTCAGGTGTTGGGGCCCTGATAGGGGGCCCAGCCATATGGAGAGAAAAATAGCATTAACTGCAAAAAATCTAGGTTACTCACCTTTAAACCATAGTTCTGTTAGTGGTATTCAGTTCACATGCACACTCTGGCAGTTCTGCTGGAAACAGCTATGTCTTCAAGCTAAGCTCCTCCCACCACCCGGGTGGTATATCCTCTGGCTACGCACTGTGACATCAGATCTTATGCACACTGGAAGAAGGGGTCTGGGTGCCACTTGCCAGGGAAGGCTGGGTGGGCTGTGTGGATGTGAACTGAATACCATTAACAGAACTTCAGTAACAGATGAGTAACCTATTTTTTTAATAAAGTTGAATTAGTTCACTAGCCACACTCTGGCAGACTCCAAGCAGTTCTCCAGGAGGGGAGGGTGAGGCACACACCCTTCCTTGGCAAACAGCGACTGAAGGACCTAGGACCCAAATGCGACATCCTGCTGACTCATGATGTCGATGCTATAATGTGAGATGAAGATGTGTGCCTTACTCCTGGTTACAGCCCTGCAAATTTCTGCAATGTGTGTGTCCCTGGAAGGAGCCACCAAGGCAGTGGTGTGTCTAGTGGAATGAGCCTTAAGTCCCTTGGGCGACTCCCTACCAGCCAACCTATAGCAGAGGTCGATGTAGGATGTAATCCACCTGGCAATCCTCCACTTTGCTGCTGGTCTGCAGGTGCAGGTACAGCGAATGTCACAACCAGCTGGTGAGCCTCACCCCAAACTCCAACCGTGCGATCCTTATAGTAAGGGGGCACCCTTCGTAGGTCCAGGGTATGGAGCCTGCAACTGCTCTCCGAGGTTGGGTTGGTAAATTATACTGTTAAATTCATTACCTGGTTGAGGTGAAACTCCGACACAACCTTCGGGAGAAACTCTGGGTGAGACTGAAGGACAACCTTGTCCTTGTGGAAGACCAGGTAAGGTGTCCTTGTGGAAGACCAGGTAAGGAGACTTCACTGAGAGCTCCTGGAACTCACTGATCCTTCCGACTGACATGCTGGCCACCAAGAAGGCAGTCTTTCACGACAGATGTAACATTTCACAACTGTGCATTGGCTCAAATGGCTTGTCTTGAGCACAGCCAACACCAGCAGTAGGTCTCATGAAGGGAAAGGTTCATGCACCAGAAGGGACAAGTAATCCAGGCCCAAGGGGATAAGTGATCCAGACCTTTGAAAGTGCCCAAACACCTTCTCTTGGGCCATCATCAGCATACCACCCATGCCCGGTATGCAGATATGGCTACCAGGTACACCTTAAGGGTCGCTGCACACAGTCCTGACTGAGACAGGGATCATAGATAGACAAGCATGCTCACCATGGGGAAGGTAAGGGGATCAGGCTGCTTACCCTGCCACCAGCTTGAGAACCTCACCCATTTAAATGCATAGTATTTATGAGTCAACTTCTTATGGGACACCTCAGCAAGGTGGAGGACGTCTTCCGAAAGGTCCAGAGCTTGGAACTCTATCCATTCAGGAAACAGGCTGAAAGGTGCAGGGACTGAAGGTCCAGGTGCAGGACCTTTCTCTGTTGTATTGTCAGCGGATCTGGGCAGAGAGGCAACCTCCACAGGGACCTGCTACTGAGGCTGAGGAGATCCGGATACCAGAACTGTTTGGTCCAATCTTGGGCCATCAGGATCATCTGCACTTTGTTCTTCTGGGTCTTGATCACAACCTCATGTGGACCAAGGGGAAGGAAGGGAAGGCATACATGAGGTCTGGGCTCCAGGGCCCCATGAAGGCATCCCTCAGCTGTGCCCAGGACTGTGGGGAGTGGGCACAAGACAGCCTCGGTTTTCTGTTCTTCCATGAGGCAAACAGGTCTACCAGAGGGGTGCCCCACTGAGAGAACAGGAGGTTTACCACCACTGTTCAGGTAACACTTGTGCAACATCTCTCTGACTTTCCTGAGAGCATCTGCCAGCTGACTGTTCTCCCTCGTGACATGGATCAGCAGGGACCTGCACCCAGGATGTGCACATAATGGAAGGGTGTGCATTCCACCCTGCCTATTCAAGTAGAATATGGCAGTTGTGTTGTCTGTCTGGACTTGTACGACCTAACCCCGGATCAATGGAGCAAATTCCATCAGAGCAAGATGCACTGCACGGAGCTCCAGCAGACTGATGTGGTGATGTAACTCCTGGGGTGACCAGAACCTGTGGGTCTTGGGGTCTCTTAGGTGTGCTCCCCATCCCACCAGAGATGTGTCCATCATGAGTGTGACAGATGGTTCTGAGCAGACAAATGAGATTCCCTCCTCCAGATGTTCTGAGTCCAGCCACCACTGGATGGCATCCCAAACTGGCTGTGTCATTATGACCACCTGGTCCAAGTGACCTAGACACTAGGATCACTGGCAGCCCAGCTTCCACTGCAGGTTTTGCATCCACCAGCGAGTCAAATGGATCATGCTGGTGGAGGTGGCCATGTATGCTAGCAGTCGCTGGCAGTCCCTGGCAGGGCACGCACGCCCAACCTGAAATGACTGGTCAAAGGAGGTAAGATCAGATGCTCGGATGGCAGGTAGGTGGGCCTCGGCCTGCAGGTGATCTAGTGCTGCCCCAATGAACTGGATCACCTGCAAGGGGACCAGCTCTGACTTGGCCATGTTGACCAGAAGGCCCAAGCACTGACAGGCCCGGAAGACTAGATCCCCAGACCTCTCCACAGCCTCTTTGAATGACATGACTATCAGCCAGCTGTCCAGGCAGGGATACAGCCTGACACTTGGTGCCACATGAAGGCCATCACAACTCCCATGCACTTGGTGAACACTCTGGGTGCAGACAAGAGGCCAAAGGGCATGACCTGGAACTGCTACAGGATCCACTCTGCACAGAAGTGAAGATGCCAGCAATGGGACAGACGGATTGGGATGTGGAAGAACGCATCCTGGAAGCCCAGGGAGCAGAACCACATGCACTTCTCTAGAAACAAAATTATCTGATTCAGACTGACCATTGGATCCAGTATGGGGCACTAGCCCCCCCCCCCAATCTGTTTTGAAATCAGGAGGTACTAGACATACACCCCTGAGTCACCAGGGCTTTTGGAACACAAGCTATTGCCCCATGCTCCAAGAGCTGAATGATGTCAGCTGGAAGCATAGACAATATGCCTTTCGACACCCTGGACTCTCAAGAAGCTCAGAGTCAGTACAGTGGGAGAGCCTCAAAATTCAGAGGTACCATATGCCACTCCCTTTAGAACCCACTTGTCCGAGGTAATGCAGCACACTGTGACAAGAAGTGACGCAACCAACCCCTGACCAGGAGTCGGCACAGGGACTAGGAGGGGAGGGGGATAACACCCTACAACCCGCCACTGTACAGCCTTGGAGGGGGCTCCAGCTGCAAGGCCCATGGAAGCACCACCTGCCCCGACCCACACCCTTTTATGCCCGGCTGCTGAACTTCAGTTTTGGACTCCAGCACTGAAACTGCCCATGCTGAGGCTGCTGCGGCTGAAAGGACCAATACTGAAAATCCTTTTTTCTTCTAGTTCTCTGGGTCTTCTTGTCTTTATGGGATGAAGCCATGAAACCAAGGATGGAAATGGACTTTTTTTTTTTTATACTTCGATTTTATTCATTTTTAAGACTACATTGTACATCAATACAAACATCCCTTGCAAAGAACAGCATATGTGATACATTCTATTAAGAGAAGCATTATAGTTTATGCAGGAATTAGTATCCCTTGCTTATTTCCTAATGAGGAGGGCTAACAAAATGTACATTTACCAGAATTACATATTTCAAAATGCTGTGTGTAAATAGCCCAAAAGCCCAAGGCCATTATCTATTATTTTAAAGCTTAGCATGCCGGCTCGGTGGCACAGAGGGTTGAGGCACTGGCGCCTCACCTCACACCACGCCGGCGACCGGGTTTAGGAACAGACTTGGAGTCGCTAAGAAATTGACAAGAAGGGAAGGATTGAGCGACCAGAGGACTGCTCTCCTCTCCTGGAGTGGGTTACAGGGCCGCTTCGCTCTGCAGCAGCCCCCGGTGGAGACCAGGAGCACTGCAGAAGCGTCGCAATGTGGGAAGTGCCAGAAAAAGGAAAATCGCTCCAGATTGGCCGGATGATGGCATCCGGTTCACAGACACCCTCCAGGCTTCCGGCGGGCCAATTTGTCTCAGCAGCGCCCCAGAGGCCGCAGGAAAAATATAGTGTGCTGGGTTGTTCCTACCAGTGCCTTCCCCCTCGGAGGAGAGGGACCCACTCGGCGAGAGGGTTAACGCTGAGCTACCTCAGGGGGATGGCTACGATATGAGGTGAGGGCTTGAAGGAGTTAATGGAGGAGTGACCTAGGCGGCCTGAAGGAGAGGCGGATCTGGAGCACGGTAGGAGAAAAAATAGATAACTCCAAAAAAAAAAAAAAAAAAACCCTTAGCATGTGAACCTAATTCCCTGCACCCAAAAGGGTTACTTGGTGCCATGTAATTCTCTCTGTGTATTGACACCGTAGATTATGTAGTCATCAGGTATGGTCTCAGCACTTATGACTCAAATAGCTATACATCAGAACTTACTAAACTTATCCTAGATGTGGTTATCCCTTAAACAGGAGATAAAATTATTACATCTGAGTAGTTTAATACTGTTTCAAATAGAGGGTATACTCTCAAGGTTAACAAACACTCAACACTGTCCTCGCCCATCATTCCATGAGGGAAGTACACTTACCCCTCTGAATCAGTTACCTTCAACTCTCAACTTATTTAAACTAAAAAGATCCAGCAAATTTTAATAGAAAATGTGACCCTGAAGACAGTGGACCCCCACAAATATTGCTTTTATAGAATATAATTATGTCCCATCCGCAGAGCGGCAGCTTATGGGTAAAGACATTGTAGGGAAATTAAAGTTTTTCAGGTAGCTTCCTTTCCGACATCCAATGTCGAGTACCTCATGGCTTTCGTGGCAGCCACCATCTTTGCTGCCCATTTCTCTGCATCAGATGGGTCCATAAAAATGTAGATTTTACTGTCCTGAATAATTCTTAACTTTGCAGGGAACTGTATGGTGTGTGGTATGTTCAGTTCTCTAAGCTTTGCTCTAACTCCATCAGATTTTTTTCTCCTAAGGTGAGTAGCATAGGAGATATCAGGGAACAAATTTACCGATGTGCTTTCGGATGTTACCAGCCCATACCTCTTTGCCAGATTCGACAATTGATCCCTGGTAGCCATGCTATCCAATACCACCATCGATGTCCTCGGTAGTTCGGCTGGTGGTTTAGAGCAGTGAGACAAATGATAGGCTTTAATTATGGCAAGGTCCTCATCTAACAAATGTGAATGGAATTGGTCTTTTAGCCACTCCTTAATAAAGAGTCGAGTCGAGTCTCCCTCAGAGCCTTCTGGCATGCCCACGATTCTCAAGTTCTGGCTTCTGATCTGGTTTTCGAGGATTTCAAGCCTATTGTTGGTGTGCTGTTGCTCCTTAGCTCTCTGTAAAGTTGTGCTTTGACACACAGTAGCGTGCTGCTTTGCTTCCTCCACATCGCTCTGTAACGTACCCACTGCTTTTTCTACCACGGCAATTCTCCCTGCCATTATGTCCAGCTTTGAATTTGTGGATGTCGCCAAAGCCAGGAGCTGTTGCATTTTTTGGCCCAAGGATTGGAGCATCTCTTCTGATTCATCTCCTACATTTGTTCCTTCATGTATCGAGCGGGTGTTTGGCCCTAGAAGTAATCCTTTTCCTCCGTCTTTTTTGCCTTCTCCCGTCTGCGGATTTCTGTGTGTTTTCCCCATCTTATTCTCCACTGGTTCTGTTCTTTATAAAGATCTGCAGGTTCAGCAAAGTAAATATTATAATCTTAAAAGTTGAAAACTGTTGAATTGCGGAGCCGAAGTGTACTGTGACTTCTCAGCTCGGGCTCCACAACGCCCCCGGAAATGGACTTCTTAATTGGCATGAGATGCCCCTCCACCCCAGGGATGAAGGTGTCAGTGCCCAGGAACAGAACATCGGCCAGCTTATGCCGAGTGTCTGCCATAAAGGTGGAAAGCCTCAGCCAGGCCCTACAATGCATGACAACGTCCACTGCAAAAGCACAGGCACAGGAGTCACCCATGTTCAACGCCATCTGAAGCTGGTGTTTAGCCAGTGACTGACCAATCCTGGTCTCTGACAATCTCCACCGGCATCCATCTGTTGGCTGGAAGATGGGGGAGAAGTTCCACTAACACCCCAAACAAGGTATGGCCACAGTTTACCAGCATGTCTGCACAACTGGCCTGCTGGAGATCCAGTGATGCAGTAGCATACACCATTTTAACTGCGTGGTCAGTCTTCTTGGACTCTTTCTCCAGAGGATTGTCCACGTCCCCATGGCCCCCTGATTTATGGAAGGTCAAGTCCAAAAGCAACCCCTCCACAGAAGAGTAGTCAGAAATCACAGAAAGGTTGCCCACTGCAACTGCATACTTGCGGATCATATGGGTTGAGGGTGACAGGCAGGATGCTGGATGCTGCCAACACTCCAGGGCCGCTGCCAAGATGGCCTCACCCATGGGAAAGGCAACCCCTGGAGATTCATCCTTGAGTAAACGAGTACCATATGGGTTGAGGGTGCCTCAAACAACTGATACAACAACCCACAAGAGACAGGGCTATCCTAGATCTAGTACTGACTAACAGAGGAAGGATCACAGATCTCCAGGTAGAAGGTCAACTTGAGGCCAGTGACCATCACATGGTATGGTTCAATTTGGCCACTACAACTAAATCATCCCATTCCAAGGCAAAAATATGGGACTTCAGAGGAGCTGACTTTGATAAGACGGCCAACAGAGTTAAGCTAGCCCTGGCAAAAAGAAATACAGGTGAGAGGGTACAGGCAAAGTGGGCAAGCATTAAGGATGCAACACTTGAAGCAATATCTCATTGTGTTAGAGAGAAAAGGAAGTGCAAAAGAAGAAGGAAACCACTTTGGTTCTCAAAAACAGTAGCAGAAAAGGTCAGAGCCAAAAAGATTGCCTTCAGGAAATAAAAGGGAACACAGCGGGATGAAGATAGGGAGGCATACCAAACTTCCCTAAGGGAAACAGGGAAGGCAGTAAGGCAGGCAAAGGCCTAAACCAAGGAAACACTAGCACAAACAGTAAAAGAAGGGGACAAGACTTTCTATAGATACATTAGTGAAAGGAGAAAGTCCAGAGGGGTATTGCCAAGATCAAAGGAGATAAGAGGGCGTGTGAGGAGGAGGAGGACCATGTAAAAGCATCTATCCTAAATAGATACTTCTGCTCAGTAATTACTGAAGAGAAGGTAGGGCAGGGCCCACAGCTCAGCACCATGGACACAGCGGGGAGGGAGGTGAGCACTAGTCCCTTCACAGAAGAAAGGGTCCTACAAGAGCTCGATAAGCTCAGGGTGGACAAGGCAATGGGACCTGATGGCATACATCCCAGGGTACTAAAGGAGCTAAGGTTGGAACTAGCAGAGCCATTATCAGAACTGTTTAGTGAGTCTCTGAGCACAGGATAGGTCCCAGAAGACTGGAGAAGGGCTCATGTGATCCCGTTCCACAAGAGTGGTAGCAGGAAGGAGGCAGGGAACTAGAGACCAGTCAGTCTTACCCTTACCTCAGTAGTGGCAAGATTATGGAGGCACTCCTTAAGGAAAGGATAGTGCAACACCTGAAATCCATAGGAGCACAGGATCCAAGACAGCATAGGTTTACAAAAGGAAGGTCCTGTCAAACTAATCTCATAGATTTCTTTGACTGGGTAACCAGAGTAGTGGACCAAGGGGGAGCAGTGGATGTCGCCTACCTTGACTTCAGCAAAGCTTTCGATACTGTTTCACATAGAAGATTGATTAATATGCTGGGTAGGCTTGGGGTGGGTCAGAAGTTGGTCAACTGGGTGGCAAACTGGTTGATGGGCAGAAAACAGAGAGTGGTGGTAAACGGTATACAGTCAGAAGAGATGCAAGTCACAAGTGGGGTACCTCAGGGATCAGTCCTGGGGCCAGTCCTCTTCAATATCTTCATCAGTGACATTGCAGATTTGACTGCAGGGTAAGGTTTGTCTGTTTGCAGATGACACCAAGATCTGCAACAGAGTTGATGATCCAGATAGGGTGGGCAAAATGAGAAGAGATCTGGATAAACTAGCAAAATGGTCAGAAGAGTGGCAACTGGGGTTTAATGCAAAGAAGTGCAAGATCATACACACAGGGAAGAGAAACCCTGAAGCCACCTATAGACTAGGAGGGGAGTTGCTGGCAGTCACAAGGGAAGAAAGAGACTTGGGCATCATCATCACAGATGACATGAAATTATCCAAGCAGACCACTACAGCAGTAGGTAAGGCTAGGAGAATGTTAGGGTGTATTAGTAGGGGTATCACAAGTTGAAAGAGGGAGGTAATAATCCCTCTTTACAAGACACTGGTTAGGCCCCATCTTGAGTACTGCGTGCAGTACTGGAGGCCACACCTTCACAAGGACATTAACCAAATTGAGGGCAGTCCAGAGAAGGGCAACAAAATGGTGCAGGGACTGCATCAGAAAACATATGAGGACAGATTAACGGCGCTCAATATGTATACCCTAGAGCAAAGGAGGGAGAGAGGTGATATGATTGAAACATTTAAACACCTTAAGGTCATTAACAAGGTGAAGGAGTCTAGCATGTTTCAATACAAGAAAAATAGCAGGACAAGACGACACAGCATGAGATTAGAAGGAGGCCGATTAAGGGGTAATTTGAGGAAGTTCTTTTTCACAGAAAGGGCGGTGGATGCATGGAATGGCCTACCTCAGGAAGTGGTGAATATGAATACAGTGCAGGGCTTCAAACAGGCATGGGATAGGCATAAGGGAGCAATACAGACAAGTATGAATAGATAGGCCATTGACAGAGCAAAGGGCGATGGCACATTTATAAGGTAGAAAAAGAAATGGGCCTTGCGGTCCTTATCTGCTATCGACTTCTATGTTATATACTTGGCTGCTTCTGAACCAACTCCAAGGGCACATTCATGGACTTCAGCACAGGTCAGACCAATGCTCCAAAGGACACCTGGTCAGTTTCTTGATCTATTCCTGGTTGAACGTACGAGTCCTGGTCGAGGACATGGATGACTCACCTTTGGAGTCATTAGGGGATTCCTTGAAAATCGCACTCGACCATTTGCAACCATGGAGCACCCTGGTATGTACAGCCTGCATGACTTCTACAGAGAGCTTGCCTGCCACGCCAGCAGCGGAAGGGGACTCCATGGTCAGGGTCCCGAACAAGGGCTGTGGTGGAGGTGGCTCCACCTTGACAGACATAAAAGTAGACACTGGGGAATGCTGAGAAGCATGGATTGGTGTGGGAACAACCGGTGTAGGCTGAGGAACCAACGGTTCAGGGGCAGAGCCCTACCCTTCCCAGCTGTGGTCCAACATTGCCAGATGAGCTGTTAATAGCAATGACACATCTTTCATCAATGCCTCTCCTCGTCTGAAGATGAGGAGGATGTAGTTGATGGTGACACCTCCCAGTGGAGTGGAATCAACAGCACGAGCCTCACCATGACCTTGACTGTCGACACGAAGTTTGATATCAATGCGTGTCCCACGGAGGGTTTGTGTAAACCACCTGCCTTGGCAGGTTACGCATTAAGAGGCTTCAGAGGTACAATCACAGGTGGAGGCAACTCAGCTGGGGTCACTGACTGGGCCTTGTCCTTCTGGGTGAGGAACAGGAGAACCAGAGTCTGTGAGATCAACTCCTGCTCAGTCTCCTTTGATAGCTGGTAGATAGACTTCAGAAATATCTTGACTGCTTGCTCAACTAGAGTTGAGGTCGACAAGCCCAATGGGGTTCCTGCGGAGCCCTCGATTGTCCCCTCATCTGTAGGAAGCGCGATCAAGGCCAAATGGGCAGGGGAGCAGAAGTGGAAACAGCATGATAATTCCCAGTCCCATGACCAGCAATGATGTTTTCTGCTGCAGTGAGAAGGGCTCTCCCCAAAGGTTTGGAAGGCAGGACACATTTTCCTGAATTCATCACAGAATTATCCTTCAACACTGACCCCAGCTAGGAACAGCACTGAGACCAAAAACAAACTCACTGCAGCTGCCGCCACTTCCTCTTCCATGACCACAAGCTGAGCAGTCACCCGGCCATTGCCGAGGCCTTTTTGCAGTTTTTCAGCTGACCAAGGGCCATTCAAGTCTTCCAATCTTCGATGGACGATGGGCAGCAGGGCCCAGCACAAGCTGCATCCCTTGACTCTGTATTGATCACTTGGGCAGTATAAGCACGTGTCCTTTTTTGTATACTGCCAACCTCATCATACTGTGTCATACTGATCCATGGACAACATTTTATGCCTACACAGGGTGCAGAATTTAAAACCCAGTTTCTTGCTCGCCATCGCTGATCGCAATTGTGAAGTGGAGCCGTAACACTGCAAAGCAACTTTAAAGTAGAATATGGACTGGAACAGTCGAAAATTTGCCTCAAAAAGTCCTTCAAAAACTTGAAATCCTTCAACGCTGCAGAGGTATAAGGGAGGAGACCTGTTCCTTTCAGCAGAATGAAATATCTGATGTCACAGATGGGGCCTTGAGGATATACCACCTGGCTGGTGGGAAAGGCTTAGCTTGAAGACTTTTGATGGCTCAGCTGCCTCCATTAGAACTGTCAGAGCGCTCACAGTGAAGTGAATCCACATTGTTAGAAAAAATGTTTAATACATCTGTGGGAGTCACGCATCACAGGATAAGAGTGACTCCACTTACGCGCGTAGTGTATGAGCCAGAATAGCTCAGCTTTGCTGTGCTGTTCTCTTATGCGATCGAGTGTGAAACTACTCTTATCCTGCAATCAGTGACTCCCACGGACTAACACAAAGTACATCAGCCTTCCCAGGCAATTCATTGAGCAATCTAGAAGCGTAACAGGAAAAAGCATGTGCTCCCATGTTTGTTCATTTAAATAGTTGCTTAAATTTCTAAAGAGAGGAGGATCTAAGTTCATTTCCAGACACAAATTTTAAGCTTTTGGTCAGTTCTGGGGGATGAGAAAAGACACTGAAGACAAATGTATCAAGATTATTTAAGATTCTCTTATTTGGTGAAAGAATGTCAGTGTTGGTATATGAATCATAGTGAAGGGTATTAAATGGTGCTGTTAAGGCAAACTAGCAGATACTATTTAAAGATGTTCTACATTTACTGAAAATTGGTCAGAACCGTGATTTCCCATATTCTAAGACTAGAGATAAATTGTAATGATCTCTGGTAGCTAGTCCTTTTGTTAAAGAATTTTTGTATCTGCAGAGAAATCCTCATTTTTGATTTACATGGTCTATTGGTCTAAGGTATTTAAATGACAACCATTTCTAATGGGATACTGTGTTTTTCTGTACTGTTAAGATTGCCTTTTTATCTGGATAATTGTTGCACAGAACCAAACAACACAGCTTTGGACTTTTTTCGTTGAAAAGACGTTCATGACTTTCAAACCACTTGCAAAGAGTACAATATTACAACAACTGTTCTGTAATGACTGTTGAACTGCACTAACGGATGGATGAATATTGAAAACCACAGTCATCCGTGCACACAACACTTGGCAGTACCCCGTTATGGGCAAGTTCAAGGACTATATTCCCCATTCATTCCAAAACATTTTTTGAAGAAGAATATTTAATTCATTAACGATGGCTCCACATGGGCTGCTTGACTGCTATGTGACTGGCATAACTTCTTACTAATGGAAAGGAACCTGATTTCATCTTCAATCCAGTCAAAGCGGCAGGAGGCTTTGTACAGCTCTCCAGGGGACATAAACATGGAAACATAGAATTTGTCAGCAGATAAGGACTGCTTGGCCCGCCTAGTCTGCCCATTCTTTCCCTGCCTATGCTACTGTCATTATAGAAACTGCCTGATCTATCATATCCCCTCCTTCTCACTCAGGGTGCACATATTAGGATCTCTCAGTCTCTCCTCGTAGGGCTTATGATGCAACCACACCACCATTTTAGCTGTCCTCCACTGGACAGCCTTCGCCCTGTCCCAGACCTTCCTGAGATGTGGTCTCCAGAACTGGACACAGTACTCCAGGTGGGGTCTCACCAACAATCGATACAGTGACACCACAACCTCTCTCCTTCTGCTGGTGATACAACTCCGTATGCATCCCAGAATCCCGCGCGCCCTACCCACTGCCATGTCACATTGCCTTGCCACCCTGAGGTCATCAGGAATGATTACCCCAAAGTCTCATTCCTGTTTAGTGACCTTCAATACCTCGTCCCCTGTTTTATACACACTGCCTCTGAGTTTCCGTACCTTAGGTGCATGATTTTGCACATTTCTGCACTGAAACCCAGCTGGCATACCCTTGGCCATTCATCGAGTCTTCTCAGGTCTCTACTCATTCTCTCCACCTCTCCTGAGTATCTACCTTATCACAGATTTTGGTGTCATCAATAAAGAGGTACACCTTCCCCTCCAGCTCTCCTGCAATGTCACTTTGAGCCCTGAGGTACCCCACTGGTCACTGTTCCCTCATTAAAGTGTGTGCTTTTTACCACCACCCTCTGTCACCTATCCATCAACCATTTCTGTACCCAGTTTACCACCTTGGGTCCCACCCCCAAAGGGTCCAATTTCCTTATAAGCCTCCTAGGTGGTACAGTGCTGAAGGCCTTGCTGAAGTCTAAGTAGGCCATGACCACCACCCCCCCACTCTGGTTTTATTTCCCTGGTCACCCAGCCAAAGAAATTAATCAGGTTCATCTGATATGACCTACCCCCCTGAATCTGTGCTGCCTCAGGTCTTGTAACCCACTGTATTCTAAATACTCCACTACCCTTTCTTTTAAACGAGTCTCTGGGGCAGAGGTAGCCCTACCGTTTGCGATGCTAACGACCTGGGTTCTGAAGCAAACTTGGGGCATTAGAGGGCCAGCCAGGGGGGTACTGAATGTATGAAGGATTGCTCTCTTCCATGGGAGAGGGTGGGCAGAGCTCGGTGCTTGTCTGGCCCCTGGAGGAAACTGGATGAAAGACAGCCTGGGCCTGAGCATCAGGGGGTGTGGTAGACATCAAGGTACATCACATGGAAACACGGGTCACGCTTCCTGGTGTCACTGCACACCACGCCTCTTGGGGAAACTGGAAAACTGGAAGCACTGGCAGCAGGATGGCACCAAGTGCTCAGCCATCGGCAGGCCCCGCACCTGACCCGCTGGGCTCACTGGCCCAAAAGGGATCCTTGACTGTGGTGAGGGTTGGAGAACACCCACCAAGGGGGCAACCCTGGGGGAAGACAGCTGGTGGTAAGTCCTGGTGGAGGTCAGGGTGATGGGGCTGGAGCACTCGGCAAATGGGGCAGACTGGAGGGGGTGGTATATATTAAAAGTCTCCATTAACTTCCCCATCACTGATGTTAGACTGACCAGCCTATAGTTGCCAGCCTCCTGCCTGCTGCTGCTTTTATGAAGGGGGACTACATGTGCCATCCTCCAGGCCTCTGGAACCACTCCTGTTTCCAGTGAACTGTCAGAGGTGCAGCCAGTACCTCCCTGAGCTCCCTTGGCACTCTTGGGTGTATCCCATCTGGCCCCACAGCCTTATCCACTTTAAGATTCACAAGTCCTCTGAGGACCCTTTCCTCTGCCATGTCTTCAGAAATGAAGGGGCAGTGGTTTCTACTGCTACACAGCATTCCCACTGATGGCCCAAGGGAAGAGGAATGTTGCGGGTAGCACTAATCTGATACATCTCTGCCTCTGACATCAGGCCACAGCGATCTGACACAGGGTCATGTAGGTGCCTCCCCCTGACAAAGAGTCTACACGGGCTTGAAGCACTGGGGCCGTTTTCTTGCTGTATGTCCGTTTTGCTATTTTGCACAATAAAACACTGAACAGCAACTCTGTTTGTCCTATCTCTTTTTGCGCACCCTTTCTCTAAAGCCCGGTCATGCAGGTGGCTCTGCATGCATTGGCGCCAACAGTGTATGTAAGGGCAGTGGAGCGCTTCGATATCTGTCTATATGTAGGCAGAAGAAGGGACCCCACTGGTACTAATGTAAAGAGGAGTATCTTTTTAAGGCTAGATGGTATGCAGCCTAGGTAGGATGCCCCACAGCAACATACCTCTCAACCTTTTTTCCATATTGTGGGATGTGGGCTCTTGAAATGTGCGGCAATCACCACATATATGATTAGCTGATTTATAAACAAAGGCAAGAAAAAATCTAGAAATTTTATTGGTCGAGAGACAACACCTGACTATACATTAAATCTCTATAAATGCATGGTCAGGTGCCAAATCTGCTTCCCCCCCAGAAAAAAACTACTTACCGCTATTTTATAAGTGTAATAAGCCCCTCCAGTGTGTGCATCATAGGATTTTAATGCACTCCCAGGGGCGTAAAGGCACTCAGAATTTGGCCTCATGCTTTACTACACCCCTGGGATGTGCACTAAAATTTTATAACGCACCCCCGTCATGGCCTATTACTTACATAATTCTTAGATAACTCTTGCATCAGACCTTCAAGAAAATAATGCATTATGCCAGAAAGTCTGTTTTAATCCACTTTATATTTGCGAATCTGCTACGTGATATGCATTAATGTTTAAATAAATCAACTTCTTCTGTATTTGTCATATCAAACTGCATTTGCATGTTGTTCCTAAAACACCCCTCCCTACTGTACTATACTGTTTTCGTACCTTACTAGGTCTGCATTGCCAACTGTACTATCTAGATCAATCTGCCAATGGCCCCTGGGAAACCCAGTGTTAATGTTTTACAGCTCAAGGGATCTTACCCTGATGGATGACAGTTTCAAAGAATGAACTAAATACATAAAAGGCATCAAGGACAGCTTATTTTAGAGCGTTATGTAACCTGCAGTTGTAAGACCTCACCACAGGGAGGGACACTATCAGCACAGTGAGGTTCTACCTGCTGAAGAAAAACACGTTAATATTCAATGCTATGTCTCAGCTGCTCTATTCAATGCATTATATGTGCTATTGTTATTTTTATAACGGCCACAATACAGGAGTAGGCTGAAGTCTCTGGAGGAATGCAAAAGGTTTTACATGCTGTGATATACCGCTCACACTTTTCATGCCTTTGACTCTAAACCTTTAAAACTCCACACAAAACTCGAACTTTGAAGAAAAGGCATCTGATTTTCTATGGTTACTGTTCCTCTCGTTTCAAATTACACTATACTCAGAGTCCTACATGCCAGTCTATTCTCTTCCTTTACAATGTGTTTCAGTACCCTTTAAGATGCAGTTGAGTCTTCATGTTCCCTGAATCATTCATTTCTAATATCCTGCCTCTTTTATCTGCTGACTCCTTCATCCTTGCCTCACTTATACAGGTGACAGAATTCAGGATGTAAATTTATATACTGGTGAGATACTGTAGCTTTGCTCACATTTGTGGGGCTGTACGATCTAAAAAGTTACTTTCAAGGTTAAATATAACCCCTGTGCACAGACAAAATCTTATGCCAAACAACTCACATTTCCCCATATGTTTCAGTTTGTCCCTGAACAAGGCATCATCACACACCGCACTACCAGCTTCAGTGGCTGCAGGGAGACTTAAATCACCTGAAATGAAAATGAAAATGTTATACCACACAGATCCAACTGTAAAGTGTTTTTTTTTTTTTTTTCCATTTTATATTTTTTCCACCTGAGCCCCTAGCCTCCCCCATTCGGACCTGCCCACCCCATCACCCACCTTCTCCAGGACTTACCCTGCCTTAGGTTCCTTGTGGCATGCCCCCCCCAAGTGCAGTTACATAAGAACTTACCGTAACAGTAGATCTGCAAGGGGATCTCTTGCAGCAGGCCACACCTATGGAACTATCACAGTCAGGCACCAGCAAACTTTTCTAGCTAGCAGTCTATCTGTGGGCCACCCACTCCGACGTCACCCTCTCGCGTCAGCCAACCCTATAAGAGTGGGCAACTCCCACTCCCTCATCAGTTCTTCTGCTGGAGACCACAGCAGAGTGGCTCCTGCTGAGGAACCAAGGAGGTACTGAAGGTTCCACCAACATGGAAAAAGGAAGGAGTCTGCAGGCAACAGAGAAGTTCATCACAGCTAGGGGGAAGGAGGGAGGGATGGCCTGCTGCAAGAGATCCACTCTCAGATTTACTGTTACGGTAAGTTCTTATGTAACTGTAATATCTGACATCAGGGGATATCTCTTGCAGCAGGCCACACCTATGGAATGAGTCCCAAGCAGTTCTGATATCAGAATAGCCAGTCTGGGTAGGTGGAATCAAGAGCCTAAGAAAGAAGACCCTGTAGAACAGCTAGGCTGAAGTTGACCCTGTACCTAGAAGCAATGTCCAGACTGTAGTGCTTGGTAAAGGTGTGGACAGAACTCCAAGTAGCTGCTGCACAACTCTCTTTAGCAGAAACATTCCTGAAACAGGCAGCTGAAGCAGCCAGGAAGGGAAGGAAGGCATACAGAAACCTCCCTTTCCAGGAGAGGGACAATGCGTCTCGCCAGAAAACTCCAGGCCCTGGATTTGCCAAGCAAAAACATGAGTTTTGCATTGAGTGGGGACGGAAAAAGGTTCAACTCTGGATGACCCAATCTGTTGATGAGGTCTTCAAAAACCGAGGTCAGGAGCTCCCACTTGTGCATCTTTGATGACGTAGAAGGACACTTGGTTCCAAGGCATATAAATGGATACATGCATATTGATAAAACAGGATCGTTTTCTGATCTCCCAAGGTTACAACATGGGAGGGGAAGTTCAACTGAATTAAACAGTTTAAGTATAAAAATATAGCAAATGCCTTCACAGCCATGACCATGGCCTATATAATTCAAGCAAACAAATGTCCCAGAAGTCCCGGGGTACCAGATCCAGTAAGTCATACAATGACTTATAAAGTTCATGTCAACAGAAACAATGCCAGAATATAATGGTAAGGGAAGCAAGCCGTCAACCCTTCATTCCGACTGAAAACGGCCTACAATAAACTTTATCCAACATAAAAAGCATTAGCTCAGACTTTAAACATCGGTGAACGGGCTACTCAAAAACCCTTATACACAGTATGGAACTCAAAGAAACACTAGGCAAGAGTCAAATGAAGAGGCAAACAGTTTGAGGGAGAAAAAGAGAAATACAGTTCAGCCCTCAGCGTGATCCTCAGCCGCCTCAGCTCCACGCACGAAATCCTCCTTGATTTTAAGTGAACACTTACCTGCCTCTGAAGGATCAGTAAACAAGGTTTTTCCTGCATAAGAAATTCTAAGCTTTGCAGGAAGCAAAAGGGAGTGATCAGCTTCCAAGGATTTTAATTCAGTGTGCACGGCATCAAACGCTTTCCAGCAGTGGCTGGTGGCAAAACTAAGGTCCACGAAAAAGGAAATGCATGGGCCTTCTGACAGTTAGAGTGGGCCTTTAGTTTTTGCCAGCTGAAGAATCCAGTCTCTAATATGTTGATTCGCTGTCACAGTCAAAATGGTACGTGGCGGATCTGAGTCTTGTGAAGGTTTTCTGGGGGTAATTTGAGAGACCTTAAAGATGGAGTCTGGGACACTGAAATCCAGCCTACGTTGCAGCAGTTGGTAAGTGTAAAGCAACAGGTCCTCACCCTCTGAACCCTCAGGGAGTCCCAGCAAGTGGACATAGACTAGACAAGCCCCGTTTTCTAGGTGCTCCATTCTTAAGCTTAGCAATTTGTTTTCCACGACTAGCCCAGCAGTCACTGCTGACGTTCGATCCACTGACTCCTTTGATAACCGGGCATGCACAGTGACAGCCTCCACTTTAGTCTCCAAAGATGTGACACAACTGTTAAACATGTCCATTTTAGCATACAAAGCTTTAACAGAAGTATCAAGAGCCTGCACAGCCCCGAGAACAGCACTGTTAGAGGGTTCCAGGCTGCCACTTGCTCCATCCTCTGAGCCACTGGAAACTGCACCATCAAGCTGCTTGCCATGTTTCTCCTTACCAGATTCTTGTTGCCCTATTTTCTGAGGGTTTCCGATAATGCTAGGCTATGATTCTGAGATATGAGATTACCAGGGACCAGTGCTCTAGAGTTATGTATCTGGATGAAGTCCAAGCTTAAAATAAGAGTAGTTTTAGTCGCTTATCACAGCGAAGTAGGAGGAGCTCTCAGGTTTGCGTCTAGTTCAGTTGGCTGCTAGCCACACTCCCCCATGTGTCTTTGACTTTAATCAACTTATAACATCCGCCAGGATGTTTGGATGCCTGGGACATGGATGGCCGACATTTCTAGGTCATGGTCCAGAGCCCAATACCAGATTCTCATCACTTCCCTAGAAAAGGGATATGAGTGAGTACCTCCCTGCTTGTTGATGTAGTGAACGACAGTCATATTGTCCATCTCCACCAGCAGAAGGCCCAGGGAGAGCTGAGTCTGAAAAGCCTGTAGGGAAAACAGCACCACTCTCATCTTCAGAACATTGATATGGACAGAAGACTCCAGCCGGGACCATGTCCCTTGTGTTTGGCGTGGGCCCAGATGAGCGCCCCACCCCATCCCTGAGGCATCTGTCATCAGGATCTGCTGAGGGAAGGAAATAGCAAAAGGGACCCCCTTCCCCAAGAAGATTGGTGGGTTCCATCCACCAGAGAGGAACCCTTTCCACCGGGGAAGAGACCAAGACCTCCTTTTCCAAGTTGTCCATATGCTGGTCCCAATGGACTCTCAACATCTATTGGCGGATCCTCATGTGCAGTCTGGACAGAGGCATCATGACTATGGCTGCTGCCATCATGCCCAAGAACTGGAAAAAGTCTCTGGCGGAAACATAGTGGCTGTGGAACAGCATCCTGGTTAAGGCTATGCGACGATCCGCCCTGTCCTGGGGAAGGAAGGCCATGCCTGAGCCATGTCCAGGACTGCCCCAATGTACTGGAGTTGCTGACCGGGTGTTAGGATGGACTTGGGCAAGTTGACTGTTATGCCTAGGTCCTGGAACAGTTGAATGGTGTGTTCCACGGTTCAGACAAGGCTGTTCTCGGATGAAGCTTTGAGCAGCCAATCGTCCAGATAAGGGAAGACATAGAATCCCCATCTCCTGAGGGCAGCTGTGACCACTGCTAGGCACTTGGTAAACACCAGAGGAGCTGAGGACAAACCAAAGGGCAAGGCCCAGAACTGGAAATGCGCCCCTAAAACTGAAATCTAAGATACTGTCTGTTGGAAGCACATATCTTGATATGGAGATATGCGTCCTGCATATCGAGAGAGCATATCTAATCCCATTTGTTCAGGAGGGGCAACAACCCCTGAAGGGTTACCATCTAGAACTTCTTGTACTGCATGAGGAGATTTAACTCTCCGAGATCCAGAATGGGCTGGCGGTCACCCGTGCATTTTGGGACCAGGAAGAAATGGGAGTAGAACCCTTAACCCTGCTGGGCTTCTTTGTAAGTGTTCTATTGCTCTTTCCTGAGCAGAGACTGGATCTCCTCCAAAAGAACAGGGGTGGGGTGGGGGGTATGAGCAAGGGACAAGAGGCCTCTCTGGGAGCTATTCTATGAGTTCCAGAGTGTGGCTGTGGCTTACAAGCTGTAGCACCCAGCTGTCGCCTGTGATCTTCACCCACCTGTCTAAGTGCAGGGAGAACCAACCCCCTACCACCTCTGCTAGGTCCACTGGACGGAGGGGGTCATCAGGCAAGGAGTCAGGCTGAGGCAGGGGCAGGAACTGGTGCCACCCTTCCTCCTCAACAGCTCTTGCTGGAGGAGGAGGGGGTGGGTAGGGCTAAGATAGCCTTATGTTTGGCTGGCTTGAAGGCGGGTCAAGGTCTGTGGGTTGCCCGAAAAAGGGCACCCACTGGGCACTCATTTATTGAGTAACAGTGAATGTACCAACCACAGGGTGCCTCTGGAGGCTTGCAAGTTGGACAAGATATCCTGAACATCAGCCCCAAATAATTTATACCCCTTAAAAGGAACATTCAGGATGGACATCTAAACATCCTGAGCAAACCCTGACACCCGCAGCCAGAAATGCCGGCGAACGCATATGCTCACTGCCGCCACCTGGACTGAAGCATTTACTGTGTCAAGAGGTGCCAGTTGATGTCCACCCCAGATCTGAGAGCCTGGAGGAGCTGCTAGGTGGCCAATCCTTCAGGCAAAAAGTTGACCATCTCCATGGTTTGTTACCACATGACATCTTGATATTGGATCATGTGGGCCATATAGTTAATAGTCCTGATGGCCAAGGTGGCAGAGGCAAAAGCCTATTTGCCAAAGAGATCCAGCCTCCAGGACTCCCTGTCGGGAGGAAGGGAATTCAGGTGCTTCGGTTTTCTGGTGCGGCCGTGGGCCGCATCAATTACTACCAAGTCTGCCTGCTGCTGTTCCCCAAAGAAAGGCTTGCCCACAGGCACCTTGTATAATTTATCCACCTTCCTAGGCATGGCTGGTATGAGATTCGGGTGATGCCAGGTGGCCATGGTGGCACCCTCAAATGTGTCCATCAGTGGAGGAACCACCAGAAGGGAAGAGTCCAGCAGCTTGAGGTAGGTGGATAATCAATGCTGGGAAGGATCCAGCTTCTCTCAGTTTTGAACCCATGGTAGACTAGATCTGATGCATAACCCCACAAAAAGACAGGTTATCTGGGGGAGACTGGGGAATGTATTTGGGGACCTCTTCCCCATCAGAAAAACCTGTACAGGGGGAGGGGGAAGGCCCCCCATCCCCATCATCACCGGACTCCTCAGATTCGTAAGGGGGTGGGAGGTCCGGGTGATACACTCCCTCATTTCCCAGGTGAATGGGAGGCATACAGGGCATCCGCTGACGTTGTGCAGGGAGTGGGTCCCTGAGGACATCAGGCATCGAGTTGGGATGTGCGGGCCCACGTGGGGTTGGATTCTGAGGAGGGAAAAGTCATGCCTGCATGAAATCTCAAAGGGACATCAGCACAGACTGAAAGCCCACTGTCACCAACGGGTAGCCTGGCGGTGTCAGTTGGGGAACAGGCACTGGTGTCGGTTGTGGGGGGTAGTGGTGCTGCCATAGGTTGTGGAGTCAGCGCCGGTGTTGGTTGAGGGGCCAGCGAAGGCATTGGCTGTGGCCAAACAGACATCAGAAGAGGTAGAGGCCTGACTGGCACTGGTGCCGGGTGAAGAGAAACTGGCATCGCTCCAAGAGAGATGATGGTGATGGGCACCTCAGGAGCAGGTGAAGGCGACCGTGGGCTGGACAGAGGAGATGCCAGAGAAGGCCATAGGGTCTGCAGCCATGGAGACGGTCACCTGTGCTGAAGGAGGCAGTGGACGGGTTGCAAGAGAGGACCTGGAGCTCACCGAACCCTCGCCAGACTGAGAAGAACCAGTGAAGCCTCCTAACTGCGGTCCTGCCACCATAAGGGGCCTGAACAGCAGGGACTGAGAGGAGCCAGCCCCCAAAGAGCCTCTGCCTGACAGAGGTTGATGGGCAGCACTGCCAAAGGTAGCCCTTTTGAAGACAGGATAAGTGAGGCAGAAGAGGCTGTGCCCGAGGAGGCAGCTGACCCCGTTGTGGCCTTGGACTTATGCAGGGACCTCGAGCGGGAAGAGGACCAGGGTTTTTCGCAGTCCTTGTCCTGGTGCTTGTGCTTGCTACCAGATTTCTCCATGGAGAGGGTTGCAACCCCGAAGACAGGTCCAGATAAGAGGAGGAGCTTCTGGCCTGCAGCTCCTGTTCTATGTTGACGACCTTCTGCTGCAAGAGGAATTCTTCCAGACCTCACTGGCAAAAGAGTTGAGTGGCCTGGTTGAAGCCTTTACAGATGTCGCAGGCCTGAGTGTCGTGGGTAGGCCTGAAGCAGCAGACACAAGTGGAGTGACGTCTCTCTCCAGGAGCTGCTTCCCACAAGCACACTTTGTCTTGGAGGCCCAGTTGGAAGAACACGATGGGTCCGACACCAAAAAGAACCAAAGAAAACTTGAAAAACTCAGGTGAGAAAATAAAAGAAAATTGGAAGGAAAATGGCAGTCCACTGAAGCCTGTGGTGGTCTCTGGAGGTCCGAAGTGTGTTGGTCAATGGCGGGAAAAGAACTGAGGAGGAAGCAGGGAACGCCCACTCTTATAGGGTTGGCCAACATCAGAGGGTGACATAAGCGTGGATGGCCCCCAGAAAGACTGCTAGCTAGGAAAGTTTCCATGTGGTTCTGGTGCCTGACGGCAGTAGTTCTTTTGGTGTGGTCTGCTGCAAGAGATACCTCTGATATCAGATCTTCAATTTTCCAGGCTGGCAAGGCCTGTCATGAGTCCAGATCTGAGGAAGTGGACACCTTGGTTGGCAGTTAGGGTCCTATGGGGAGAGGTAGTCTTCATCCTGGTATAGTTGTAGGGGTCTTCTTCCTTTTCTCCCAAACCCCACCCTCTGGGATGTGTTGGCAAGGATGTTAGGTTGTGTACTTACGCCAAGGTCAGGCACCATCCCGCCTCCATCCACATGGCTGACTGCTGCACTGCCATCCAAGGATCTCCAGGAGCAAACCCCCCCCCCCACGGAAGAGAGTTCACTGGGACACTCAATACTCTTCTCTCCGGCCAACCGATGGCACTCCAAACTCGTTCCTGAAACCAGGTCTCTGGCACAGTGAACAGTAGCATTACTGCTGAACTACTAGCTAGTCCATTTTTACTTTTTAAAGTTTTATATTTCTTTACCTGCAGTGCTATCAGACAAGTCCAACATCTATCAGCTACACCGATTTATATACAATATATATGCACGGTCATATATTTCTTACCATATCTGGGCCTTTAATATAATTTGTCACATTTGCTGCACCCATGGTCAAATTCTAAAACCTTACAGTGGCTCTAGGTTTCAAACTCACAATCTCCAGACACAAAGGAGTCAATACAGTATCACATACATTATCAAAAATTAGTTCTGCCTCTTCCACACACCTCACAAATATAAAAAATAAAAAGAACATAGAAACAGTTACAATGCTAGACGCTAGACAAAAACACAAATGCTCCATCATGTTTGTCCCAAGCCATCCAGGCAGCCACAACATTCAATATCATATTAAAATATTAGAAATATTTGGGACCCCTCCCCTCCACAATGAATTATATGCTATTCCCATTAATGTTATTCTCCATGAAATCTTCAGGAACCCTCCTCTCCCCAATGAATTAAATGATGTACCCAGTAATGTATTTCTCCAGAAAACATCTGGGACCCCCCCCCCCAATGAATAAAATGCTGAGCCCGGTAATGTTGTTATTCTCCATGAAACCTCCAGGAACCCTTCCCTCCCCACTGAAATGAATGCTGTACCCAAGAATGTTTTCCATGAGGAACTGATCCAACCATTAGGTTAAACGTATTCAGCACTCCTAACTCATACCGCTTCATTTGGGAGCTTGTTTCATAAGTTTACCACTCTCTGGGTGAAAAAATGCATCCTTGCATTACCCCTAATTCTATCCCCCTTAAAGAGCAACTCTGCACTTTAGCATGCATGTTCATAAATGATTCAGCTGTTGCATATTACTGGACAGTATTTTTTTTTTTCAATGTTTAATTTCCAAGATTGGCTGGCAGTATAGTCTAATGGTCAGGGTAACGAGCTGTGAATGAACTTGGCACATCCATCAGATCTGGGTTTGATTCCCACAACCTCCATTTGCACACTGTGTGACTCTGAGCAAGTCACTTAACCACCCCAGTGCTCCTGGGTCACCCCTAAAAACAGGCACTTGAGCCTAGTGGGCCTTACCCGGTTACCAAAAGAATAAAATAAATAAGACTTGATAGTCCATCTAAAAAGACTGCAAAGAAAACACAAACATTTGCCACTCCCCTGTTAACCTCACAGTGCCTTTGTTTATAACATCATAGTGCTCACCATGACAACAGACTGTGATAACACAAACAGCAACTGAATGGTTAGCAGGGGAGAGTTGGATACATTTTGAAAGGCTCAGAGGAATAATTGCTACATTGTCTATAATATTTAGTAGACCAAGAGCAGGGGAAGTAAAAAAAAATATAACCAGAAAACAAAGTTAAAACATAGTTGGTGTAGATGTAGTGGGTTTAAAGGGGACATGAAATGTGTGCTAATTGGAAGCAGTTAGTAATGTTCCTAGTAACAGAAATGAACAGACTCATCTCCAGCTGAGCCCTGTTTTACTGTACCTGAATAAACACTGATGTGAAAAACTGTGTTCTCAATTATTTTCCTTTTATGGACATTTTGCACAGTTCTCTTCATGGAACCAGTAATTTGGAGTTTTTGCTATGTCACGGTTTGTGTACAAAATGATAAGCATGAGTTGTTGTCCTATTAGAACCATGCTTAGAGTTCTGTGCACAAACCGTGACATAGTTCAAATTCCAGATCACTGGTTCCATGAAGAGAACTGTAACAGAATGCTGCCCATAAAATGGAAACAATGCAAAACAGTTTTTCACATCGACTTTTATTCAGGCACATTTACATAAGGATAATTTAGGCTTACAGATATCATTTCTGTAAACAGAAACAGTATAAAAAGCTGCCAATTATAAATCATTTCCTGTTCGCTTTAAGCATTTTATTATAATAGAGAGCTGCTCTTTCAGCTTAGGGTAAACAAAACCTAATTCTACTGCCATATACAAGCTGAAAAAGATTCCCAATATTGCTCTTAGTCAATGCCTTTAAAGAGGTACTGATCAACTAAGAGAAACCTTGTCTGAAACGTTGGAACATGAGAGTGGCACGACTTCATCGGAATCGAGCAGGGAAAGGGATAGTGCGGTCAGCTCTTATTTATGATCCCTTCCCCTTCACGAAATAGCAAATTAAAAATGTTAAAACTGCCAGCCCGCTGGCGCAGTGAGGATCTCTATCCGAGATGCTCAGTTCAGGAATGGACTCAGGCCATCAGAAGGCTGGCCGGGGGAGGAGGACTGAGCATCCTGGTGACTGCTCTCCTCCTCTGGGAATATGCTACAGTTGCTGGCACCAAGACTGTTGGGGAGGGGGGTCAGATGTTGAGTCATGAGTTTATGTCATTGCATGACAAACCTCCCGGGAAGTCCTGTAAAAACTCGCTGCCAGCTCCCTTAATAACACTGTGCCTCCTCGCCGCCATGCCATGTTCTGCAACCCCTGGGCTGGTGACGTAGCGACTTGTATGTCAATCGGTTTGGTCCGGTCCTGTGGCCCCACCCTGGGAGGCAAGCCAGGGTGATCGCCTAGTGAACTTCACAACGGGAACCATGACTTAAGGTCCGTGGGGGCCATCTCATCCGGTGGCCCCACCCATAGGGGGTATGTCTGGGCTGATCACTGATACCAGGGGTGGACGGTGGTTGGGACACTAGGGCCTGAAAGAACTGGGAGGTCTTTGCACCATAAAACTTAGTTAGTTGCAAAAATAAATGTTCAAACAGGTGCCACTGAACTCCAGTACTGGCAAGCTACCGGTGGGTCCTTTGGCAAAGTTTCTAGAAATGAGCACGATTGTGCTCTTTAAAATTCTAAAAACTTAACATTTCTCCCTTTATATGTCTTCTTGCCCTGTACCTCTTCATTCAATTCATCAATAAACTGCACTATTGCAGCCTGTAGATTGCTACAGTGTCCCTGCAGTTACCAGAATTGCAGACAGCACTCCCGAGCATCCTTCCCAGGCATTTTATGCCCCTTTTCATCTGGCCCAGCATTCAATCTGCATGGCCTACTGTTGCTGCACATTGCTGTGACCGGTCATTTTCATGGTCTGCTAGACTTAGGTACCCTCAGCCCCAGCAGTCACTGGGGTCCCCTACTCAGAAGCTGTGCAGGTCATAGTCTTTCAAATGTCAGGATTGCCTTAATTTATGTATGGTCATTCTCTGTGCACTGCTGAAAGGTAATGCAAGGCACACCACTGAGCAGGGCAGAACCTTCCAATGATGCATCATAATGCCATACAAATACTCGCTAAGGTACATCCGAGGGCCACCAATGATTAACCCTGCTGGGGGCCTCCAAAAACATGAGGCTGGCTTTGGGTCTGTTGCTGCTACTACTTTTCCACTTAAATCATATCTCTGACCCGAATTCTTTAAAGGACCTTATACTTCTCCACATTTAATTTGTTTTGCAACTTGTTGTCCCCCTCCCCAGTACACTGAAGTCTCTCTGCGCATCAAAATGGATATGTGGGGAAACCATGCTAGGAAGGGGGATCAAGGATAATGGGAACTAAGGATGTGCTAGGGTTGGGGGTGGGCAACTGGACCATCAAGCATGGATAAAAGACTGAGGGGGGTGAGGGTGTGCACTGACCTTTTCTGTTTTTGTTGATGCATGCCACGTGCAGTAGCACCCCTCATTTAGAATCCCATTTATAGATTGTGAATGAGCAAGGGTGAGCAGTTAACATTGGATAAAGTCAAAATTGCTGCAGCCCGGAAGTGGGATAAACAGTTGAGATTTGAAGTTTATTTATATTTTAACAGGGCTGGGTACCAGACAGAAGCCTGTTTTCAGGACGGTCCTGTGTTTAGGCATACAAGGTTACGGTAAAAGTGACAACATAGTATAACAACAGGACTGAACAAATATTCAGTTAAAGCACATACAAACACAGCCCCATTGGCAAAATGCTACCTTAAAACTAGTACAAGTGGGAAGATTTTGAATCTTTGGCAGCAGTGAATTCCATGATGTGGTTGCTACCACAGAAACATAATTTGCCAGCAGATAAGGACCACTTGGCCCACCTAGTCTATCTGTCTTTCCCTGCCTGTAGTATCACCACAGATCCTACTGGATCTCTGGCCCATTCATCCCCCCAGATTCTCTTATGCCTGTCCCATGTATTCTTTATCCCTATGACTGTTTTCGTCCCCACCACCTCCACTGGAAGACTGTTCCAGGAATCCACCAGTCTTTCTGTGAAGAAGTACTTCCTCGCATCTCTCCTGAATCTACCCCCTCCAGTTTCTTATCATGCCACCTTGGCCTTGAGCACCTTATTTCTGAAAAATACATCCCTTCTGTATCTTATTTACACTAGGAGGTATTTAAAGGTCTCTATTATATCCCCCCCCCCCAGGGTGTACATATTTAGGTCCTTTAATCTCTCCTTGTAGGCTTCTGATGCAGACGCTGCACCATTTTAGTTGCCCTCCTCCGGACCACTTCCACTCAATGTCTTTCTGAGATGTGGTCTCCAGAACTGGATACAGTGCTCTAGGTGGGGTCTTACCAGCGATCTACATAGAGGCAACAACACCTGCCTCTTTCTGCTGGTGATACCCCTCCCTATGAATCCCACTTGTCTTCCCAACTGCCTTGTTGGACTGCCTGGCCACCTTCAGGTCATCGAATATGATCACCCCCCTCCCCCGGTCTCTATCCTGCTTGGTAGTCGTTAGTGTCGGTACCACCCCCCATTGTTTACTCTACCCCGAGTTTCTGTGCCCCAGGTGCATTATTCTGGACTTTTCGCATTGAAATCCAGTTGCCATATAGTTGGCCACTCCTCAAGTTCTCTCAGGTCAGTGCTCACCCCCGAGTGTTCACGTGTGCAGTGTTTGGTGTCGTCTACAGAGAGGCAGACCTTCCCTTCCATGCTCCTCTGCAACGCCACCTATAAAGACATTAAAGAGGACTGGTTCCAGCACTGATCCCTGTGGCACCCCGCTGTCCCCCCTCCATTCCGCTGAGTGAACTCCATTTTAACACCACACTCTGTCACCTTTCCATTAACCAATTTCTTACCCAGTTTACTTCCTTTGAATCCATTCCTAAGTTACCCAGCTTGCTTACTAGTCTCCTTTGTGGAACGGTGTTGAACACCTTACTAAAATCTAGGTAGGTTACATCCACCGCTTTACCCTGATCTAGTTCCTTGGTCACCCAGTCAAAGAACTCTATCAGATTCATTTGACATGACCTCCCCCCATGAATCCATACTGCCTTATGTGTTGTAACCCATAGGATTCAACTGCTATGGAGTTAACAGTAAGAGCTGGGTGAGTGATGGAACAACTACAGCTAATTATAGATTTTGATCTTTCATTCTTTTTCTTTATGCTCCTTCTCACTTTAGCCAGCCTTTGGCCCGCCTATCAGTACCTCCAGCTCCCCAACCCTGTCACCCTGTCTCTCTTGGGACTTACCTACCTCTTGTGCTATGTTCATGGTTTGCACTCGATGGCAAGGTCCTTCAGGCTGGGAAACATCTTTCAGGAGTACTAAATCTGGTCCCTGACTGGAGATCCCAGGTCAGCGGGCGTGGGGTCCGCAGGAGCAGTAGGGCCATAATTCCTCACCGCTGAGGGTTTTTTCCCTTTTACTGTTGCTCCCAAATTCCCTGAGGACATCTCTCATGTGGGCTTCATGCCACATCCACGTACTCCGACGCTGGAGACATCCTCTGTCCCTAGTAGTTCCTGTTGCATCCCCCCCTTTGGTTACCCTGGGGACGGTATGGCAGCAGGAATCTAACTTCCACCCTCCTGGAGAAAAGGACGCTGGATTCCATCTCCCTCGCTGGCCCCAAGCAACCCAGGCTTGCTCCCAAATCCGGGTCACCAGGGCCACGAGCAGCAGCGCTGCCACTGCCCTGATGGGGCGACTCTAGATTTCAATCATTAACAGGACCTTCCGTAAGCAACTGGAATGCTTTCTTTCCATTGACGTCACTGCGTGTGGCATTTCAGGAGCAGGGGGATCGAAACAGCATGGTCTGTTTACAATTTTAACTTTAAAGCAGTCTAACTGCTACAGCCAATGAACACTTACAATCAGCCTACCGGTTATGCAGTGTACAGAAGCCGCCCGATCAGTTGTTTTCTCAGTGCACTCACTAACGCCGTTCCCTCAAACAGCCTCTGAAGCAGGTCTGTTAGACGCTGGCACGTTAGGGAAATCCACAACTGTGCCATTTTCCTTAGTTTATCATTTTGAACAGTTTCACAAACAAAAAAAGGAAAACAGAAACTGTTAAAATTGCCACTCCACATAAACCACCATCATATGAGCCCCTTTCCCCACTCTGCAGAATGGGCCATACCATTTCACACAGCAACCGGGGGGTAGAAAAAAAAAACATTTTTAAAATGCCTCTCTGACTTTCTTTCAGTTTGGAGCAGTTAAGACTCCTTCATAATATACTAATATGTGTACTTGGATGTGTTTCTAACAGCATAAGAAAGTTATTTCATTTGACAGCTGAGTTTCAATGCAAAAAAGTGCAAAATCATGCACTTGGGGCACAGAATCCCAGGGGCTACGTACCAATTGGGAGGGAAGTACTGGCAACCACCAAACAGGTAAAGGGACTTGGGGGGTGGTAATCATTTCTGATGACCTGAAGGTAGCCAAGCAGTGTGATAAGGCAGTGGGGAAGGCTAGCAGGATGCTTGGGTGCATAAGGAGGGGTATCACCAGAAGGAAAAAGGTAATATTACCCCGGTACAGATCACTGTTAAGACCCCACCTCGAGTACTGTGTCCAGTTCTGGAGGCCCCACCTCTGGAAGGACATTGATAAGGTAGAAGCAGTACAAATAAGAGGGCTACCAAAATGGAGCAGGGCGTGCATCAAAAGCCCTATGAGGAGAGACCCAAGGAACTGAATATGTACTCTCTGGAGGAGAGGAGGGAAAGGGGGGATATGATAGAAACATTCAAATACCTTACAGGTATTAATACGGTACAGGAAGGTAACATTTTCCATAGAAAAAGAACCTCAAGGACAAAGGGGTCATGCTATGAAGTTGGGGTGGGGGGGGCTCAAAGGAAATGTGAGGAAACACTTCTTCACAGAGAGGGTGGTGGACACCTGGAACAGCCTTCCAGCAGAGGTGGTGGGTGCCAAAATGGTGAGGGGATTCAAGCATGCATGGGACAGATACAAGGGGACCTTGGTAGTAAGGCAAGGGGAGGAGACAACCGGAGATTGAGTAGGGTCTGCGGTGACACAGTAGGCAGGGAAAACTGGGCAGACTAGATGGGCCAAGAGGTCCTTATCTGCCAACAACTTCTATGTTTCTATTTCATGCTGTTTGGGCTGATAGAACCACTCAGCATTGCTTTGCGGTCCTGCTGCCCAAACACGAGAGAACGTTCTTATGCTATAAGAAACACATACAAGTATACATATTAACATATAATATAAACATTACCTATTCAACCTAAGGGAGCGGCATAAGGAGAAGGAGCATGGCTCATAGCATAATTATAAAATGGCACTGGAAAATCAACAAACAGGCTTGGCAGAAGCACGTCACATGACCGTGTATTAAATCTCTACAAACGCATGGTCAGGGGCCAAATCTCATTTTCTTCCACGATAAACTACTTAAAGCCATTTTGTAAGTGTAATAATCTCCTCCAGGGTGTGCATCATAGGACTTTAATGCACTTCTCAGGGGTGTAAGTACACTTGACCTTCGGCCTAATACTACACCCCAGAGGCATGCAATAATACACAGGGTGGGGTGTGTTTGATGTGAATTTTATACACACCTGAAGTGTTAGATGCTACATAAACCTCCAAAGCGAAGCTCGAAGGGTTTTTAAGCATCCAGCACCGAGGATGTGTGTAAAATTTGAGTTAACACACCACTCCATGTTTTATTTCATATAATTGCTGGGGAGCATTTTTTCTCCACAGCAATTATATAAAATATTAAAAACATCGCTGTTCAGCTGTGGTCCAATCGGGATGAAGCACGGGCCATGGCAGAGTGGCTGCTGAAACCTTTCAGGATGTTTTCTTTAAAAAAAAAAAAAAAGTTTAGATAAGCGATTCCAGCATTCAAAAAGTCCTCGGTTGAGAGATGAGTTTGTTTTCATTTTAAAATTTACTTACCGCCAAGTATTAGAGGTGGCAAAGTGTCCAGCGGTGAGAGAGGGAACAGTGGCAGCTGGCGCATGCATAGAGCAAGGGAAACCCGGCACATGTTTGCTGTTATAAACACTCCTTTATAATGGCAAATTACAAATAGGGTTTCCCTTAGGGAAAAAATCCCCACCAGTTATTATATTGTTATAATGCACACCCTGTCATGGCTTATTACTTACTTAATATGTCTGGGAGAAAAAGGCAGCTCCCTTGGCACCTAGTTCTGATTTGCACCATGGATGATTTGATTAATTTATACTGGTGACGAGGCCGTACCGATGGCTCAGTGGCAGTGTACTGCATTGCCATGCAGGCAACCAGGGTTCAGAAGCAAGCTGTGGTTGCCGCATCAGGCGGCAGGTCAGGCTGAGATACCCGCCACGTGGCAGCACGCCACAATCTGGGAGGACTAGTGGTGGGTTCTGGTGCCACAGTGACTGCTGTGGCTGGGCCAGGGAGCTTTCTCTTGTTGCAGGGGTACTGTGGGTGTAGAAGTCCGACAGAGGCACTGCCCGTGCCATAGGGTACAGAACGAGAGTTGGTGAGAAAACCAGGGAAGGCCCCCCCCCCCCAATCACCTGAACAGGGTATATCCCCGATTACAGTGCATATCCCTAGGGCGACGGTAGGGGGATGTGGGTAGAAACATCTATATAAGAAAAAAGAAAATGTGGCTACTGTGATCGGCACACTGAGCTGAAGCTCATTTCCAGGTTCAACCCAGGAGAGGGTGAGAGATGGGATAGTGCAGAATTCAAGAAACAGAGTGTAAAATATACACACACAGACCATGACAGCAGAAAAGACCAGAGGTCCATCCAGTCTACCCACATTCCCTATAATCCCTGGAACCTGTTGTTCCTCCAGGGTACCAACCCTCCCCACCCTGTCCCCATTCTCCTCCCTGATCTTGTTGCCTCGGGCGATCACTATTCCCTTTCATTCTATCCCATGCCTGCTTAAATCCCCTGACAGTTTGCATCCACCACCTCAGCTAACAGACTGTTCCAAAGTTCCTTCACCCTTTCCATAAAGAAGTACTTCCTCACATCCCTCCTGAAATTTCCTCCTGTTAATTTCCACTTGTGATCAGGTGACCTCAAGCTGGTATTCAGGGTCAAGGTCCCTGGAATTCTGTGATTCTGTGGTTGCGGAATTTGCATCATGCCACAGAATATATATAGTGCCGCAGAAGTAATTATATTTGAATGAAAATTCACCAAAAACACTGTTTTTCTGTAGTGTCAGGCTTTCTTTCCCATCTCGCTTATCCTGAAGCCCCTCCTCTACACTCAGCATGGGATATCATCGATGACATCACATCATATTTAGCCAATGGCAGGACTGCGTTCTGCCACAGAAATGAATAAATCATGCCGCTGAAGTCAGAAAATGCTGCCGCAGAAGCCAAGGAACCCTGCCACAGAAATCAGAAAATTCTGCCGCAGAGCACTAGGGGCCCTGTTCAGGGTAAATAATTTCCAGCAGTTTACCTTGTTAATTACTTTAAGGAACTAGAAGGTCTGTATTATATCTCCCCTCCAGTGAGTACATATTTAGTGCCTTGAGGCGCTCCTCATAGGATCTACCCTGCAGGCCCTGCATAATTTTTGTTACCCTGCACTGCGTCGTCTCCAGCCTGTCCCTGTCCTTTCTGAGGTGAGTACACCAGAACTGGGTGCAGTACTCCAGGTGAGATCTCACCAGGGATCTGCAGAGGGGAAGTATTACCTCTTTTCTTCTACTATCAATACCTCTCCCAATACATCGCAGCATCCTGTTAGTCTTGCTATAGGCCTTGTTGCACAGACTCGATTGTTTAAGGGAGTTACTGATAATAACGTCTAGATCCCGTTTCTCTTCTGTTGTGCCAAATCTCACCCCACTCATGTAGTACTCTGTCTTGGGATTCCTTTTCCCAAGGTGCTTTACCTTGCACTTTCTGGCACTAACGTTTAACTGCCAGACCTTTGACCATCCCTCTAGTTTCTGTAGGTCCCTCTGCATATCCTTTATTCCTGCATCACTATCCACCCTCCCACACAGTTCTG
Source organism: Neoceratodus forsteri (assembly GCA_016271365.2). Classification (NCBI taxonomy): domain Eukaryota; kingdom Metazoa; phylum Chordata; order Ceratodontiformes; family Ceratodontidae; genus Neoceratodus; species Neoceratodus forsteri. The sequence goes on from JADMNL010000030.1 coordinate 34,397,361, forward strand.
TGACATCCATAGAAACGTAGAGAATTTTTCACCAGGAAAGGCACACCGAGCAAAAGCGGATTTCTAGGTGTGGCCTGGGAGAGAATTAAGCACAGGGAGGTTAAGTGACCTGCTCAAGGTTACACAGTATGCAAGTAGTACTTGTGAGATTCAAATCCAGGTCCACCAATTTATAGCTCTGTGTTCTAACCATTAGGCTGTACTGCCTCCCCAAAGGTAGTGCGGTAAAACCAAAAAAAGAATGCAAAACAAAGCAACATAGGTGCAAAGATGCAATGCACAAAAACAAGGATGTGCAAATGTAAACCAACGTAAAAATTAACACCGTATGGTAGTGGAATAATCAATGAGCAGGGTAGGACAATGGAAATATATTAAAAATTATTTTACAATTCTTATAAAACTTCTTAATTAATAGGACTGAGATGCTGGCCCAGTGGCAGTGGGGAGAGTGACCAGTGGGGTGCCACAGGGATCAGTACTGAGGCTGGTCCTCTTTAATGTCTTTATTAGTGACACTGCAGCAGGGTTAGAAGGGAAGGTATGCCTTTCTGTAGATGACACAAAGATCTGCAACAGGGTTGACACTCTGGGTGTGTGTGGAAAAAATGAAGAGAACTCTAAGTAGCTTGAGGAGTGGTTGAGAGTGTGGCAACTAAGATTCAATGCAAAGAAGTGCAAAATCATGTGTAACCACCCAGTCTCTTGGGATTACTATAATCCTATCAGCATTATTGTTAGGAAGGCAGCAGGCAGCTGGTAAGGAGCTCATTAGGAGCTCCTTACATAATGACATCGTTGTTTACTCAGCTAGCCTGAGGCAAGAATGATTAAGTCATTCAGAACTCTCGCAGCAGCATAAGCCACAATGTGTGGATAGCTGCTCTGGGGAGCTTAGAATGCTCAGTTGAAGTCTGTAGTTGTCAGTTGTTTAGTGAGCAGGTGAGAGTGGCAGAAGGATTGTCAGTAGGCTCTGAGGAGAGGGCCCAAAATTTCTCACCCTAGTGCTGTGACATTTCCAGCTTCCAGTGAAGTGGTGGAGACTAGTGCTACAGCAGGATTTCCTAATTTATACTCCCAGTGAAGTGGAAGGAACTACTTGTTCTCGGTGGACTCAAGGGGCAATCCCCTGAATGTTCTGTGGTGTTTTCAGCTGCCTTGGATAGGACCTAAAAGAGACTGTTTGATCGGCTACCCAGAAGAGTGCCTTTCTTTTCTTTTTGTTGTTCCATGCCCTGTGGACTGGACAACCTCTGTGAGTACTGTTCTAGGAGACCAGATCTCCACATTTCTTAGGGATTCGATAGTCTGGGGTGTGTGTACCCATAGATAAGGCTGGATCGCACCTGTCAGTGCCCCTAGTTTCACCCAAGTGAGTGAAGTACTGTTAAACTGTTTACCCAAGTGAGTGCAGTTTATTCTCTGGTCACCCCAGTGAGTGACAAGTTAAAGTGTGGGACCTCTAGCATTTCAGTGGGGAGTGGAGGTTTCAATGGTGTAACCCTGAAGAATGGCAGAGACTGTCGGTTGGGGCCAAGGGTGGGAGAAACGCCATCTAAGTGCTTACAAGGCAAGGCTTCCGGGTTCGTAAAGGGCACCAGTTTTACCTGAGCAGGGGCCAACCTGCAGGTTAAGGTGTGTGACTGAGTTTCACTAATGTGCATCTATGTTCAAGAAGCGTTCTGAGTATGTGGCTTAGATTCACTTAACACTCATGGGAAGAAAATGTTCATGTGCATTGTCAGGTGTCCACTAATGCACCTTTTGGGATACTGGAAAGGAAATGTTTGTGTGCGTGGCCAGGTGTACACTAATGCACCTTTTTTGGAATTTGGGAAGAAGATAGCTCTGTCGTTGTTCATGAACCGTACTGCATGCAAGGAGCGTTCTTGAATTTGCACCTGTCTAGCCTGGACCGACCCTTAGGGATCCACTTCAGCTTTCTTTCCATCTGTTGAATAAAGCCATACTGCACAATCCCAGTCACTGTTACGGACATTCCGATTATTGCTTCTGGTTGTGTGGATTTACTGGGGCCCCCTCAGCAGGTTAGATCTAGCATATACCTAGCAGCCTCCCCCCAGGACCTGGGTTGTGTTATTTACGCAGGGTTCAACTTGTTTGCTTCTGTACCCCTACCCCCACTCCTCTTTCTCTAGAAAATGAGCCAGGTATACATCCCAACACCAAGGGTAGTACCCACCTTTTTGTCAAGTAAATTGGTACGCCAGTATATGGGCACCAGTGTTTCCAGATTTTAATGGGAGGTGTGCACACTAGTTAAAAAGTGGCCTGGGGGTTACACATGCACTTAGGACATGGAAGCCCAGGGGTGGAATACATGATGGAGGATGTAGTACTGGAGACCACCAAAGAGGAAAGGGACCTGGGTGTAATCATATCTGATTACCTACAAGTGGCCAAGCAGTGTGACAAGGCAGTTGGGAGAGTCAGTGGGGCGCAAAGGGAGGGGTATCGTCAGCAGAAAGAAGGAGGTGGTGATACCGATGTACAAATCATTGGCGAGACCTCATCTAGAGTACTGTATCCAGTTTTGGAGGTCATATCTCTGGAAGGGCATATACTGTATAGAGGCGGTCTAGAGGAGGGCAACCAAAATGGTGCATGGTCTGCACCAAAAGCCCTATGAGGAGAGGCTGAAGGGCCTTACTATGTACACCCTGGAGGAAAGAAGGGAGAGGGGGATATGATAGAGACTTTCAAATATCTCAAGGGTATAAATAAGGTACAGGAGGGAAGCATTTTTCAGTGAAAAAGATGTTCAAGAACAAGGGGTCATGATATGAAGCGGGGGGGTAGACTCAGGGGAAACGTGAGGAAGTACTTCTTCACTGAAAGGGTGGTGGATGCATGGGACAGCCTCCCGGTGGAGGGGCAAAAATGATAACAGAATTCGAAAATGAATGGGATAGGCATAAGGGAACCTTGGGGAACAGGAAGGGGGGGGGTAAAGTCGTACATCAAGTAGAGTCTGTGGTATTACAGTAGGTAGGGAAAATGGTCAGATAAGGACTGCTTGGCTCACTCACCTTATCTGCCCTCAACTTCTACACTTCTATGTTTCTATGAATGGCATTCAGGTCTGAATGGAGAACGCAGGTCAGCTATACCTTTTTCCTCCAACTGGAAATATGAATGGCATGCGATATGTTGTTACCTCCAGGGCCCCCAGAATTCTCTCAAACCCCAGACTTGTAAATGCCAGTGGAACCTACAGCTGGCATGCCACTAGTTCACTTTACTCTTGTACTTTTTGTAAACTTACATTCCCCACCTCCCAAATTTTATTCCTCGTTTACAAACCCTTTGGGGGGATTACTTGTGCCCTTGCTGGTAACACCACTGGCAGTGCAGTCCATGACCACACCTAGGCTTTAGCTCCTAATTAGTTCCTGGGTGTTAGCCTGACCATCCTCTCCATGGAAAATGATTTTTTGCCATCCACCCTCAGAATCAGTGGGAATCACTCTGCTGTCAGGGTTCTTCCATGGGCTGTTTAAATTCAGTGTTGACACCAAGTTGTAACTAACTGAGCTACCATGCTGTCAAATCTGAGACCACGTCACCTAGACGAAACTCATTTTACCAATGATTTTCATCAGAAAAAAGGTACAAAACGTATCCATGAGAAAGTAGGAAAATGCATTTTATCAAGTTAAAAAAAAAATATATATATATATTTTTTTTTTCCCTCAAGAGGATGCCCCCTGGACTTTCCTACTTGTAATATACCTACAGAGTGACTACAAATATCCAGTCTGAAACAAATCTTGTGGAGTACACTGTAGTATATATAGTATGCCGTTAAAAACTGCATGTGTATCTGTTGTGTGCTCTTTGAAGACCGGCCTGTTAAGTCATCTGATTCCTACAGCTGCTGCAGAACTCTACAAGCAGACATATCACCCCTACGCTATGTGATCTATGCTGGCTTATTTCTAGGAACTGGGTGGTCTGTTGGTACTTATTCTGACTTAGGAAACCCACACACACAGGGGCTATCCGACCCCTCTGATCTCTTGGTGTACCACACTCCCTCATGGCCTTAGAGGCCTTCCCAAGGTGGCCTGTTGGTGGAACTGGGTCTTTTCAGTCATGGTGTCTAGACGTGGGAATGCTCTTCCCAGAGAGCTGTAGAAAGTGCTCACATTAGATATCTTTAAGAAAAACAATTCTGAAAAACTGTTGGCTTAACTGTATGCTTTTTTATTTTTAATCTATTTGTTTCTCCTCCTGCGGCTTGGTCTGCTATCGTCCGGCTGCCATCCTCTGCACCCCTAGTGATCCCAGTCAGTTCACTCACCCGAGCTAGCACACAGTGCCCTCGGCGGAGGACCCTCTAACCCCCGGCCACCAGGCCTGGATCTAATATGTGGGCGCGAATCCTCCAGGTCTGAGGGGTCGTGTGGAGGCACGGCCATCAAGCCACCACAACCAACTGCCATTTTCCGCCATATTTTCTCCCCTAGGAGTACTAATGTGCAATGACATCGAGGCACTGTGTGCCAACATCTGCCGTACTCCTCCCTCTAGATGCACTGCGAATTGTGGAACCCCCAATTTCCATCGGGGGCTGCTGCATTGTGGTGCGATTCCCTAACCCTCCCCAGGGAGAGGAGAGCAGTCAGCAAATGCTCAATCCTCTTCCTCCCCAGCCGATCCCCGAAGCTCGTTCCTGAACCCTGGTCGCCAGCATGGCGTGAGGTGTGGCGTCCAGCGCCTCAACCCTCAGTGCCACCGGGCCAATTAACTGTATGTTTATTTTTTTAAAGCAGAATTTTCCTGATTTTTACATGTTCAGCCTGAGTGTGACTGAATCTCAAACTTATATTGTATAGATGATATGCTTATTAAGTTCTTTTGTTGCAATGCGCTCTGATCGTAGAAAGAACACAATACAAATACAGATTATTGTGGACAGGCATGTGTGTGTATGTGTCAGGTGTGTGTGTGCGTGCGTGTACTGATGTGAACTAAAGCAGAGATAGTAAGTTTTTATGTTTTCTATGCCATGACACAGCATTTCACACCTAAATGTAAGGTAATTGAAAATTTAAACAATCTTATCTGCCCCCCAAGGAGTCAAAGGTAATCAATAAACCATTACACTATAATGTCACCCATGCAGCTGGAGATAAATCCCACTCTAGACCAGTGAAGTGCTCTGGGTATCGGTGGGAAGCCTCCCAAGGACCAGCAACTGTTCTTGCTCTTGATCAGATAGCCACACAGGGCCGGTAAAGTCAACACTTGATAGACATATTGCTTTCATTATTCCTTGAGAATTTACTGTCTACAAACATTATCGGCAACATGGAATGATGGAAAAAGCCTGACCACAAAGAACATCTCTCATTAACCCATAGTTGGGAGAACTTCTTTCTAAACTCCAGTCATGTGTTCTAGGCTGGCTATGTCCCAGTTTTTTTAAACCATCACAGGGAACTCTAGGCTACATTTCCCAGTATACGATTAGTGATATCACATTAAGGTGAAACAGTACAGAAACATCCCTCCGGATAGGCCTAGGCAACAGGCTTTTAACCGTTATATTAGAAGCCTCCATCAAATATAAGGTCACCCTTGGTTACTCTGGCAAGGAATGGGTTAAATCAAAACAGACATCCTTGAAGGGCTCTATTCAGCAGTATTTCATGTGCCGTTTATTGTGTCTGTTGCCCAGTAATTCTAACCGGGGGACTCAGGTGGCAATGGCAAGTAATGTGTGGCTGAAACAAAGTTCATGATAAAGAAGTCCTACCTTGGGGGTGGAGGGGAGGTATCAAACTTGTCTGACAAAAAGAGCATGCCTAGACAGAATGTTGTGTTACAGTTGTCCACCTGAGTGCCATCACATATGAGAAGTTAAAGGGTGTCCTTGAAATACGGTAAAAATATCTGGGGGTAAACAAGGGCATCGCCAACAGTATACAAGCGAGATGGGTCAGTGATTCAGTGGTAGTATGCTTGCCACTCTGGTCAGAAGATTGTGGGTTCTAGCCCCACATCAGGCTCTTGGGGCAATATCCGCAGCTGACGCTGTAGTGCAGTACGGGGGAGGGGGGGGTTTGCTGTACTGATGAGGTGCCATCCTTCAGATGACATTAAACCGAGGTCCCTTCTGCCCGTCTCTGGTCATTATCCATATGGAGGTTAAAGATCCCATGGCACTCATCAGTGAAGAGAAGGGGAGTTCCCCCAATATCATGGCCAACACTCTGCCATCAGTAGCACAGGCCCATGTAACCTACCCCCCAAGACGTACCTGGAAACATGCTATCACAGCTTATGTGCCTTTCCTAGTCAGAAATTATCAATAAAGAGAGGTCCCACCTCCAAAGGCTCTCTGGGTTAGAATGTTTTGTGATGTCTCTAAAATTTTAGGCAGACACACAAGGGCATAGGAATGCATGCACCATGTAAGCCATGATGTACCCATTTACTTTTGAGGGCACCTCCACTTGTATGTTGATTCTAGTGTACTGTTTATTTGCATGAATTGTTGGACTGTATGTATCATCTCCACTTGTATGTTGATACCAATGTACTGTATGCTGAATCTAATGTATTGTATGCGCCATCTAGGTGGCCCGGGCTGTTCCTGAAAATAGTCCCTCGGATCAGTGTACTTACCCGGTTATCAAATACATACATACATATATAAATTTCCGCAAGTACAGCATCTGCCCCACATTCTGATATCACAATATGGTTTTTGTGCTCTGTGTCAACGAGTCATTATGCAAATACATCCTGTTGAGTGCTGCCTTAGTTTTCTCCCATGCGAAACACAGCACTCGTGTATACAACTGCTGAGCAACAAACAGGGTACAACGGGGGGCAACAAATGGGGCTTTAATGGGGGCAACAAACAGGGTAAGGTAGCAACAACAAGGTCATGGTGTACAAGCTTTATTGTCCAAGTTTCACTTTACGTAGGAGTGAGTTTCGACTCCAAACAAGGGAAGGCCTCTCTCGGCAAATCTGTCACTGAAAGGTAATGTGATGGAGAAAGTGATTTGCTGGTTTATTAAAGGCATGCTGCTTCACAGCAGAAGCTAGGCAAAGACATCTGCTGTACTGCATTACAAATGCTTATTAAAGAGCAGCCAATGCCTTCAGAATTTTTAACAAAACATAATATTTAGACCCAGTTCAGCTTATATTTCACATTAGTTCTGTATTTCCCCTTCCCGTTATTTATCATGGAGGTTGTTTGCATGAAAACAGGATCTTTGGCTCCTGGAGAGGTCATCCGTTCCTGCTGTTTATTCCCTAGCTGAGGTCATAATACAGTACTTATGACATCACAATTACTCCCATGGCAACAGATTGTGATGTCACAACAGAGGATTAGGACTTCAAGTAGGGAATAGATAAAGGCAGCTGAACTTTAACACACAAAGATAATGTATTCATGCAAATTTCTTAGTAATGAATAGTGTGGGAAGAGAATTCTATAGAAAATCTATGGAACACAAGCTAGATTATGTCTAAATATGTTTTTCAAAGTTTTTCTTGAGGCTTCAGCAGCTCTTCAAAATCAAGATAAGTTAAAACACATGGCTGCCAGATATGACCCATGTCAAGATACCAACTTTGGCTGACCGAGTCCAAACGCTGCTACAATTTCAGGTTGTTTTTCCATCGTACTCCACTTTACTAGCGCACCATCTCCTTGGGTCCTATTTATAAAGGATGCCTGCCACTGATCAAAAATGGAAAAATATTTATTTATTTATTTAGAAACTCGGAATTACAACCCTTTGAGTCATAGACTCGTTTCCAAAGGCTCCACATCAGAATAAAACAGACATTCATACAGTACATACGTAGAATAAATGTGGGTGAGCAATCATACAGAGTATAAGTACAATGAGCACGGGTCAATGCCTATACATTTGGTAGCTAAAACCGGGCAGAGCTATCGACATATTTACCTAATGAGCAGTTAAGACCTTTACAATTGGTAGCTAAAGCAATGCATGATATGAGTTGGTAGTAAGCTGCCTCAGGGGGGCCTTGTCTTATACATAATACAATGCATTCATAGTCCAGTGCAACTATATGATAACTGAGGGAGGTGAGGAGCCTATAGGCTAGAAATAGTAAGGGGTCTCCACTGCCAGGTCAAGGGCGGGTGCGTGGCCTAGCAGCATGGTGCAGGAGCCACAGGTTAATGGTTACACTGGCATTGACGTGAGGAGAGGATATGGGACTTTAAGGCAGCTTTAAAAGCACCGAGATTGATGATTGATGTGACGGCTGGTGGGAGGGAATTGTACCAGGATGGCAGTCTAAGGAGGAAGGATTGCTGGGTCAGGGTGGTCCTGACCCTAGGCACCTTCCAGATAGTTTTTGGGGCGGCCCATGTGGACGCTGAGATGGTGGTTGCCTGAAAAGAAGCTATGACACGTATTGGGGTTAAACCAAGGTGGATTTTTTTGTGAAGAGACAGTTCTGGTATAATAGTCTTTCCTCAAGGGAGAGGATATTGGTGAGCACGTATAGGGTGCAGGTATGTGTATTTCTGTTGGCATCAGAGAGGAGCCGGCAGGCCTTATTGATAACTAGTTGTATGTGATGGGTCCCCTTAGCTTTATCATTTTAAAATAAGGCGATAAACAAAAAAAAAAAGTTGATCCTCAGGACTTTGCTCTTTTTTAAATTTATTTCCACTTCTTGCTGCACATAAAGATTTAAAGGAAAACACTTGTTACAGCCCGTACCTTCCCTGCTGCATTCCAAGACCCAGATCCGTATTTTCTGCATAGTTTGACTTTTTTTTTTTTTTTAAACACCTTTTCATATCTTTTTTTAACTTTATACTGCTCCTCTGCAGCTTCTGGTTTTGAAGAGTGCCAGCGGCTGTCTCACAGCTGCTATACGTATCCCGAGCTTGGTTTATGTTAATATGCCCTGCTGACATTGGTTGGCAGGGCATATTAGCATAAATCAAGTGAAGGATGTGCACAGCAGCCACGAGACGGCCGCAGGCACCCTTCAAAACCAGAAGCTGCAGAGGAGCAGTATAAAGTTTAAAAAAAGATATGCAAAAAAAAAAAAGAATCTGAAGATAAACATTTATATTTTTTGTGGCATAACTTTATTAAAAAAACAAACAAAAAAAACGTTATTATGTGTACCTGGGAGTGTCGAGGCCAAGCTAATATCATTACTGCCTGTTGAGCCGATGGACTTGGATTTCTTTGATTCATATTTCAATCGATCTGCAAATTTAAAGAAAAATATTAAACATGGTAGGTTATGAGGTAGTAAGAGAGCCACCTGCTGTTTCTAATGGGCAAGGCCTTCAGTTTAATAACAACAAATACACAAGCTACAACCACACAAAGGAGCTATTTGTTCTGTTTTCTTTTTTTGTTATAGTAGGAAGCATCAGTACAGGCCCTCCTACTTTTAAATGCAACACCGTTGCTGGTGTCGCCATATCTTTACGCATAGTTTGGTTAAGTACCGATGTCTTAACCGAAAAACAGAATCATCAAGTTACATTTGTCCATCAGCTGCAGTGAACCATAATGCTTCAGTGACTCCATCTCCCTGACCTTATAAGCATTCGTTGCATCTGTGTTTTGTTTGTTTTGTAAAAAAAAAAAAGTGTTTGACGGTGTCTTTCATTTGAAGAAATTTCATTTTAGGTCCTGTCCAATCCTGTGCTTATGGCTGTTCTCTAACTATGACTTCTTTGCACATAGCTCTGGGAGGTGATTTCACCTGTGAGGTGAACAATAATAAATTTGCCACTAAATAACTGGTTAAACCTGAAATTCATGTTTTCCGCATTTTGCATTGTATTGGGGGGATAGAACTTGAAGAGCACTGAATGGACACACAGCAGGCAGCTCTGTGTTTATAAGTTACTGCACGGTTTCACAGTCACTTCATAATCCTTTGGCAGCCTCCATTCTCCAGTTCTGAAACACTGTTACAAACGACGAATAAAAATAATAAAAACATATCTGCATGTTTGTCTATCCTAGTAATACATTACCTATTCTTTTCTCCCCCCCCAACCCCCACTAAAGCAAAATGCCCAAAACTTGATCACAACAGCAGGTCTATATATTTGGGGGTGGGCCGGGGGAAACTGGTGCAGGACAACATGGCATAAGGTGGCAAGGTGATAAAGGAGTGATTGCAGGTTAGCAGCAAGCGATTGTGGAAAGGTTCATTACTTACTAGTAATGGTAGATTTTCAAGAGGATCACCACAGAGTCATAATACGTTGAACTGAAAAGCCCTTGGCATCAGGACTTCACGGAAAACTTTTGTAAAAATGGAGCCGCTCAAGTCGACATGCCTACATGCACTTCAATGGCACACAGCATAGCCTATATAACATGGGCAGGCCCAACTACTTCAGTTTCCTGCTGTCATTGAACAGCGTTCTCAAACATCCACCAACAGCAGGACTGGGGCCGCCTCCATCAACCGTGCACAGAGAGATGTGGGGGGGCAAAGCAAACACTGCCCCCCCCGGATACCTAGTGGCAGGGCCCTTGAGAGGGTGTGGGAGCAGGGGATAATTCCTGGGGCCCAGTGCCAAGAGGGGCCTAGGCCTCCCAGCATACTGTATGCAGGGAAGGGGCTGAGAGATGGTAGGGGCCCCAGCATCTGAACTTTCCCTGGGCCCAGAATTCCTCTCAAGGGACCTGGCTAGTGGAGGCACTGATATAAAGAACAGACACAACACACAGTGCCACACCAAGAAGCTGAAAGCAAAGGTTCACCACAACCGGGAGACAGAGGGTGGGGAAAACGGTATGGCTTTATGGAGATCCACTCAAAGAGCTACTGTTACCTGTAAGCAACGAGCTTATCTTCTTCAAGGGTATCTCCACTGAGCCATAATACATTGGACAATTACCAAACAATACCAACCCCAACCAGGTAGCTGGTGAGACAGCAGACCAACCCCACTCAGGAGAGTAGACCCTATAAGACCACAAGACCAAATGCAGCTCTTCAATGAGAGATCAGATCCAGACTGCAATGCTTAGCAAAAGTATGGATTCTGTGTCAGGCAGCAGCCCCGCAAATGCCATCGGCTGGTGGCGTGTCCTGTAACAGCACCATGTAGATAGAGCCTGTGCTGCCTGTAATGGAACAGGATACAGGAGAAATCCATTTAGAGACAAGTGTTTGGTAACAGGCTTACTCCCGGTGCCAGGGACAAAGGAGCCGAACAGCTGGAAGGAATGGCAAGCATCCCAAGCATGTGTGGGATAGACAGAGGGATGTATTAGAAAACAGGCCGGGAGACAGATAAGGCAGGGAACATCTGGGCAAACCAGTCTGGCCAAATGGTCCTTTCTTCTTCCGACAAATTCTATGTTTCTATGACTGGGTACAGTCCTTGGTACAGTCTAAACAGTACTGAAGGATTCTGTGGCTCTCCAAGGAGTGCAACAGCACTTCCCATGGATTCTGAGGGGAAGAAGATGGGTAAATCAATAGACTGAGTTAATACAAAGATAGACACAACCTTTAGGGCGAGTCTGTAATGCCACCCTATCCATGTAAAACATCAGAAAGGGTGAGTCATGAACCAAGGCCTACAGTTCACACACGTCTGGCCAAGATAAAAGCCAAGAGGAATAATGTCTTCCAGGGCATATAGTTCAAGCTGCAGGAGGATGCATGCTGAAAAGGGCCTTTTGCCACTGATTAACGCTCAAGATTCAGGTCCCAAACTGGAACAGGATTGAGGACTGGAGAGGCCACAATCAACAGACCCCAAAAACCTGTGGACCACATCCAGCTGGCCTACAGACTTGCCCCTAATAGTGGCCTGGAAAGCTGAAACAGTCAACAGGTGAACCTTCACCAAGGAGTACTCGGCACTAACCCCAAAAGAGTCAGGAGGCAGTCCAGCACCCTCTGTACAGGACAAGTGAAGGGGTCTGGTACCATGCAGTAAACTGCTTTCACTATAGGAAGTAAGTGTGCCAGGTGGAAAGTTTCTAAGCATTTATTTATTTATTTACTTAGTTTTTGTTGACAGGTAAGAGCACTAGACAAATTCTGCCTATTTTCAGGCACAACCCAGGTGAGGTGGATACAGATGAATGCCAACTGACCTTGAACCAGATTAAGCTGTTCGTGGTATTTTTAGTGAATGGGGGAAATCTGGCCAGGGCACCAGGGAAATTCTCCTATATGTATACCCTAGAGGGTTACTAGACTATGTATGCATGCAATACTTATTTGATTTCTTTATGATTTGATTATTCATTTTGTGCATGTTAAACACTGTTTTGTATCTTATTTGTGGGATTTGGTATCCAATGTATGAAGTAATTGCTTACTTTAAGTTTAACTTTTTTTTTATGTATTTATTGTTCTCATTTGTGTGCAGTAACACTATTCTGTCTTAAATTTGTTTTCAAGTTATAATAAAAAAAGTCCCCTATATGTATACCCTCAAGGAAAGTAAGGAGAGGGGGAACATGATAGAAACTTTCAAGTTCCTCAAGGGAATCGACGAAGTCCAAGAGGGTAGCATCTTTCAGAAAAAGAGATGTGTGAGAACAAGGGGGCACAATCTGAAGATGTTGGGGGGTGGCTCAGGGGCAACGTGAGGAAGTATTTTTTCACGGAGTGTGTAGTAGATGCATGGAACGGCCTTTCTGAGGAGGTTGTGGGGTCAAAAACAGGGGTGAATTCAAGAATGCATGGGACAGACATAAGGCAATTCTAGTGGGGGAGTAGGAGGAAGTAGGCTGTTGGTTAACTAGGATCTGCAGCTTATCCATTAGGTAGGGAAATGGGCAGACTAGGTGGGCCAAGCGGTCCTTATCTGCCATCAAATTCTCTGTTTCTATGTTTATGTTACTCTTTTCAAGAAGTGCCATGGGATCTTTAACGTCCACCTGAACTACCACCAGAGCAGGCAGATGGGACCTCGGTTTAATGTCTCATCCAAAAGATGGCACCTCAGGAGTGAAGCACCCCCCTCATGTTGCACTACAAGCAGCATGCAGGACAGCTGAGACCTCTGCTGAGGCTGCACATCAAGAGACCTCTATGTCCTCCTGAGCCATGCATGGAGCTGCAGGGACTGGAGGTCCAAATACTGCACTGTGCCATTGTTCTGGGACAGAATGTCCGATGGAAAGGGCAGAGGAAACAGCTTCTACTGCCAAATGCCACAGCAGCGGAAACCAAATCTGCCTTTTGACACAGAGGTGCCACCTGGCCATTCTGGCTGGCCCATGCTATAGCTTTGCCGAGACCTACATAGAAACATAGAAGTTGACGGCAGATAAGGACCGCAAGGCCCATCCAGTCTGCCCATTTCTTTTTCTACCTTATAAATGTGCCATCGGCCTTTGCTCTGTCAGTGACCTATCTATTCATAGTCATTTGTATTGCTCCCTTATGCCTATCCCATGCCTGTTTGAAGCCCTGCACTGTATTCATAGCCACCACTTCTTGTGGTAAGCCATTCCATGCATCTACCACCCCTTTCTGTGAAAAGAATTTCACATTCCCCTTAATCGCCTCCCTCTAATCTCATGCTGTGTCCTCTTGTCCTGCTATTTTCTTATATTTAAACATGTTAGACTCTTTCACCTTGTTTATGCCCTTAAGGTGTTTAAATGTCTCGATCATATCACCTCTCTCCTCCTTTGCTCAAGGGTATACATATTGAGCTCGTTAATCTGTCCTTATATGTCTTCTGATGCAGTCCCTGCACCATTTTGGTTGCCCTTCTCTGGACTGCCTCAATTTGGTTAATGTCCCTTGTGAAGTTGTGGCTCCAGTACTGCCAGTACTCCAGATGGGGCCTAACCAATGTCTTGTACAGAGGGATTATTACCTCCTCTTACGACTTGTGATACCCCTACTAATACACCCTAACACCCCCTAGCCTTACCTACTGCTTTAGAGGTCTGCTTGGATGATTTTAGGTCATCAGTGATGATGATGCCCAAGTCTCTTTCTTCCTTTGTGACTGCTAGCAACTCCCTCCCAGCCTATAAGTGGCTTCAGGGTTTCTCTTCCCTATGTGCATGATTTTGCACTTCTTTGCATTAAATCCCAGTTGCCACTCTTCTGACCATTCTGCTAGTTTATCCAGATCTCTTCTCATTCTGCCCACCCCATCTGGATCATCTACTCTGTTGCAGATCTTGGTGTCATCTGCAAACAGACAAACCTCTCCCTCTAGTCCATCTCGAGGTCACTAATGAAGATGTTGAATAGGACTGGCCCCAGGACTGATCCCTGAGGTACCCACTTGTGACTTGCATCTCTTCTGACTGTATACCATTTACCACCACTCTCTGTTTTCTGCCAGTCAACCAGTTTGCCACCCAGTTGACCAACTTCTGACCCACCCCGAGCCTACCTAGCTTATTTATCAATCTTCTATGTGGAACAGTGTCAAAGCTTTGCTGAAGTCAAGGTAGGCGACATCAACTGCTCCCCTTGGTCCACCACTCTGGTTACCCAGTCAAAGAAATCTATGAGATTAGTTTGACAGGACCTTCCTTTGTAAACCCATGCTGTCTTGGATCCTGTGCCCCTATGGATTCCAGGTGTTGCACTATCCTTTCCTTAAGGAGTGCCTCCATAATCTTGCCCACTACTGAGGTAAGACTGACCCGTCTGTAGTTCCCCGCCTCCTCCCTGCTACCACTCTTGTGGAGTGGGATCACATGAGCCCTTCTCCAGTCTTCTGGGACCTCTCCTGTGCTCAGAGACTCACTAAACAATTCTGCTAATGGCTCTGCTAGTTCCTCCTTTAGCTCATGAGTACCCTGGGATGTATGCCATCAGGTCCCATTGCCTTATCCACCCTGAGCTTAGCAAGCTCTTGTAGGACCCTTTCTTTTGTGAAGGGAGTAGTGCTCACCTCCCTCCCCTGTGTCCATGATGCTGAGCTGTGGGCCCTGCCCTACCTTCTCTTCAGTAAATACTGAGCAAAAGTATCTATTTAGGATAGATGCCTTTACAGGGTCCTCCTCCTCACATGCTCCCTTTCTCCATTAAGCTTAGCAATACCCCTCTGGACTTTCTCCTTTCACTAATGTATCTATAGAAAGTCTTGTCACCTTCTTTTACTGTTTGTGCTAGTGTTTCCTCAGTTTGGGACTTTGCCTGCCTTACTGCCTTACCTGCTTCCCTTAGGGCAGTTTGGTATGCCTCCTATCTTCATCCCGCTGTGTTCCTTATATTTTCTGAAGGCCAGCCTTTTGGCTCTGACCTTTTCTGCTACTATATTTGAGAACCAAAGTGGTTTCCTTCTTCTTTGCACTTCCTTTTCTGTCTAACACAATGGGATGTTGCTTCAAGTATTGTATCCTTAATGCTTGCCCACTTTGCCTGTACCTCCTCACCTGTGTTTCTTTTGCCAGGGCTAGCTTAACTCTGTTGGCCATCTTATCAAAGTCAGCTCCTCTGAAGTCCCATATTTTTGCCTTGGAATGGGATGATTTAGATGTAGTAGCCAAATTGAACCATACCATGTGATGGTCACTGGCCCCCAGGTGACCTTCTACCTGGAGATCTGTGATCCCTTCTTTGTTAGTCAGTACTAGATCTAGGATAGCCCTGTCTCTTGTGGGTTGCTGTACCAGTTGTTTGAGGCCCTCCCCCTGCAGGGAATCCACTATGAGTCTAGTTCTGGCAGATGTTCCTGCTAAATTAGAGGCAGAGGAAAAGTATTGAGGAAACTCCCTTTCCCACAGAGGGACAACGTGTCTTGTCAAACAATTCCATGACTTAGAGCAAGCAGAAGAGGGTTAATTGTGTACTCTGTGGGGATGCAAACAGGTCCAACTCTGACTTTACCCACATGTCCAACCACGTCAACTTTGGCTTGACTCAGCTCCCATTCATGCAGCTGGACAAGAGAATGACAGACCGTCTGCCAGGACATTTAGTGCACTGGCAACGTGGACAGTAATGAGAGCGAAACTTCTCAGCCTATTTGCCAGCCTCAAACCCTCACTGCTTCCTGACACAGCGGGTATGCCTGTGCCTCCCTGCTTGTTCAGGTAATACACCATTTCTAATTGTCCATCTGGAAAAGGAGAGCCTGTCATGATCAGGAGGCCCCCGTCCTGCCACCACAGCAGGACATCTTGCAAGGGATAGCAAACAGAACTGAAATGGTTGAATGACTGAAAAGCCAGATGCCACCAAGTTTGCGGCAGCCAGTGAGGAATCCTCACATGTAGCAGAGTCAGAGGAACCATGAATATGGAGAATGCCAGGAGACCCAGGACATGAAGCATGACCCAGGCCAAGAACTGGTCACAGCAAGATATCATGGCTGCTTGAGCCAGTAGGTTGCTAGAGATTCTGAGGGCGTCTTTGAAATCTTCAGGGGCCCATGCATTTATGCACGCGGCCTAGACCTTCTGGAATTCGCTACCCCGTCAGCTTCAGGAGTGCATGACTGTGGGGGGGTTTAAACAAGCGCTGAAAACCTATTTATGGTGCCATGCCTTCGGTGGCACCGACTAAATTTAGATCTTCTGACTATTTTACTGTCTGTTCATAGTTTTATCATGATCTTTTATCTTTTTGTAAAGTGCCTTGATGGTTGAAAGGCGCTCGTGAGAAATAAAATTTATTATTATTAGGAGCAAGGCCCTGTCCTCAGGTAAGGGGTTTTAGCCTAGACCCTATCCAGGACCACCTCTATGTGCTGTAGCCTTTGACAAGGGACCAGCACTCGACTGTTCCGCAGCTGTCTTGTGCAGTGCAAAGTGTACTCTACACTAGCTGCTGAAGCACCTTTCAGAAGCCAGTCATCCAGGTATGGGGAGATACAGTTTTTCCCGTCATCGTGCTGCAGTCACCACAGCAAAATATAGGGTAAAGACACATATATTTATGTATTTGTTAACCAGGTGGGTACACTGATCCAGTGGACTGTTTTCATGCATGGCCCGGGCCATGAAAATGGCATGAAAAATAAATACAATTACAGAATACAGTACAGGAGATACCAATCAAAGAGTTGCATAAATACAGCACGGTGTGAGAACAAATAGCGATAGTTTATAAACAAATTCCAAACAGGAGTATACAGAAAAGCAAAGTACTAGGTACTTTGCAGACCGCTTTCTTTGCGAAGGATAATAAATTATAAGAACAGTATCAAAACAGAGGATGCCTGCTTCGTAGGGGAAACATACGTGGCATGTAGGCACACTGGGTGTGTGTGTGTGTATGTGCTGAAGAACATCCAAAGGGCACCAGCCTGGTGGTGTGGAGGGCTAAGGCATGGAACACCTTATCTCCTGCCATGCGAGTAACCTGTGTTTGGGGACGGAGGTCGGCAACGTGGCAGAGAACTGAGCATCCCATGGACTGCTCTCCTCTCCCGGGGAGGGGAGTTCAGCCATCTTGGTCCATGACTGTCACTGGGTGGTGGTGAAATGGCAGTGCAAGCCTGAACAACTAGAAGGGAGGTTCTGCAGCTGTGCAGTATGTATGCGCCTCCACGCACATGTACTGGCACCACAACATGGGGGGCGGAGGGAGACAGGAAAAATGGAGGACTGGCTATGTGAAGCCCCTGTCCATCTCTCTGTGGGCTGCTCTGCTGCCCAGGTACAAGTGGAAGTTTCTGGATATGACATCCAGGGGAGAAAGCCCTGCCCTCCGCCCCTGCCGCAGTGGGGGACAGGGGAATCTACAGGCGATAAGGACCCCTGGCCCAAGGGAGGCTAGAGCTGGTCACAGAACAGACACAGGGCGATAGAGCCACCTGTTCTGCCATGGGCTGATAAAAACCTTTGTGGCAAAAAGGAAGATCTGAAGGGCAAGACCCAGAACTGGAAGGGATGTTGTCCTTCCAGGCAGGAGTGAAGGACCTGCTCGATTTTTATGTGCAGGTAGGTGTCCTTCATATCCATGTTGCACATCCAATCATCACAGTCCATATTCACTAAGATCCTCAGACAGTGGCCTGCTTGTGGTACCTAAGTTGAGAACCAACCTTGAGTCAGCAGCATTCCAGTACTTTGTTCCCAAATTATGGAACAACATCCCAGCTGAGATTTGGGCTTGTGCCACTACAGGGAGTTTCAAGAAAATCCTTTTGTAGGTACCACCTAGGTATATCCATATGCAAATGTTCCCCCAAGAGGTGAACTGTTTATTGGGGCCCTATCCCATTCTTGATTCTGTTTGCCACTAAGGTATTAGCATTATACTGTTTTGCCCACAGATGCTATAGAGAATACTGGATGGGCAACTATGCCACAGAGGGGTCCTGATTCCCTCTGACCTCGAGAGCAAAGCTCAAGAGGTCCACAGGAATCAGGATCCCGAGGTAGCAGAACACACTGGTTGTGCACGGAGTTGCTCATCCTGTATTTTTTTTTTATAGTGTATAGGACTGTGTGAAATATGTGTGCATGAGTTCTTTTGCTTTCAAAATGAAACCGACTCATGCAGTCTCTAGGGGTTCTAGAATGCTGTTCTACCACAGTAAGGTAGAATCACATTCCATGACCTTTGAACTGTGGTACTACGGCATTTGGAAAGGGATGGAATTCTATACAGAACAACACTCTACTATACACTATAGTATATGGTTAGGGCTTATTGTAGATAGAAATCAGTGGCTTTTCAAATCTTGTTGTAGGACAGTTCAAAGGTCAGAAAAGTTGTTGTACTATCGTTATGATGTCACATCGATAGTACAACTTTTCAGCCTTGTCCTACCTCCTGATTGGCTGACTCGAATAGCTGCATCGTAGAAGAAGAAAAATGGCGCGATTAAGCGGGCGTAGAGTGGCAGAGCAGTGGATCCTACTCCTCCTGACAAAAATAGCCTCAGATGGCTTTGTGTCATGGAACAATTTTTATTTTCCCGTAGTTTAATTTCTAAAAATGAAAACTGCCGCTGTGAGAGCAAGCAAGCGGGAGTAATGAGAAGCCCTAGCCAGTAGGAGCACAGTGAACCTGAAATGAGTGGCAGTGGCGACGTAGAGCAGGAGCAGGAACTGTGAATTAACCAACCACTTTCAAAAAACAATAAACCCTAACCATATACTATATAAAACCGTGGATGTTCGCCCATCCACAACTAAGGCTGTGTTTCCCTCTCGGGATGTGGATGACATCAGTGAGACCCCTCGAGCTTCACTGTCGAGGTCTCTATGATGTCATCAACATCCCTTGAGGGAAATACAGCCTTGTCGTGGATGGTCGCCCATCCACTATTCTATATGTTTTATGCAGTGTGTATACAGAATGATGTTTTGTTGCCATGTGACTCTCTCCCTATTTTATTTAGTGCTTTGCCCGTTGGTTGTAATACACACTGTACACCACTCTTGTTTACCTTGTCTAGAATTGTTTGCATCCTGTCTTTCGTTTACCTTCATTTGAGAATACGCTGTATAGTGCTGTATATAGTAAAACTGTCTAGTGTTTCATCACTGTTGTAACTCTCCCGGGTCGTACCTGAAAACAGACAGCTTCTGCCTGGTATACCTACCAGTTAACACAAACTAAATAAATAAATCCCCCTGTGACAGGAGAGGGGAGGAGAGAGCCTAGGAACAGTATGCAGAATTTTTTGTCAACTAAATGTTTGTTTAGACCCCGAAGTCCAAAACAGGGTGGAAGACTTCCATTTTTTGGAGGTATCTGGAGTAAAACCCTTGATTTAGTTCCACTGGGGGAACTGGTTGGAGGGCTTTCTTGTACAAAGTCTACATTTCGCCCCACAGGACCGTTAGCTGCTTGTGTGGGTGGACGGTAGTGACAAAGTCCGGCGGGGTCATGGGGGATTGTGCCAGTGTCTTCACTCTCAGAGGATACAGTTGAACCTGCGAATCTTCCGGCCCCAGGGTGCAAAAAAGGTTAGCAGCCACTTCTCCCCAATCCTCCTCGTCCAGGAGATCCGAGCAGCGCTCCTCATCCTCCTCTTTCTCTAGGGAGGAGGCTGGGCAGTGGTTGACCTGAGAGGGCACTGCAGGACCAGTCAGCAACCGGATGTGACAACTGAGGGGTGACCTGCATCACCAGCTGAGGCAGACCTGGCAATAATCCCTTTATCAAGTCACAGAAATCTGCCATATCATCACCCGGAATGTCACGGATGGCTCCGGTCAAAAGTGCCAACTGGACAGATCCTGACAACAGTGTCAATGGGACTACAACAGCTGACAAAGTTCCTGAGGTGCTTGTGGAAGCTGTACCACCTTGCATAATACGGCAGATCCAAGCCTTTTCTGGGTAAATGTTTCTGGCCTTGCAGAGGCTAAACCTGCCAGTTTTGCCAACATACTGGTGGCATTTTTTGACTTATCCCCCTTAGACAGCAGGGATCTGGATCGCAGATGGGTGGGGAAATGCCAGAGCAGCCACTGGCATCGGTGGCTTTTTCTTGACCGGGAAGATTCCGACTGGAAGACTGACTTTGCCAGTGACTGCAGTGTCTATCTACTTGGTGATTTTGGCGTGCCTCCCTATTATGTCACTGACTACTGTGTCAGTGGCAGCAGTGGCAGTGGCAGATTTGGTGATTTGACAGGCACTGCAGCATTATTGTCCACTTTCTCAACCAAACACTGCAAAACCTGCCTGTGCCTCTGTGTAGCCTGGATAAAACCCCGGCAGATGCTGCAGATTTTGCAAGATAAGTCCAAATAACAAACACACGAATCATGGGCATCCTCGTGGTAAAATGGCTTCTGCAGCGACACCGGTGAAAAGCACCCTATTTGGTGATACACAGGACTGTAATTTGGCTGTCAGACCCCACCCAAAACGTCATTCTCCAGCATACTGCAACTGCCTCGCACCCTGGCTCCATATGCAGACTCTCACAAATTATTACTGGAGGGAGACTTCAATATGGCCTCGTTGGTCCCTGAGAAATCTAGATATCTCCAGGACCCATCAATTGACTTTGGACTTAATCAGCTAATCACAGAACCTGCAGAAATTAATATTGAAAACCAGCTGAATCATCCTTATTAGACCTGATCTTAACTAACTATCCACAAAACTGTACAGAAGCAGAAATCTTACCTGATCTGTTTAGTGATTACAACGTAGTGTACTGCCGGAAAATCCAGAGTGCTACCAACATTCATAAAGGAATAATGCCTGACAGGGTGCGTGTTATGCTGGGATAATGTCCTACCTCGGGTGGTTGGGTCTGAGGCCACCAGCCGACGGCGTCCAACACCCGAGAAGGGATGTTATCCCAGCATAACACCCACCCTGGAGGGCATTATTCCTGTTATACAATGGCTTGTTGTTATATACAGAATAAAAATATAATTTTGAAGAAAGTTTTTGTTAGTCTGGGAAAATATTTTTGTTTCTTAAAAGAAGATGGATAATGATGCTAGAGTAGCTCCAACAAGCACTCAGCAGGGAGGTTATGCCAGGATAACATTCCTGCTGTGATGGCCAACTGACCAATCAGAAGCCAGGATTCTTTCTTGCAATTCTATAATCAGTTACAGACCCTACAAACAATTCAACTTTTTTGCCTTTGTTAGGCATTTGGAAGAAGTACAGTGGGACAGACAAATTAATTCCCAACTCAGATGTTGCGTAGAGCTACTCTGTAGGCAAATTTAAAAAACAACAATTTACCTTTATTTTTAAATGATCCCTAAGCACTCCACAGTTTGCTTGCCTACAAAGGACTTTTACCAGACCTTATTTCACAGTTTTGCACTGCATGTTTTTCCTAGGGGAAGGGATCATAAATCCTCGTACTGAGGAGCTGGTCACCAGATCCCTTCCTGGTCCACTTTAGGTACAGCTCCGCCCCTGAGCGCCAATGTTCTGTGCTATAATAATTAGTAAAGTGCTGGGGTGCATGCTAATGATAGCACTGGCAGCCTGGTTTCCAGGACGTTTTTAATACTGCAGTGGTGTACAGGGTTTAAATCAATACCACCACTCAACAAAAAAGGCTTGCGTTAGTTAAGCAGTGGCACTGATTTATAACCCAGTGGACCACTATAATATTAAAAAAAGTCCTGGAAACCATGCTCCCATTACTATCAATACAGAATACCCCAGTGCTCTACAAACTATTACATCACGGAACGTCAGAGCACAGGGGCGGCATGGGGTGGAGCTGTAGCCAACAGCAGGAAGAAAAATGGATTTGGCAACCAGCTTCTTGATCCAGTCTCCTAGGATACATACGCAGATCAAAAATGTGAAAGAAGGACTGGTAAAGTTCTTTGCAGGTAAGCAAACTTGGGGGGGGGGGGCTTGTGGATTGCACTGGAACTGATGCTCTTTAAATCTGCATATAATAAGCACCTGCCCCTGAGATAAAGAAACATTAAGAAGGAGAGTGTGAACTGTTACTCTCCCTTTTTGGCCAAGCTAAGACAAAATAAACAGAAATTATAGAGGAAAGCCCAGAACTCCAGGTTGAGCCGGAATTGGAAGCAGTTCCAGGAACAAGTGTAACCCCCCTGTTATCCAGGGTTACAAGAATCCCAGTTAGACCTAGTGGCAGGCAGGGAAGGCAGCTTGTGAAATTGCAGTTAAAGGAAAACTGCATTGATTCCCATTTTCTTCCCAGCGTCTACTCACCGGCCAACTTGCAGAGAGAGACTGGCATTTCTGTTGTGGCTCATGTCTTTCATTAGGAATCAATATTTGAAGTTCCAGCAAGGGTGGCACCATTTCATGGAGGGTAGCGGCCAGAGCCGCAACTTGTATGCTAGAATGCTCACTCATGACGAGCGGGGCACATTTTTACCTCTAGCAAATCTCCCATTAAAAATGGAGCAGTGTAAGGTACTTAATTTTGTAAAGAAAGTTGTGGTGCGCATGCCCGAGCTCGGAGCCACAACTTTCTTTACAAAATTAAGTGCCTTACACTGCTCCGTTTTTAACGGGAGTTGTTGCTAGAAGTACAGCTCAAGGAGTTCTATGTTGGACATTATTTTTTTTTAATCCATAGAGATGTGCCCCGCTCATCATGTACGAGCATTCCAACACACAGCAGGAAGAACATCAAGGCACTAAGGTCACACTCTGCCTTCCGGTGCAGCGGCAGTTTCCAAATGGCGGATCCAGGACAGTTCAAGGAACCACTAATCAGGCAAGAAACCAAAGAAATTACTAGGCAAAGGTTAGCAATAATGTACAGGTTGTGCTAATCCAGCGTTTTTGCAGCCCTGGTAATTGCCAGCACTGTTTTGGACAGTTTTCCTTTCAAATGGATTTCACACTGTCTCGCTCTGTTCTCAGTCTCAGCTGAGACGGAGGGATGACATCATTTTAGAACTGTCGCAGCTGCATAAGCCACTTTGGAATGTTGCAGCTAGGGAAGTTAGTATAGAATGTTGGGAGGTTTTGAAGTCAGTCTGTAGTAGTGTGTTGAAAAGGGAGAAGGTGTGCTGCAGCTGCAGGCCTTCTTAGCCCTCAGCTCTGACAAAGAGCTATATTTTTGTTTGAGGTGTGTGTTCTCACCTGAAGAGGAACACAAGAAGAGCCAAGTGAAGTGGTAGAGACCGCTTACAAAGGTTCAGGGCCCCATCCCTGCAGGGATGGGGGGAAGGATTCAGCCTACTTCCAGGGGCAATCCCCTGGCCCGGCTAGAGGAGGAAGAAGAAGCTGCCTAAATCTAGGTTCATGCTGAGGCACCAGAAGTTTTGTTGAGATTTCTTTGAAAAGAAAAAGCCTGTGGGGCACCTGCAACCAAGGGGTGAGTTTGCTCTGCCAAAGGGCCAATGTGTTTTCACCTGGCACAAGATGAATTTAAGTGACTGCTACTGTGGGGAAAGGAAAAGGCAGCCAAGTACAGGAAAAGTTGTGGGAATTGGACTGCTTCACTCTGTGGGGATCTAGAGAAATGGACAGAGCCACTCATTAAGTATGTTTCAAGTTCAGCACATGTGGGATGGAAGAAACAGTAGATTAAATGTGACTTACATTTAAAGAGAATCTACACAGTTAAGTGTTTTCAGAGATGAGGTGTTAAAGTCCAGAGGAATGGCCGGGTATGATTTATGGGAGCAAGAGGTGGGAGATCCCCCACCCCCAATCTGGCGTGACCAGAGTCACCTCTATGGGTTTGCTTTGGGACACCTGTTTGCTTTCTCTCAGGTACTTGGCCAGTTCCTGAGGAAAGTACCCAGACGTGGGATTGTTGAAGAAGATTCCCTGATGGAGCAGAAGTGCTCATAGGTGGTTTAGGGAGCCACCAACAAATCTCCATGCTATATGGAAAGTGGTCCAAAGGGCTGGCAAGGGAGCAGAGTCATGGAAGGAAGGTAGTCCAAAGGGCTGGCAAGGGAGACGAGCCAGGGAAACCGAAAAAGAGTCGAGTTAGGGCAATGTGCCCTGTTTTTTCTTAAACCTGAGGGCTTAACAGTACTGAAGATGTGTGTGAGCTCTGGAGAAATCTGCATTTACCAGGAGTGTAGCCCTGTGGGGGTCCGTCTATGCTTTATTGTTCATTGGTGCTTGTGAATAAAAGCCACACTTTAGAATCCCAACTTCTGGTATTGGACATCTCAGTTATTGCTTCCTGTGTCCGGATTACTTGGGTGCCCCTGTGCAGAGTAGCCAAACCTAATCACCATGCCGTGTGACACCTTTCTCCCCAAGTTTCAGGTTATAAAAATGAAGGCACCACGTCATAGGACCTAGGCCCCTCAACCTGTCACTAGCCACACAGGCAGGGGTAGTAGCCCTCTCAGTTTAGCGCCGACTGGGGGCTACACAAGTATATGTCTTTTAGGTTAGGCAGGCTAAGACAAACCACTTTAGGAGAAAGACGATGGAAGAGGCATCTGACCCGAAGAAATTCTGCAAAGTAAATAACAGCCAGAGTTGTAAATAAAATAATAATGCTAACATTAATCTTTAAAAATGGAGAGGGGCCGCCTGCCCGTCGGTGCAGCGGTTGGATTTCCGCTTATGATGCCAGCAACCTGGGTTCAGGAATGGACTCAGTATGCTGGAGGGCCGGCCGTGGAGAGAGGGCTCAAGCGTCGGATGACTGCTCGCCTTCTCTTGGGGGGAGGGCAGGGAGGCAACCCGGCACTTGCTGACTCCTGGCGGAGGCTGGGAATACGGCAAGACGCTGGGTCCCAATGACTAATTGGGTGTGGTGAACGTCGGTGTACGCCTTGACATTAGTGGCATGCCAGGCCTCTGAGGAGCAAAACAAGAAATGAGCTCCGTGGCTGACTGGATGACGGTCGCCAGCTCCTGCTGCCGTGAGACCCTGAGCAGTCCACGGACCACCTCAGCATCACCCGGGCCAAGAATGTATGCTGGCCTGCCCCACCGGTGCCTTCACCCTCGGAGGAGAGGGACCCATCCAGCGATGGGTTACGCTGGGTTACCCAGGGGTGGGGCTGCAATATGGGGTGATGGGTGGATGCACAGGGCAGCATGGCAGCAAAGGGCATAGGTACACCTGAAGGAGAGGCTGGCTCGGAGCTGGGGGAGCCAAAAAAAAAAAATGGAGAAGGGAAGCCTATAGACAGGAAGGAACTAGCTGATGAGCTAAACAAGTTTTTTTTTTTTTTTTTTTAATAAATTCTGGAAATTTCAGGTAGTACACCACCAAGTGAAGTAAGCACCAGGAAAAAAAGCCTGCAACCTAGAGACATTCAAATTTTCTGCAACTGCAGTGTACAACGTTATCAGGTTACTACAGTACTAACATTGAGAGAATGTAAGAGTGGAGGACTCAATGATCTCTCACTCAGACTCTTAAAAATGTTGGCTTGTCAGACTGCAGAATAATATATTTGTTTAACTGGTCCCTGATACTGTGTTGCTTCCCAGATGGTTGGAAATTGGCAAAAGCGGTCCCTATTTTTATGGGGGGGCAGCCGAGACCAAATGACTACCTACTGGTCAATATCTTTATTGCTAATAATTTCAAAACTGCTAGATGGTTTAGTTGCAAACCAGCTGCAGTATAATACCGAGAAATGTGGCCTTCAAGACCCATGCTAATCGGGTTTTAGAAAAAAAAAACAGCATCATCTCCTGTGTCTTGAAGGTCTTGGACAATGTCGGCAAAGCTATGGACTCAAGCACTATACCAGTGTCATCTTTGTTGATCTCTCCAAAACCCTCAACACAGTGGACCACAGAATATTGATTAACATACTAAAAGCCAGCAGAATAGGCGTGACTGTCTTTCGTGTCTGCTCGGTAGCCAGCCCCTATTGGGCACTAGCTCCTCCTCCCCCCTGGTCCAACCTTGACTTCAGTACGGCCATGCATCTGTCCCACCCCCTCTTGAAGCCCTCCACAGTGCCTTGCTTGACTAGGCTCCCGGGCAATGCATTCCATGGCTCCATCACCCTCTCAGTGAAGTAATGCCTTCTACGTTCTCCCCTGTAGGTTCCCCCCTCCAACTTCCATTCATGCCCTCTGGTTGTGCCCCCTTTCTTTAGCCTGAACATTTCTTTGGCTCTGCCCCTGTTAATCCCTTTCACATATCTGAATACCTCAATCATGTCCCCCCATCTCTCCTCTCCTCCAGCGAGTACAGCCCAAGGACCTCCAGCCTTTCCTCACAGGTCCTATCACTCATGCCCCGGATCATCCTGGTTGCCCTCCTCTGGACCCTCTCCAACAGTGCTATGTCCTCCCTAACGTGAGGTCTCCAGAACTGCACGCAATGCTCAAGATGTGGCCTGACCAAGGCATTATACAGAGGTAGGATCACCTCGCTCCTCCTGGATGTTATTCCCTGAGCTATGCAGCCCAGTATCCTGTTTGCCTTTGCAGCCGATCTTCTGCAGTTCTCAGTGTTGTTCATTCTGGTGTCTACCACCACCTCCAGGTCCCTTTCACTCAATGTGGCTTGCAGTGAGACCCCTCCCAGGGTGTATACATGACCTGGGTTTCTGACCTCCAGATGCAAAACCCTACACTTTCCCGGATTAAACCTCAGCCCCTAACTCCCTGCCCAACCCTCCAGGGTATCCAGATCCCTCTGGACCGCCACCCTCGCTTCCTCCCA
The DNA here is from genome assembly GCA_016271365.2 of Neoceratodus forsteri. NCBI lineage: Eukaryota > Metazoa > Chordata > Ceratodontiformes > Ceratodontidae > Neoceratodus > Neoceratodus forsteri. The sequence continues at coordinate 34,424,362 of JADMNL010000030.1, forward strand.
GTCAGACGGTGCTCCCAGTTTTGAGTCATCCGCGAAGAGGCTCATCCTACTCCTAACTCCCGTCCCTATATCAGAGACATAGGCGCTGAACAGGAGTGGTCCCAATACTGAACCTTGAGGCACCCCACTGAAGACCTTCCTAGGGGAGGAGACTACCCCACCAACCACCACTCTCTGTGTTCTATCTGTAAGCCAGTTTTCTACCCATCCAAGCAACTGTCTTCCACCCACATCCCCCCCAACTTTGTCAATAACCCGAAGTGGGGTACCAAGTCAAACGCCTTACTGAAATCCAGATATAAGACGTCCACCAGTCTGTCTGTCCAGGGTCCCTGTCACCCAGTCATAAAAATCTATGAGGTTGGTCTGGCACGATTTCCCCTGGGACTAAACCATACTGTTTATCATCCATGTGCCCCAGCCTTTCCAGTTGCCTCCCAATCTTCCCTTTGATGAAGCCCTCCATTAGTTTGCCTACCACCAACGTTAGGCTGACAGGCCTGTAATTTTCTCATCTCCTCCCTAGACCCCCCCCCCCTTTGTGGATAGGCACCACAAGAGCCACCCTCCAATCCTGGGGCACCCTTCCTGTCTGGAGAGAGGCACTGAACAGAGCAGCTAGTGGAGCTGCTAGTTCAACTGCCAGTTCCTTCAGCACTCTTGGATTCAGCCCATCCGGTCCTGGTGCATTGTCAGTTTTAACACGTTAGAAGAGACTGGGCTGGGAAATACTGCTACTCGCAGGTTAATGTCATAGCTGTGCACAACAAAACAGTATACAGTCTTAAATGGTCTTACTTCAGGAAATCCGGATGTCTCGGGGTCCCCACAGCTCAGTACTGGGTTCTTTGTTATTCACTATATAACCGAGGGGTCTAGGAGAAAACATCAGCAAATTGAACTACCACCTTTACACAGATGATGCAGTTATTTATACCTCTAGGCAGTCCCTCTCAAATGTCCAGATGACCCTTCAAGACGGGTTTTCTGCACTGTGAGCTTTCTGTAGAGATTCCAAACTAAACTTAAACTCAGATAAAACAAAGTTAGTGTTGTTTGCAGTCCCGGGCCAAGATGAGAAATGCTGCACTCACTCAGTTTGTAATTCCTGCCTTAGGTGGCCAGTCACTCAAGACGATCAATAAATATAAATACGTGGGCTTCTGGATGGAGCCAGGTGGCTCCAGAAACACCCATGTCGACTGCTTGACCAAAAAAAAATAGGGACGAGATTAGGGTCGTTTCACAGATAAAAAAAAAAAAAAACTGTTTATTGAAATGACGCAAAAAATGATACAAATACAGCTGACACTCCTATTTGACTATGCAGATGTAGTCTAAGATTACTCTTCCCTCAAAGGACTGCACAGACTGGACGTGCTATACATCCGTTTAGCAAGGTTCATCTTGGGTTGTCCCAAAACACTCACCATTGTGAAATGTATAAAATGTTGGGGTGGGTGTCATTCCAAAATTGCAGACAACTACATAAAACTAACTTTTCTGTTGAGTGTCTATTGATTAGACCCAGGCTACTTAAAGGAAAACTGCATTTATCTGAACCCCCCTCCCCCCTTTTAGGTTTTTCACAAGTAAAAATCATTTTTTCCGCTTAGTTTAACTGTTTAAGTACTGCAAGTAGGGAACATGGCAGGTGCCGCACAGTGCCATATCAGATTACAGTGTGGCTCCACACCACTCGCTTGTGGGCTGTGGGCGGATACGCACTGTAACATGAAATGGCACTGTGCAGCACCCGCCACATTCCCTGATCATGGTACTTTCAAAGTTAAATGACAGTAAGTAGTACTACTGGAAAAAATTGTTTTTACTTGTGAAAAGACTAAATGGGGACGAAGGCCTAAGGGGCTGAGGCGTTTCAGATAAATACAGTTTCCCTTTAAAAGAACACCTAAGCATCAGACGCAAAAAAAAAAAAAAAGGCAACCCTGAGGAATGCAGGACTTTTAAAGATGGAGACTCCGTGAGTCAGAACCCAAAGATCCACTTTTTCAAAGTTACTTCATTCCCCAGCTATGGAACTCTTTGCCTGCAGAGGTCCATGTTATGTGGGATAAGGGTCTCCCTATCAGGGCCTTGATGGCATGGCTTGAGCAGACAACTCCAAACATTTGTAACTGTTGCCCTAGAGTAAGAGGGATTACATAAAGACCTGAATATGACCTAGCGCGTTGATGCATATACACATCGTACTGCGTGAAGTGTATTTACTAAGTAACCATGTATGTATGTTGTGCTTCTACTTTTGCAACTGAAACTTTTATAAATAACTTTTGTATTTGAAGGGATGCCATTGAATGGGTTACATTCCCTAATAAAACTGAACTGAGATTAAATTGAATTGAGAAGACTTATACTGGTGAGCCCCGATCCCAATGGAGTGCTAGAAAAGAAATCAATTCAGACAACAAATATTCAGTGACAGAAAAGCAGCTTCCAGTGGTCCAACATTCACTCAATCAATGGGGGAGAAAAACAACTGAGGTGGCTGTGGTCAGCCCACATTATATAGGTGATGCTGTATGCCCCTAATGTGCAAGTAGAGATGTAAACCTGGGCAGTCCAGTTATTGCAAAAGCTTCCTGAGCGGTCCTGATGCCAACTACTTACAGTCCAATGTATTATGGCTCTACTGAGGTACCTGAAGAAGACCCAATGTTACAAGTAGGACATTTCATGGAGGTCGTCTGGTAAATTTAGTGAAAAATTAGCACATTCTTCAGCACTGAATGTAAAGTCTATTGCATATCTGGACATGTTTGGTTGTTCTGGTCACCCTGAAATGTTTTTGGAAGGTCCTCTCAGCTGCCCATCATGGGTCATGAAATGTACGTCCATCTGCCCTGACAATACAGTACAATAAAGTACGCTGACATGATGAAGTTCTCTAACATTTACGAAGATCTGTTATATGTATAATGTGTATTAGAGTGGGTGCTTGTGTGTATGGTTGTTAGAGGTTTTATGTTATTTATTTTGTTTTACCGTTAACCTATACATGTATAGGGCCTACGGGCAGACTGGATGGGCCTAGCGGTCCTAATCTGCCAACAATTTCTATGTTTCTATGTAGATTTTAAGAAGATAGGAGGTAGTTTAACATTTTAGGTCGACAGTTATGGAAGAGGATGTGTTTAGGGTTCAGACCCCAACAGGATCACTTACTCTGGATCCCTGCTGCAGGACCTCCATCCTTTCACCAATCCCCCTCTGCCACCTTCAGCTATTAGGCACTGTAGGGAGGTCGGCCTTGTGCGAAGGTGAAATGGGGGGTAACGGAGTAGTAGTGGAAGAGAGTCACATTGGCGTGGTCAAGACCAGGAGGCACCCTGAGACAAATGGGACCACGGGAGAGGCCAGACATGGTTGGTTCCCATTCTCAAGGTTTCCGCCAGACCGACAGGTAGTCATCAGGCCGGCAGCCTTGGCCAGTCCCCTGCAGGCACTGTTGTGTAATTACAGATGGATCAGGAACAAGACTGCAGTTATAGTGAACTTGATTTCCTCAGCCAATCTGGCTTGCATCACTGAGACCTGGCTGGAAGATGACACCGTCCTGTTTTGGAGGCATCTGTCCTGTCTGGGTTCTCCATGGTACACTGCCCAAGAGGGAACGCAGGGGTGGGAGTGTGGCCCTCTGTTTCAGATCTGACCTGAACTTCTCTGTGCATGCACCCAGCAGGATCTGCTTCATCGTTTGAATGCATGGCTGTGTGCTGGGGTGCTTAGGACACAGGCGGGTGTAAGAAGCTCTGGGGTTTTGTATATTTCTTTTATCTCTGTAACTACCTTCTGCCAGTATGTGCCTAGGACTGGGCAAGACCAGAGCACATGTTCTGTATTAGCAGAAACCTGACTGCAGCCTCTCCAGCATGTGCCTTTGTCAGGGCCAGCAAATTTGGCAGTGATTTCAGGGGTTCACAAATACCGGATTCTAACTTTTCAGGCATATTCTCACCAATATGTGGAGGTAGAAACTTTTTGAGCAGAGAGTGCACTTACCTCCCATTGTTTACTGTCTATTTGTTCCCCGAGCTCCGATGACCATCTACACCTTATGTGTTCTGTGCTTTCAGGGGAGCAATTTTTGAGTGCTTTATACAGTCTACTAATGAGGTGGTCCTAATCGCCACCCTCAAGGCAGGCCTTCATTTGGAACCCAAGCTTGGAGGGAGATTCTGCTATTAATGAAAGGGCCTCTTCGTATGGTATAGGGAGGTTTTTCAGGCTAAGGTAATTTTGAAATTCTGCAGCTGGCAGCTTAAAGGTTGCTTGTAGTGCCACAAAGGATAGGATACCCGATGAACCCACTAGCTGGTGCGCATATCGAAGACCACTAGTTGCCAATCGTCTGAGAGAATCCTTGAGTGTCGGGGGAAGAAGGATAGTATCAGAGGCCATGTATCTCAGAAAAAGCCTGTCAGCTTCTGTGGTAAAGTAATTCAATACATGAATCCATTGCCGGAATGGTTCAGCTATGAAGTGTGGAAATCGGGTCAATGGGAGGCATGTTGGTGGGTTGCCTAATAGGGCCGAGATTAAATCCGGCACATCCAGAAGGGCTAGCTCAAACTGTTTCCAGTGGGCCTGGAAGGTCCTTGCATGCTGGTAAAAGAGGGTGCGCAGATGGGCCGCTCAGGAGTATAAATTTAGTACTGGCAAATTTAACCCCCCTTTCTCCCTGGCCAGTTGTAGTATTGTATACTTTACCCTGGGGGCTTTTCTCTCCCACACTAATCAGGAGATCAATTTATCCCATGTCTGAAAGTATGTTTTTGAGGGGCTAAAAGGGCGAGTTTGCAGGAGAAAAAGTAAACAAGGAAGCACATTCTGCTGGACAGTCTCAATACGATAAAGGAGTCCCGGGGTAGTTGTGTCCAGCGTGACATGTCAGCAGTCAACTGCTGGGTGACTGCCTCGTAGTTTACAAGTTCCAAATATAATAGGTTATATGAAAGTTTGATTCCCAAGTAACGCATCGCTACTTTGTTCCATCAAAATAGAAAGCGTTTTTTTTGGCCGGCCCCATGGCACTGAGGGTTGAGGCACTGGACGCCACACCTCACAGCATGCCAGTGACCCAGGTTCGGGAATGGACTCGGGTCGCCGGGGGGGAGAAGGACTGAGCATCCCAATGAATGCTCTCCTCCTCCTCCAGGGGTGGGATCCCGGGTGTCTTGCACACCAGATGCACATGTGCCGGTGAAAGCATGGGCACCAGTGCACAGGCGGCTCTTCATAAGAGAGCCGGGGAGGACATTCTGGGCATTTGTCATCGACATGCGCCAGCACGCCATACGACTGGACATTAGCCCTACATGCCAATGTCCTCAGAGGGTAGGAGGGACTAAGGGAAGAAAAATGGGGAAAAAACCCTCGGGCCAAGATGACAACCGATCCACCTCAGGTTCGCCGACTCGTAGGACAGACTCTGCTGTGCAGGCCCTCCTAGGAGTAGGAGAAGGTAGAAGGGTTAAAGGAGCTTGCCTGGCACTCTAGGGGAAGATTCTGTGAGAGGAACCTATAGGATTGATCAATGGTCTGAAGGAGTGGGTGAAAGGGGCAATAAGGAGGGATAAAAAGAAAGTGAAAAAAAAATCGAAAGCATTTTTTAATGCAGCAGAAGGTGAGTGGTAAGAATCTAGTACTTCTGTTTTAGTGCTATTTAATTTGTACCCTGCTAGTCACCCAAAGATCTCTGGTTCGATACTGTTGGTATCGAGGTATCCAGGGAAGGTAGAGTTAAAAGTATGTCATCGGCAAAGAGGGTGATCTCGTGGGAAACTTCACCTACAGTTAAACCGGTAATATCGGGCATTTTCCTAATCTTCGTGGCTAAGGGTTCGAGGTAGAGCGTGAATAACAGTGGGGATAGTGGGCATCCCTGGTGCATCGCCCTTAAAAGAGGGAAAGGGTCCGAAAGGGAACCATTTATTTTAAGGTATGCTTGAGGGGACTGATACATATTTTTGATCTGAGTTATGAATTGGTCTGGAAAACCAAAATGTGACAGAGTGGCCCAAAGAAATGGCCATGAAACCCTGTCGAACGCCTTCTCGGCATCAAGGCCGAGAAGGACTAAGGGAGTTTTCTGGAGGGTGGCATGTTCAGTTAACAATAATACACGTCAGACTGCATCATGAGCTTGGCAGTGTTTAATGAAGCCTACATGGTCCGCGTCTAACAGGTGCGGAAGGAGGACATTGATTCTATGGGCTAATATGGACATAAACAGTTTATAGTCATAATTTAATTTTGATATGGGGCAGTACGAAGCGAGGTATCTAGGTTCCTTTGTGGTCTGGGTATTGCCGTGATTTCTGCATATTTCCATGAGGGGGGAGGTGGTTTACCCTTCTGTATAGCCTCAAACGCTTGTACGAGGGAAGGAAGAAGTAACCCTGGAATTTTTTTTTTATTAAACTCTGCAGGATACCCATCGGGACCCGGCGCCTTTAGGGATTTTGTTTGTTTTATTACATTTAATATTTCTTCCCCTGATATCGGGGCTAAGAGGGACTGGACTTGATGATCCATTAACTTAGGTAGGGGGATGGTACTTAAGTGTGTTTCTACAGTCTGAGAGGAGGACTGAGTGTCCTCCATATAAAGGGTTTGGTAATAAAGAGCCATGGCCCGCCTGATATCCCTCGGGTGGTGCAGGAGGTGACCATTACAGAGGTCAAACAGGTGAGCCACCGTGGTTTGTGTTCAGGCTCCACGAAGCCTTCTAGCCAAATTTCTGGCTCCCCTAGGGCTTCCTTCCGAGTGATTCAATTTTAAGTGGAGTAATTTTACAATACTTAATAGTAGATTAACTCTTGAGGCTCCGGTGTCATTTGTTGTCCAGACTAGTTTTTTTACCATTTTAGGAATATAGTCTGGATTAAAGCCTTAATCCCTCCTGGTGACCTACCATCACTACCACATGCTTTAGTGATGTCCAGACTCAACTACTGCAATGCTCTTTATCTCAGGGTCAGTGGAGGGGTCCTGTGCCACCTGCAGCTGTCACAGAACGCAGCAGCCAGGTTGCCAATGCGCCTCCTGAGGTCATGTGACCCCAGTACTGCACAGCCTGCACTGGCTACCAGTAAGGTGGAGGATCTCCTTCAAGGTGGATTTACTTGGCTACAAGGCCCTATACAGTTCGGTTCCAGGCTATCTGCGAGACCTCCTGACTCCTGCCCACCCCTTGTGCTCTCTCCGTTCTGCCGAGGAGGGCCTCCTAGCGGTTTCCAAGGCCCCGGCTGAAAACATCTGGTAACTGTGCCTTTGAGGTGGTAGCACCAGTTCTGTGGAACCCGCTACCCAGATCCTCGGAGGAAGCCCCCTCAGTGGAAGTCTTCAAACGGTATCTGAAGGCACACCTTTTAAGAGAAGCCTTTGGGTCTCAGCATTCTCTCCTTTTATTTGTTGATTTTATTGCTGATGTTGTTTGTGTTTTGCGCGAATTTAAGTTTTTCATTTGCTTGTATTTTGTACAGTGCCCTGAGCCTCAGGGAAAGAGCGTTTAATAAATAAAACCTTGCTTGCTTCCTTGGACGCAGCTCCACGTCAGCTCACCAGCTACCACTATACCCTCTGAAGTTCCCCAAATCCTGGCCCTAAAAGTCTCCCTCTTGAACCCCTACAGGTGGCCATATCACTGAAACCTACTACACTGACATCACAAAGAGCATTTTGTACAACACTGTAGAACATTACCTAGAGAAAAACATGCAGAGGACAGCAGGCGAAAGACAGGGACAAGCAGACAGCTGTGCAAAGACTGATACAGGCAGTAACACAGCAACATGGGAATCAATGTACTTGAAAGCAGCTGGTTCCCTCTTTGTTGGACTGTGTCATCATCTTCATTCAGTTTTCCAGGTCGCCTTAAAAGCAAGCTTGCAACAGCATGGCAATCTACGGATGCCTGAATTTTAGCTTCTTCTGAAGCAGGTGGGTGGAGGACAGCCCAAATTCCCTACCCATATACCGCTATGGTCAGGGTGGTCACCTGAGTTCCCACAGGAAATCATCAATCTGTCTTCAAATTGAAAGCAAACATGTCTGTACAAACACTAGCAGAACTGGTACTGGCTGCCCACCTACTGAAGTTATTTGTGTGTGTCTGTTTATGCGTTTGGTATGCCAGAAGGAGGAATAAAATAAACTTCAGTTGAGATTGCCAAAGTTCTGCATCTGTGCTGAAGGACCAACTTTTCAAGATTTTGCCCACAATCTGCTAAGGCTAACAAAAGTTGCAGCAGGGCTACTGTGCTGAAGCAGTTGGATGGGTAGGCTGACCAATTAGGCAGAGTCTTTTTCTGCCAGTTGCCTCATTACAGGGCTGTGAGGTTACCTATCATAGAGGGTAAAAAAAAATTCTTACTACAGCACGCACCTTGCTAGAGCATGCAAAGGGATTGTCATCTAATGAACCTCTATCAGAAATGAAATGGGTAGAAAGAATGCTGGCTCCTGACTGGCCAAGACGTATTTTCTGCCAGGCTATTATCCCAGTTGAAAGTAGTTCAATAAAAAAATGTTTAAAAAATAACCCATTTCATAATCGCAATAAGGCACTCCAGGGGTGGGGATGGGGTGTTGTGGCGGGCTAATGACCCTTCTTGGATGGTGGAAGCAGCTGGCTTCACCTTGTGCTTCACTTCACCTGAGGAGGGCCGTTTTCTCACCTTAAATCACCCCGTCATGCCTTATTGCTTAAATAGCTGAGCAGGCAGACTGGATGGACATCTAGGTCTTTTTCGGTGGACACATTCAATGCATGTATCTGTAAGTGTTTAGAAAGCTATGTTTGCAATGGCTGAACATCTAGACAGGTGAGTGAAAATGTAATAGACAAAACAAGCCATGATACAGAGTTGTGCTTTCACCTCTTTCCAGAGCAAGGAGGAATTCATGGTTTCTTTGCAGCTCCTTCATGAACTCCTCATTTTGGAGAAACAGTGCGATCCGCTCATCCTCCAAGTACTGCCTGAGCTTCCTCTCCTGGTCCAGTGATCCCTGGGAATTCTGGCCGCTGCCCTGAGGTGATACCTGATGACTGCTATGGGAACCCTGAAAAGGCAAACATTTTCCTTATACTGTAAATGTATACCATGGGGGTGCAAATATATTTTTGCAAATAAGAAGAGTAATCTTGACCCAAAATGGCAAAATAAAGAAAGCTGGTCACTGAGCATGCTCAGAAATTTATCCCACTCACTCTGGCCACACTGAGCATGCTCAGAAATGTATTGTCACATGTGAGATTCATGAAGTTCATTGAACTGAATGAACTTTAGACAGACACACTAACAAGGACTCCTAAAAAAACACGTGATTAAGAAAACTTTAAAATCCCATGGTATACACAGGGGTCGAAATTAACGTATGCAGCCACTAGCCAGCGGGGATAGTGACTGGAAAAATCCATTAGCCCCACAAACATTTCTACTGGCCAATCTGGTGTACTATCTGAAATGTTACCTCCTCTGGTACAAGGCAGTAGGGCCAGTTTAAGGGAAATCTTAGTAGCCCAATACAAAATCTACCAGCATTTGGCTAGTGGGTCGATACCAATTTTGAACCCTGTATACATAGGATATCCCATGAAGTAGCTCAAAATGTAACTTATCTGGTTAGCCTGAAGGCTGACATATCTAGTTCTATTCCTCTTCCTATCTCACCATCACAGTGACCACACTAACTGTGACATCAAAACTTCTCAGAAAGAGCCAATCTGCTGCTGCCAGATCAGTCGCTTGTGATGTCATGATGAGAGAGGTCACAGTGCTAATAAGGAATATAACTAGATATGGCAGCTGTCACATCAAGCACCACTCACACCTAATACCATCAGCTAGAAAAGTTCCTAATGAGCAAAACGAAAAATGCTTCAGAAATAAACAAATAAAGTAAACACTGACTACTTTTAAAAATTAATCATTTCCATCTGCGTTTTTGGTACTATGAGCCCTTTAACTAATAAACCAAACAGAACAGTGGCTTGTGACCTGTTACACCGTCAATCTGTCTGGTTGACTTACTAGAAACTGATGGACAAAATAATGTAAACAAACAGGTGAAACCACTTAAAAAAGACAAAATGTGTTTGCAAAAGCATGGAGTTTTAGTTTATAATGATGTTAATGAGGTCTACGCAGGGACTCCCCTGGAAGATGAATGGCCTCTAGCTGGTTCAGTAAATTCAGTGGTAGTGCTACAGCACACTATGCCAGTGATTCGGATTCAGGAATGAGTTCAGGTCATTGGGGGCTGTCCGGTGGAAGAGGAAAGAGTGTCCTAAGGACTGCTCTCTTTCGGAGGTGGGAGGACTGTGTGCCCGCTGTACAGCTGGCTGGCAGTGTGGTTGGGGACACTGCCAACGGTGGAGTTGGGACGACACTGACACCAGCACCACTGAGCACATGCATGTGTGTGGGCCACGTGCATTATGCACGGTGGCATCCCAGGAGGGAGAATTAAAAGGGGAAAACTGGGTGGCCACCAAGAGAGGTAAAGGCCCACTTAACCCCCATGTCCCTAGTTAAGCCCTCTCCCCTGACTCCCAGCATTCACCTTGGGGCAGACTTGAAGGACTTTGAGCCACCACCTTCAGGTCCAGAAGCAAAAGTGCTACCAAATGAGCTGCCAAAGAACGTATCCTGTCCCCATTCCAAGAGTGGGGAAGCGAAGACTGTAAAAGTCTTTGTTCTGGACACCAGGGTTCAATCTCTGCTCTTACATGATGTGCCACAGCAGATTTCAAATCCAAAAGCCAGTTAGGACCTTACATTCACAATTAAGCAATAGTGCCCGACAGGGTGTGTGTCGTGCTGGGATAACGTCACGCCTCAGGTGGTTGGGCACAAGGCCACACGCTGAGTGTGTCCAACAACTGAGGCGTGACGTTATCCCAAATAACACACACCCTGGAGGGCATTATTGCTTTTATACAATGGCTCGTTGTTATATATGAAGTAAAAAAATAGTTTTAAAGAATGTTTTTATTAGTGTGGAAAATATTTTTGTTTCTTGAGATGCAAAAAAAAAAAAAGCTCATCATCCAAAAAAATCATCTGCAGGTTCACAGTGAGGCTGAGGCTAGACCCGTGATGATGTACTGGGATAACAGCACAGGTCCAGCCCAAGACTGACCAATCAGAGTCCAGGATTTTTTCTTGCCATTGTATAACTAAAGATGTCATTCATGTAACACCCAGTCCCCTAATATCCTACTGGATTGTCTTTCCCTGAACAGATTTTGGTTCTACAGCTGGGAATTGAACTGGTGGCCTTCTAAAGGCCAGAGTGTTACCCTTGTACTCACCCAGTCCCCCCTGCTTACGAAAACAGTTTTGAAATGCTGTGCACCTCCCCCCCCCGCCCCCAAAACTGTGATCTTTAATAGCAAAGTCAAGGATCATGAAAACCTGCTGCACCTTTTCTTTGTTTCATGGTTCAAAAGCCAGTAAGACATGAGAAAATCCCGCGCCTCGGCATCAAAGATCTGTATTTCATTCTATAAATAGTTCTGCTGATTTTCAGGTATGTGTACGCTTGAGAAAATAAAACAGATCGTTTCCGAAACAGTTTTGCCAACAAACCTTTGCAAATGAACAGTATTCCAGATACTTATGACTTCCCATTGTTAATAATAAGGCAGCACTGGCGGTGCACCAAGGAACAGTAATAACCAAATCATAAATCATGCCGATGTCTTCTAACGTGCTCCCAGTGAAGCCATGAGAAACTACCCAATAATTCTGCACACAGTTAAGAAACACAGAATAATGCATGGGTGACTGCGTGATACAAGTTGTTTCCTTTTTTACCCAACCGAGGCATGTTTTGTCCCACAAACCATGAAAACAAAGCGTGAGTGGTTTATAAAGGCAAAACCCACTGAAGGCATGTTTAAAAAAATAAAAAAAAAGCATCATCACACAGTGACCCATGTTTTATTTTTTATAAATCTGTTGGGGTCTGATATCAGCCAGGAACTGGAGTGGGCAAGTAAGTGTGTGTGTATGTGTATGTATATGCATTTATATATATATATATAAAAGGAGCGCTAGTAAGCGGACATATGCTGCCACAGTGGTTTCCAGTTAGTGAGAAAGCAAAACAGCTTCTCGTGCGGGTGATTGCTCAGCAGTGGCTCTCTGAATCACCCTGTTATGATGTCACACCAGGTTGCTACGTTGAATACAGAGTCTAATTTGTTAGTAATATCTGACCCAACCAGTGATTATTAACTAATACCCCCCCGCTGTGTTCTAGCTAGAGAGAAGGCTATGGAGGCAGAACAAGTACTGTTTCTATACTACAAAAGAGGCACAATTCCATCCATGAAGGAGATCCCTTTTTCCTGAAACATGTCACATGGCAGGGCCACTGTCACAGACACCAGACTGTACACACTTGGCTATGATTCCTGATGTGTATTTTTAGCTAAGAAACATCCTACCCAGTGTTGGTGTGCTACAGTGCCCAACTCCAGTACTGCATCACCTACAATGTCCAGCTTCAATCAACTCACCTTCACACTGTCCATCTGCTGGGGTAGAATACGCAGGAAGTCATCTGGCAGGTTGCCTAGCAATGGGGGATTCCAATTCCTATACCGCCTATGTGTCTGAGAGGCACCGGAACTTTGTACGTCAAACCTGCATTAACAAAAGAAAAAAGGCGAAGTATTAACATGTGGCACCTTCTGAATTCAAAACGACTTCTAAGCACCAAACTCACAAAATGCGGGGGCTCAGCAAACTACAGGAAGTGCACAATACCCCAGGGACAGGGAATACAGGGAAACAGAGCGTGGTACAGCTGCAAGAACAGTTCGGGTCAGCGCTAGAAACCAGTTCCAAATAGTTTTTAAATTATTTGTATAGTACTTTGTGTACTTGATTTCTCTTATGTATACTGAAATTTCATTACAATATTATTAAAAAAATTATTTGCTTTAAGCATTGTCGTATGTGCACATGTTTATTTTTCAAACATATATTAAAGCAGCAGTGTAACAAAAATGGACTAAAATTTGACCCCATCTTTTTTCTTCCTAATTGATGCCAGATGTCTTCCAGTTTATTTTGGTGCTGAAATTTTCAGTTTTCATTGTCATTCAAGAATTTTATGAAAGTTTTAATATAATTATTTCTCAAGAAAAAGATGGCCTCCTCATTTTTGCTAGAAATAATACTGACGACCACAGGAGGGTAGGAATCCAGACAAAAATGCAAATGTGCAGTACACAGCATAGAAAGCATCCAGAAAACCCAAATCAGCAGTTCTGCCAATATTTTTCATAATCACAGCAGAAAATGAGCTTTTTGGAATAACTTACTTCATTGTACTGCTGCTTTAAAATGCATACCACACCCACAGACAGCTAGGCAGATGACCAAGTCCACACATCAATTCTAGCTAGCAAACCAGTCTTGCCGACAACTTCACATAAGGATTAGTGGGGCAATAAAAAAAGTTTTGGCCAATGCTAAATGCTGACCCTAGACTGAGTGGTATATATGTGACCGTGTCTTTAAATGTCCTTTTAATGTTCAGTGGTTGGACATGTGACTAGGTGTGGGTAACATAAGCCAAGACCAAGCAGAGCAGGGTGCATAAAAGGCAAACAACAAGCCTGTAATTTTATTGGTTGAAAAAAATAAACTAAAAAAGATTGTACACCGAAACAAGTTTAGCCCGGATGTCTTTAAGACAGAATCACTTGAGTCAATTAAACAATATTATAAAATGGGCAAAGGATTTCAAGCAATCTGATTGGTTGTTAGCCGTGCATTAGGTGTGTCTAATGCACAACTAAAACTAGAACCCCCATTTAGAATACACAGGCCCATTTTATAAGCACAATAAGCCACTCCGGGGATGTGCATTAGACAGTTTTAATGCACGGCTAGGGACCGGACGCATTCGGCCTGTGGCCTCATGCCTCACTACGTCCTCCTAGCCATGCATTAGAACTGTCTAATGCACACCCCATCGTGTCTTACTGCCTACATGACCTAACAGCTGGTAATTTCCTGGGGACTGGCGATCGGCTAAGGGCCAACCCCCCTCAGCCAATCGTTAATACACAGGAAATGACCGGCTGTTCGGTTCATTATTGCAATTATAAGTCTAATCGCAATAATGAGACTTTTTAAAGAGGCTTTTCTTATTTTTTAAATTTATTTTTCATGGCAGCGTGCGCCGACACTGCCACGTGGTGACACTGGTCCGTCTGGTAACGTGTGGAGCGATGCCGATATGCTGGCGGGTAAGAGTGATGGTGACAAGCAGGGGGTGAAACCGAGCATAATACAAGCATTACTATACGAATTATTGATACGATTGCTGGACTGTTCATCTTTTTCTTTTGTACACGGACAGCAGCACTAAAAACACTTCTTGTTTTGATGCCGCTATTGTCAGCATAGAGTGTGCGATCAGCTCAGTGCTGCTGCTGCTGTGCTGGGCATTTCTAAGAGATTTCAGACTGGCATGGCAGCCAATCAGTGAGCTATGTTTGCTCATGAATAATTAATTCAACTTCTAATACAGTGTACTGACCAGTTCCCTCAGGACAAGCACTCTTCAGGGATAAAGCTGGCATTATATTATCCCTGAAACATCAAGAAGCAAATCTTCCTGCGACGCCAGCGACCCAGGTTCGGGAATGGACTCGGGTTGCTGGAGGACCAGCTGGGAGAATGAAATGAGCATCCGATGATGGCTCACCTTCTCGGGGGGGGTGGATTTGCGGTCGCGCCTGCTGGCTCCTGGCAGGGGCTGGGAGCACAGTAGGACGTCGGCCCCAATAGACGAGGGAGTGACGGACGTCGGCGTACACCTTGACGTCAGTGGCATGTCACTCTCTGGGGAGTAAAGTGGAAAAATGGCACCGGACAGATCGGGTGACAACCCTCCAGAACCCTCACCACCGGGCTCCCGGACCTCCATATGCTGGTACAGCAGCACCCCAGGATCGTTGGTTGGCCACCAGGCCATTCTCCTACGGAGGTAAGAGACCCGCCCGGTGAAGGGATACACCGGGGTCACCTGGGGCTGCCTGCAATGTGGGTCGGTAGGGGTCGGGAGAAGCCGCGGTGGGACAAGTTCATGAGGGGGTCCGAAAGAGTGACTGGCCAGGTGCAGGAGGAGTCCAAAAAAAAAAAAAAAAGGAAAGAAGCAAAGCTTCGAGCAGCTTTTAAGCAAAGGAGCAGCAACTGCCTCTGCCAGCATCCCAGTCCCCAACAGACCTTCTCTCTCCCTCCCTCCCTCTCTGGGATCTGCAGATAAAGGGGCTTTTTATAGCCCTCCTACAGGGTCGCATGATCCCTACTTAAGGACACATACATATGCAAGACTTATTTCAGACTTTACTGTTAGTCAATATAACAAATATTACATACATTCCAAGGCAAATGTTATACAGAGTTTGCACTTTTAAATGTAGCCCCCATTTCACTCTCTTCCTTGGGAATATGTGAAGAAAAGGATTAATGTATGCAAAACCCATTCATGATTTGCATATACCCTCCCTGAGCTACACCTACTGCCCTGAGTTCTATCCCACAATATTATAAAAAACTGAAGTGAGCAGGCCCAGTGGCGTGGAAGGCTGAGGCATTAAGCCTTACCTCCTGCCATACCGGTGACCTGTGTTCAGAGGTGAGCGCAGGTTGCCAGGGGTCAGCCTGCAAGTGTATGGAGGACAGCTTTCCTCTCCCAGGGAGGGTGGCTTGGCAGTCTCGCCGAATGACTGCCCTCAGGTGGAGGCTTGAGGGTAGAACAAGTCAGGGACGCCAATGAAGGGAGGGTGCTGCGGGACTCCACGCAGTGTCGCTTATGCCTCCGTGTCGCGCGTGTCATGCCCCAGCAGGGGGGAGGGAGAGGGAGAAAATAGTGAAAACACCTGAGCGGCAGGATGACGATCGCCCCTCCCGCAGGCTCCACACCGATGGTCGGGCACAACCACAGCCATCTGGCAGAGGACAATGGTACGGGTAAGTCCTGGAGAAGCCAGGTGATGAGGTTCGGGTGGGGTCAATCAGATGGGGGCCACCAGGGAGATTCAGGAGATAATGTGCATATTGGGGGGGGGGGCACTGAGTGGCTGGCTGCCTCTTTAGTAGCAACTCAGAAGAGCAGGTAAGGAATACACTGAAACATTACCTCTGTGTTTTTTTGTGCAAACAGTTGCTCTGGAAACCTTTCAGAAAGACTCAACACTCCTCAGACTTCAGAGAAAGCTACAAAACCGCTCTGGGCTGTGGGTGTGTCTCTCTCTCCCCCCCCTGCTGTTTTCATAGTGTTTGAATATTGTTTAAACTGCTGTACACTCTCAAAGGGTGCTACTGTAGAGCTGTACTTTAAGACCCATGTGTCTGAACACATTGTTTTACGTGCTTTTATACTTTCATGTATGTGCATCTTTTATATTTACATTTTTTTTGTTTAGTGCCTCACCTCCCAAGGAGAACCACCTGAAGCTCCACACCTGAACATAGTGTAGCTCCCTTTTGGAATTAAAGGAGCACTTACACCAATCAACATAAAGAAAGGCTGAAAATAAAATCTAATTCCTGTCTTCCTATCCAGTCACAAAACCTAGGCGCGTACAAAAAAAGCGCACTGGAAGGAACACAGTTTTATAAGCTTTTAGCTGGGAGCAGGAAAACATTAACTACCAGGAGCAAAACAAACCCCCAGATGGCCAATCGGTGGAGGACAGGACATAAGAACTTGAGCTGCGCAGCAAAAACAACTCGCAATATTAGACACTTAGCACACGCTGCAAAACTGTTTTACCGTCCGCATAGTGCACATCGTCACTTCCAGCATTTAATGTGCAAAGTTCACACAGTGCCAGCACCTTCATTTTATTCTGCAGTAACCAAGCGCAAACTTGTCCTGCTCTTTATGAGTATGAACTCACATCCCCATCACAGGACAGCATGCCATTTCTGAGGAAGACATCAGCAGTGACGTCGAAACATCAAGGACGCGACTCAGTGGCAGCATGCAGTTGTCGGCAAGGTTGGCCTGCTAGCTAGACTGTGGGCAACACTCAGGTTTCTAAGCACCTTTCCTCTAATGAAGGGCCAGGGTCAGAGGTGAAATAATCAAAATGGCAGCTAAGGAAACGTATGCCAAGATAAGCACTTCGGGCACCTTAAAGGGGCAAAAGATCTTTGAATTTCAACTGAATCGGAATTTGGGCTGGAAGAATGAATTTTTAAGACCCAATTTTCATGAGGGTGCAATTATTTTTCTGTATGTCAATCCTCAAGAACTACTCGTATGGTTGTAAGAGTCATCTCAAAGGTAGGAGAATGGCAAACCGAAAATGAACAGTTCTGGAACCCTAAGAATGTAAGCAAGACCACTCTTACAAGTATATTAATTTATACAATACAGGTGAGCCGAAATGTTGCAACATAAAACTCTGTATTTTCACTAACGTGAAATAAATCTGTAATAATGTATGCACTGTGAAAATATATGCCGTTTATTTCAACAGCACATATCGTCACTAACAGATATTCCAACAGTGCCATCAGTACCCTCCCAAGCCTCAAAGTCCCATGCCGAACTACTTCTAAATTTGCACAGCTACAAATGAAAATCACCTGTGCACCATTTCTCACAGCAACACAGTCATGTACTTCCCATGCCCAAAAGTAAAACACTGCAGATTACATTTAATATTGTACAAGTTAAATGAAAATACATCAGAAATTCAGTTGTACTACAAGAAAACCTGTAACAGTAAACTTATTTTCTCTCTCTCTGTCTCCCCCCCCCCCACAGGACATTAATATGAAGGGAAACCGAAGAAGAAATGTCAAATTATTGAGTCAGACATGGACTCCGACCAACAAGCCATGACGAAAGCCACAGCAAAATACATTTAAAAACTTAGTCAGGAAACCAGAAAACATTGGAAAATTCCCCCGGGTGAAGTAAACTGGAACAAACAACCTCCGCTGAAGTAAACCAGAGAGAAGCAACACACTGTAAGTAGAAAAGCAGTACACATTTTAAGTCCCACCCCCAAAAAAAAAATCACCACCAGAAAAAGAAATAGAATAGACGAATAGTTACCAGAACATTGCCGAAATATAACCTTTCGAAGAATCTCTGCCATTACTAATTCCCTCCCACATATCTGAAAACAACCAATCAGCACCCAAGGTCCGAACAAACAACCAATCACAATAAACACAACCAACCCATTCATAAAACCAACCAATAACAACACAAGAAATAACTCCATTCATAAAACTGAGACCAAAGTCATTCATGATAGCACAGAACTCGCGCGGACCAAAACCACTACACAAAATAACACCCAGAGCACCACTTCAAAATGAACGTACCATACAACTATCAACAGAACACAACCATAAATATGTCAAGTCTTATGCTGTAACATTTCAGCTCACCCATATTGTGTAAATTGCACACGTGATGGGTAGGAGTGGAATACAATAAATATGTGAATTAGTGATGAGTGACCTCAGGAACCATCACTCATGGCTCTGCTACACTCTGCCACTCGTGAGGTATCTCGAGGTCACTCATCGCTCATTCACATATCTTGTGTATTCCACTAGTACCCATCATGTATCCCCTATACATTATTGATAGAGGGTGATCAATAACCCCCCCTCCCACAAATGTAATGGTTTCCAGGGCACCTGAACGTGAGACACTCTTTACAGTATGAGTGTCTAATGTGCAGGGAAAGGAAGTGCTCTGATTGGTCGAGAGTGCTCTCTCAATCTATAATTGTGAACCAACCGCCCCCCCCCCAACAAAACACACACATTCTTCCTTTCACCTCTGCTCCGATCATCACAGTAGCTACACCTTCTCTCCTAATCTGGAGGGTGACTGAATGGCTGTATATATATATATTTTTTTTTTTTTATCAATTATTTTACCAAGTGAGACACACTAAGCTGAAAGCTTGTTTGCAGGTGCAACCTGGGAGCACGAGGAAGTTAAGTGGCTTGCTCAGGGTCACACAGTATGCAAGTGGGGGCTGTGGGATTCAAACCCAGGTCTCCAGATTTGCAGCTCAGAGCCTTAAACCACTGCGCCATACTGCTTCCTATTTGCCACCAACACTAGTGCACTCTATGGTTAGCCAGCCAGGGTGTGTGCATGTGCATGAATGCAGGGTGCCCTGTACCCTCCCTGACAACAGAATGCCTTGCAATGCGCCCAGTCTGCCATGGAGCCCAGGTTAGGGCACCTGCGCTCATATATGAGCCTGGGTCACCTTGGTTGCAGCAGGAAGTACTTGCGCCACACCACCAGGTCTGTCCACGAGTGCACATATGAAGTGGCACGGACAACTGGATTACAGTGCACCAGCAGGGAATCTCTGGTGTTAGGACTTACAGTGAACCATCCTGTGGAAGTGACCCTTGGACAATTTTGAAATCCCTCTAAATCAGCCAGCACTGAACCCTATGGGTGCTAGGTTGTGTGCCCGTCTTTCCTTGTGATAGAACACCACCGTTTCTAGTGGCCTCACCTCAACTCACAGCACATGCCTGTACCATGCCAGACACATAGCCCCAAATCTATTGCCACACTGGCATACACCCTCATGTCACTCTGACACTACATGCACTACGATGGTATAACAGTGTTGAAGCAAGAGGAGACTTTTGGGGGAACCCTCAGAAAAAACTCCAGGCAAACAAAAGTTCAATGAACCCAAAAAGACTGCTTTACTTCAACACCAAACAACGGTTCACAATGGCTTGTTTTGGCAGAGCAAATGCAAACTAGAATACTGTTTCACTTCATTCTGCTCTCCAGTTCACAGCGGTCATGCTCTCTGTCACAGGCCCCCAAATTCTCTTCCCTGCTTTTCTCTTTAGGTCTCCCAGGTGAGGATCACGTGTGCTCCTCCCTCTGCAGAGATTTCCAGGTCTCCATACAGCCAAAATGTAACCCCTAGGTGGCGCTATCCCAAGGACTACTACCCCTGCCTGCTTGGCTAGTAGCTGGTTAAGGGGCCTGGGTAATGAAATGGGTGCATCCACCCGGAGGTCAGGGTTGTTAGTGGTCAAGCTAACCTAGGCACAGCCCTCCGGGACACTGTAACCCCCCCTTCCCCTTCTAGTGGCCTGAACAATATACAATAATTACTTTCACAATGACCCTTATTCACCAGGCAATTACCCACACTGTTTGCACTTACCACCAGGGCTGGTTCCTCTAGCTTGACCCTGGGGACCCCCTGTAAAACAAGGTAAAACAAGCACAGCAAATAGCAACAGTACAATACTTTTGGCACAAACTGGAACCACAGTCAGCTTAAATGCAAACAAAGTTAAATCTGATTTATTCAGGGGACTTGAACAAGGGAGGGGCGTAATCAGGTTGATTTGCTTAAAAGCTATATTAATCAGACAGTTATGCATGCAGTTCAGAGTCCCTACACAGTCACACACTCTGGGTACCCAGGTAGGAAAACGGTGGGCTAGCCAGGAACGTTGCAGCTGGTTTGGGCTCTGTGATGGAAGAAAGCAACATGCACAACACACACTATTTGTAATCCGGAGCCGGAGGGCTCAGTTTGTGAAAGAAAAGGCAACAAGACAATCAGGTGACAACACTTTTAGATATAGCTGTTGTTGCAGGGAGCTACCCTAATGTTTACTCATGATACCCAATACTGGACGTAGGCAGGACGAAATCGAGACTGCAGGTTGTTGAGCTGGAGTGCCTGGAGAAGCAGGGCCCACACGAATCACCGAGGCATCGTTCTTGTACAAGGCGTTGAGCAGCGGGCTGATCCCCAGGCTGGTCTCTCGTCGATGACTTTCTCTGCGTAGCAGGTATTCTGGCTGGGCCAGTGTAGCAGGGCCCAGGCAAACGGAAATGGATATGGATTCAGTCCATGGAGCTGGAAACAGCCTCCAGCAAGCAAAACACAGTTCAGACACACAGTGGGGAACCAAATCACGACCCACTATAAGCACACAGCACATCCACATGTAAGGAAATTCCACTGTACCAGGCAAATGGCTCTCCGGTCGCAATTACAGAGTCTCTGCTCAATCTGGGAGTTCAGAGGTAGCTGGAAGTTCTGACAGGCTGATCGCATTCAGCAAATCTTTGGTCTTCTTCAGGTTAAAGCCTGGTCACAATTCAGTGGCTTAATTCGCTCTCCAAATTCGGATTCAGTCCGAAAAAAGCATAAGTTCCCTCTCAGGGACAGCAGGCAGGCATGCAGGCCAAACTCAGGCCTTTCCACAGTTCTCCCACACGAATCCACAATGGATTGCCGCGTGAACTATCTCGAGCTGTCACTTCTTCACTTTCCAACTCAGATCTAACTGAAACTGCAAGCAGTGTGGGACTTTCCCCAAGATCCAAAAGGTTCGGTTGGCTGATTTGTCTGTCAGTCACAACAAAGGCTCCCCCTCCAGGTTATTTTAGGCGCCAAAAGCCCCAAACTACAATTCCTACAAGTTTTGGCCCCACCAAGCCCCTGTAGGCAGCCTCCATTTTAGAGTCCCAAATGTACCGATTGGCCCATTCTGCAGTCCAGGACCAAGATGATGGAAACAAACAGAACTGTCCATGCTGCAAAGAAGGCAGGTTAGAACAAACTGCAATATTATTACTACTCTAACAAATGATCAGCAAATGAGTACATCTTCTAACAGAGCTCCCTCTCAGATTAATTATGATTGCAATCCAGGCAGCTCTTAAAGAGACAGTACACAGAGGCTATACAGGCACTCTCTGGCAATTTAAACTGCTAAAATGCAGGACACCAGCCTAGCAGTGAGCATTTAAGCAAGCTCAAGGAAGACTTTTGGGAACCCCCATTTGTACGGGGGTTACAAAAGCATTTGGCCTTTAAAGGGCTAGGCCAAAAATCAGCAGGGCTGGGTCTAAATGCACCCTGTTCTCCTGATAATATCTTAGTGGAAAGGGTGTCCTGGGTAAAGCACTAGAACTCATTTTTCTTTCCACTAAAGAGCTGATCCTGAAATGATTTAGTTGGTACTCTCTGTACAAATCGACCTTGGCTAAACTCTAAGTCACTGCAGACTCTTCTCAGGCATCATAAGCCCATTTACATGGCCACATTTGCACCACGGTGCAGATGCAACAGTGTAGACACTTACCCGATCGAGTTAAGTCAGTCGTCACTCCTCTCTCCGAACCCTGCTTAATGTTGGGGACATCAATCGGATTGAGTGGTGTAAGCAGCCATATAGACATGCTGCACCACTCGCTCTGGCTTATAAAGGGAACACTCCCAGAATCCTCCTCTGCTCTTCCTCAAAGTCAATGACCAGAACCCAGAAGTTTAGTTCGATATCTGTTCAAAATTCTCTCTTATCCCGGTGTTCTAGGGCAGAGAGGGTATGTATAAAAATATTGCCTCCTCCTGCCTGTACTCAGGCCCCCAATGCTCTCTGCCCTCAGACACCCACTAACATTACTGATACCCAGGAGCTAAGGCCCTGTCCACACTACACCAGAAAAATTCCTCTGTAACGTTACAGAGGGTCCAAACCGTTACCGTAACAGTTTGCATTTACACTGGTATCGACACAGAAAGCGTTTCCAAAACTGTTGCTGAAAATTGATATTTTGGGCCTGTCTACACTACGCAAGCAAAATCCTGTAATGTTTTCAGTGGTAGGGTGGATGCACTGTAACATTTTGGCCCTGTCTACACTGCACTGAAAATCTGTTAACGGTTTGAAACCGGTACAGACTGGAAACGTTACAGTGCATCCACACTACCACTGAAAATGTTTTGAAAACATTACAGGATTTTACTTGTGCAGTGTGGACGGGGTTCAACAGAGCTTTGACACCGTTACAGAGACCATTGTTGAAACTACCTCACAACAGGTTTCTATATCGGTTACGAAAACACTTTCTGTAACGTTACCAGTGTAAACGCAAACCGTTATGGTAACTGTTTGGACCCTCTCTAACGTTACAGAGGGGATTTCCAAGGTAGTGCAGACAGGGCCTTTCAGAGCAATTGGAATCTGTCTATCATGCTAGTAATCAAAACTCATATTAATTAGATTAATATGAGCTTTGATTACTGGCATGATAGACATATTCCAGCTGCTCTTTAAGCTCCTGGGTACAACTGCTGTCCACCCCAGACTCACATGGCCCTTCTCTAGTGCGACCAACATCGGCACAGACAGAGGCCATGTAAACACCACTGCGCATCTGTTCAGAAGGTGGGGAGAGCACCAGAGTGGAGTTGTAGCAGAAGCAGTGCGGCTGTGTAAACACTGCTGTGCTGACTACTTAGGCTACCCAACTTTATAAGAAGTGCAACCTAATGTTCGACTTGAAGCCTTCGTGTTATACTATGTAAAAGGTAAATCCAAAGCACACAAGTTCATCAAATTTTTGTGGGGAAAAAAATAGGAACAAATTAGGATATGAATCAGACATTATAATTTAATGCGTCCCCAGTTGGTCATGCTTTACTAGCTTATGTAACAATGGTTTTTGAGTAGATATTTTCTGTGTCCTTGGCTCAGCTGCTAGAAACCCCTCTCACAAAGACAGCTTACAACAGTTGTTTCTTTTCAAACTAGGATAATGCTGGAATGCAACCAGGCACTTACTCAACTGCTGATGTTTTTCGAGAGAGAGAGAAAAAGAGAGGTTTTAGTGCTAGAACTCTTAAATGCTTTGATATAGACACGCACTGCTCCCAGAGCGCTTGTTCTAATTGAAATTTAGAAGGACAAGGGAGAAAAAAAAGAAGCTAATTTTTGAAGTCAGTTGTTTCAGTGGAGCCAAATGCAACCTGTACTCCCCATTTATGATGTGTGGAGCTATAAACAAGCATGCAAAATGTGCAGTATCAGACACACAGGCCAGATCCCAACAGAGTCTGCACCAGAGAAATTCAAAGGGCTATGGCGACAGGGACAGCATCCAGAGAAATTCAAAGGGCCCTAGCAGACAAGGAAGCACCACAGAAAAAAAGCCCCAGAGAAATAAGAATTTGCCAATGCCAAACGTGGGCACTGGTCCTGCAATAAAACTTTTAGCATCCTAATGCGACTCGAGACAATGCTTATTAATTATGATTTTGCATCTTTTGCAGCATTACAAGTCTGTATTAGATGTAGCCTGTAAACTGTTATAACAGCGATGTTTGCTAATAAGTGTTGAATAAGCAGAGAAGGCATTCCACCTGTTCAAAGCACCCGTTCCACTCCGAAAATGAGTGGAGAGACACTTCTGTCTATGGCATGACAAGCTGATTTTTGTTTTTAGGATGTTCATTTATTAAATGATTGTTTTATTTAAGAAGATGTACATGGATGTCACGTACATGGCGAGCATGTGGCTTTAAAATAAAAAAAAGTTTGCTGGTTCACATTTAGAACTCCCCCACTTTACTGCCAAGCAATATTTTTGTCTTATGTTTTCAGGCTTTGAGTACAGTATCAGATTGAACAAACTCATGCTGAGTAAGACCTGTATCATTTTTTTTCCTTTTTTGTTTTGTATTTGCAAGGTTTTATTAGTGAGTGCTTTCATCACATAATTCTTTATCCGCATTCAAGCATGAAGTTCATTGCGTTGTGAAAATAAAAATGTCAGCGCATTAGCGGTTTACTAATAATTACTATGCCATCAATATAGGCGACACACATTAGCACCTTAACTAGACAGAACACTGAATATGAAAAAGAGCCACCTCAGGCAAAGAACGGAGAAAATGAACGGGAGACTGTATACCCAATCGCGTCTGAAGGCTTCCGTCAGTTGTCTTGGGATCAGCACGGTGTCCTCAATGTCACCAATGCTCAGGCAACTCCTTCAGCTGCGATTAGCAAATTGATTCTTTATCAAACCCTGCGAGGTAAACTTTTACATCAGTTAAAGTCCTGAAGGATGGAAATGCTATGTTTTGGGGTTGTAAAGAAATGTTTCGGTTTCAACTGCTACATATCAGATGGGACCCGAAACTTTAGGCCTCCATGTTTTGCCCTTATCTATTAGCTGCAGGCTGTATCTTCGCTGATTTAATTACCTAAAGTAGTTGTGCTTTGCAGATTTCTAGCAATGGTATTGTACAGCATTAGTGACTTTATTGAGCCACGGCAAGAACAATCTGATTCATTATGGGGCTTTCTACAACAAATGTCATTTAATGTTTTTGCCCTATTAACGTTAATATAATAACAAAAAGGCTTTCATTAGAGAGCCCTGGATAAGACTATTCGCATCACTGATTGTGTAAGGAATAAGAAAAACATTAATGGTTACGAACAGTCACAATCGATCGGGGGAGGGGTTACAGCTTTCTAATCTGCATGGGGTGACATCGCCAGGCTGATCAGGACACTGAACAGCTGATTGATGGGTGGTGTCCTGCTGATGAAACGAAAAAGCAGACAGTGTCACACCCTTCAAAACCCACTCATAGCAAGAAGTTTGCTGCGCGTGCATGCACTGCGAACTTAAAAACGTCGTAGCTCACAGGGACAGCACCAGAGAAACGTAAAGGCCATATCCCAACAGGGACAACATCACAGAAATACAAAGGGCCATAGCCAACAGGAACAGCACCAGAGAAATACATAGGACATATCAGACAGGGACAGCGCCAGAGAAACACAAAAGCCATATCTGACAGGGACAGCACCAGAACAAGCCCCGTATCTTTAAGGCACAGCACCAGAGAAGTACAAAGGTTGTATCTGAAAGGGACAGCGCCACAGAATCGCAAAGGCCATATCCAACAAGGATAGCATAAGAGAAGTACAAAGGCCATAACAGAAAGGGACAGCACCAAAGATGACCACCAGCTGTTCTGCATTCATGTTTCGACACTATTTTTAGCCAGTTACGTAAACCTGACAAACTGTATTTAAGTCCTCAGCTCAGAGATCCTTTATATTTAAGCCCAGCTGCTTCAGATCTCCAAAGCACACCCCTTCTGTGGGTATCACTGGGAAGTAATGGTAATCACACACTGAAACTGGCTGCTAGCTTTAAGGATTTATGGGCAGCTAGGTCTTCCTCGGTTAACTAGGTAAATGTAAGAACATATATGAGTTAGGACAAAACAGTAAACATTTTCTTTAAAGAAACAATATGCTAATGACATATGCATACATAGCAGTGTCAGTGGCTCAGTAGGTAGCACACTCGCCTCCGAGGCCGGGAGATCAGAGGGCTGTGGGTTCAATTCCCACATCTGGCACTTGGGTTAATATTCCAGTACTGACACTATAGTACAGCATGAGAGGGGTGCTGCACTTCTGATGTGCCGTCTTTCGGATGAGACGTTAAACCGAGGTCCCATGTGCCTGGATTGGTGGTAGTTCAGGAGGATGTTAAAGATCCCATGGCACTTATCGAAAAGAGTAGGGGAATTTCCCCGGGGTCCTGGCCAAATTTCCCTCATTCACTAAAAATACCACCAACAGCTTAATCTGGTTCAAGGTCAGTTGGCATTCATCTGTATCCCCCTCCCCCACGGGGGTCGTGCCTGAAAATAGACAGGATTTGTCTAGTGCACTTACCCGGTCAACAAAAACTATATAAAAATAGATAAATTTACTGTAACAGTGAACCAAATGTTTTTTTTCTAGTGAAGTTGAAAGAACACAAATGGTGACAAACTGATAGCACTGGAGCCCAAAATCCTCTTGTTATCCACATAATGGGTATGGCACGGACAGCACAGTGCAAGCTTCACACCATACTGCTTCACCAGTGTGCCTCCCATCCAACATTCAGGTATCACTTGGCGTAAGTGTGAATGTAGTAAGACTCCACACACATTTATTCCCTAGACTCTAACATGGAACAGTCGAGATGGGTGTCTTTCTGAATTTAATAAGCTTTATTGATTTCAACATAACAAACAATAACATACAGGCAACACACAGTTCCCCTCAAAGCACAAGTGAAAAATACAATCTGTTATAATTCAGTTAAGTAGCAGTATTAAGAAAAGTTAGTAAAAAAATATGGCATAAAGCATTTTTCCAGTATTCTAGGCTACTCATTACCAAAAATCAATCCCTACCTAGTAATATAAATCAGTACTGCTAAGAATCAGATGGTGTGCCATCCGTCCCCCAAACTGATGCCTCATCTAAGGTCATTAACACATATAGCTTCTCCCATTTGTTCACATAGCTTTTCAATCTGTTATGCATACTGGCAACATACTTCTCCACCTTCAGAGCAAATGAAAGTTGTGCATGTCACTCACAATATGTAGTCATTTCCTAGTCTAGCCAGTGACACAGAACAATCTTTTTGGCACATGCTGCAACTAAAGGTGTTTATTTTTGATATGCAACTTCTGTACTGGAAGGGACACCACTGCAAATGAGCTTGCCTCAATGGTTACATTAACAACAAAACTGAGAAACACTCTGCAGGTATTAAGGATCCTGCTGTAAACTGTCAAAGTAACACCAAACAAAATACAGCATAAACCTATGGTATGTGCAAATGTTCCTGGAGCCTTGGGGTACACTACTCCTTCTCAAGGGAGCCACATTTTCTTGAGAAGGGGTAGTGTACCCCGAGGCTCCAGGAACATCTGCACGTTCACAAGAATAAACTGCACTGGCTTATACTGTAGCTTTGCACTGGGTTGTGTTTTGCTCAGTGGTTACCTTCCCTAGTAAAACTGAACTGAATACTGTGGTGGTGAGTTTGGCAGTGGACACCTGTTCAGTAGGAACTGGATGAAGACCCCGACTCATTTCATGTAGGCATTTGGTCATTATTGACCTGAGCCAGAAACCACTTGCCAGACAGCTGATTCACCCACCCCCTGGTGTCCGAAATATACTGTGATCAATATATTAAAAAAGTATGGAAATTCTTGGCGAAACAGCTACGTTAATGTTTATTAGGACTGCTACCGCAAAACATTTATACCCCATAGTGGTTGGAAATGTCCCACAAGGGTTGTAAATCCAATGCCCACAATGTTCAGAAATGTGCTATTAGGGTTGTGAAGCCTAATGCTCACACACACACACACCCCCCTCCCACCTTTCCTACCCTCTTGACCCAAGGCCAAGCTATAGGTATGTTCATGAACCCAGATCATTGGAATCGTGAGTGGCAGTACTGCAGCTACACAGCTGGCTCAGCGTGATATAAATATTAAAACAGTTTTGGGGTTCTTCATGGAATGTTTACCGATATGTTGAAGAAACTGCTGTTCAACTGCTTTAGGATATTAACATCCAGAAAACACTGTGTACACCCCTAACGTGGAAAGTGATGCGTTCCATAAATTTCACAAGGCTAACATAAACACTGCACCTTAATATGTAAGCAATAAGACACAATGGGGTGTGCACTGAACAGATATTACCACATGCCTAGGGGCATAGTAAGACATGAGGTCGCAGGCAGAGTGCCTTCGGCCCCTAGGAGTGCAGTGATATCTGTTAAATGCACACCCCGAAGTGCCTTATCGCACTTATAAAATGGGGCTGTGTGTTTTAACAAAGTGAAAATTAAAATGTAAAAGGCTGAAATAGAAGAAAAAGTGAATTTTTTCCTGTATATAACATAAAATAGTTCCTCTGTCTGTAAAATGTTTGATGCATGTTTTTTTTAATTTGAGGACTTCTATCTTGTGTACGCTACCACAGTTGTAGTTAAGTGCTGTAATACATAGTAACCACCGCATGCCATGACATGCAAGTCAACTGAAAAGCACACATACAGTACACAGCATCTTACGGCTAGATTTAAAGAGCAGGTCCCTAGTTGCTGCACCCCCAAACATATTGTATAACTCACCTGGCCCAGAGTTGATGGCTATACATTCTTCCCATTATTTCTTCCATTTACAAAAGATATATCCCTCGTAATTTAGTCCCTGGCAAAAACGGAGCCACTTCCTGAAGCAGCAGACATGCCCCCATGCAGGCACACGCAGCCCCATTTTGTGATGTCATAAAACAAACACTGCATGTGCGCATGCCATTGATTTAAATGGGGGTGAGTTTTCCATACATTTTATTAACATTTGGAGTTGAGATTTTAATCAATCAAAGCGACCGTTCGACTAATAGGGTCCCTGTTAGTCAAGCGGTCACTTTGATTTACTAAAATTTCAACTCTAAATCTTAATAAAATGTATGGAAAACTTGCCCTCATTGAAATCAATGGAGCACACACACAGTGTTCGTTTTATGACATCACAAAACAGGGCTGCTTGTGCCTGCGTGGGGGCGTGACTGCAGCTTCAGGACGTGGCTCCGTTTTTGTCTGTGGTGGCAGGGGACTAAATTACATGGATAAACCTTTTGCAAACAGAAGAAATAATGTATAGCTATCAACTCTGGGCCGGGTAAGCTATACAATATGTTTGGGGGAGCGGCAATCATTAAGGAAATCCGCTATGAACCCGCGCCTTTAAAGGAAATGAATTTATTACTGTTTTGCAGTTTGCATCATCTACATTCAAAACATAGTCTTAGTTACGTGGGATGCGTGGGGGAAGTGTGCTCTGTAAGAAACTGCTGAACAGCACATTCTAGAAGCTTATTCTTTTCTTTTTTCATTCTTCAAATGTGAAAAATAGTTGTACACTGTGCATCAGTGAGTGGATATCGGCAGTCCCAGAAGTAACTGCGGCAGAATGGGGCAACAGAGACGAGTTGAGTGTGTTCCGAGTACCATGGAAATTTAAAAAAGAAATGGCTGGAGATGTCTTTTTGAACTACTGTACTCGCAGTACAGTGAGGCATCGTTAGCCAGGAAATGAGCAAAAGGGGAACAAATTTGGGTATGGAAGCACTCACAAATGACAAGAGGTACTGAAAATATCATGTTTATTTCACGACCTGGGAAGTGAGGGAGCGATTGAGCAGGAGGGCGGGCAGTCAGCACTCAGCTGAGATTCGGCATCACAGACCGGGGAGATTTTCAGCAAAGCCACGGTGCTGTCAGCAGTGAGTCTCAGCGCATCGTGATCTGTACAGATGAGTACAGCAGGAGAGTTCTGTGGATTTTTTTTTCTTAAACTTTTTATACTGAATTTAGTTGGGTTACTCAATTTTGTTTTCTTCGCAAACAATGACAACAAATGTTGGCGTTTCAAAGTATAACTGGCTTCATCTTTTCTCCTTAGGGCTCCTAGCACTTAATAGGATTGGTCTCTGATCTGCTCTTATGGTACAATGTTTTGCGTACTTCCGTATTACACGTACATCCATTGTGTGGTATTCACCTGTTACTACTGCTCGTCAGGGTGTCTGTAACCCTTCTGGGTCATGCTGGAAAACAGGCAATGCTCACCCGGTACAATGTCTTGGGAAATCTCTGTATTGTGGTAGACCATTGTGGATGTTTTGTATTATTGTATTAATCTGTTAATGCTGTTCATGTTGTCTGTAACTCTCCCGGGTTGTGCCTGAAAATAAGCAATTGCTCTTGTCTAGTGCACCTACCCGGTACACAAAAACTAAATAAATAAACATTCTAATTGGCACCTTGATTTATTTTTCGTACTCCGTTCTGATTTTGGGGAACTTGTTATTATATGTGCATTGAACAGATTTGATACACAGGTAGTAATAGCGAATCAAAATGCAGGATTTTCTCTCCCCATTTTACAATAAAGATTCTTAAATGCCACATGCTCACATTAGTCACAGACTAAAATGAACTTTCAAAGAAACAACCGCTGTTACTTATAATCACCACCAGGTGGCCTGTAAGGTTTTCTGTTGTGTTTGAGCAAGCAGAAGGCTCCAAGTGCGGTATCATTCATTATGCAGCAAAAGACATTCAGAGTAAGTAGGAAAACTACAAGTGCTGCACAGTATTAAAAGAGCTAGAAGAATATAAAACAGCAGACGGGAAAATGTTACAAACTTTAAGAACTAGTCAGTTGTAACTTTTCATTTCTGAAGTATTTTTTTTCTGTTTGTTCATTAGGAAGTTTTCTGCAGAGGGCTATTCCACATGTCCAGTTATGCTGGAAGTGTGGATCAGCTCTCTGCATGGCAGCAGACGTATCTAGTTCTATTCCCTCCACTACCATCATCAGCACTGTGACCTCACGGACTGTGACATCACAGGTGTTTGACCTGGTAGCTACTGAGTGGCTCTTCCTGAGCAGCTGTGATGTCATAGTCAGTGAGGTCACAGTGCTGATGATGTAGTCGGAGGAATGGAACTAGATATGTCAGCTGCCCGGCAGAGTGCTGTTCCACACACCACACATACTAACACCAGGTAAAAAAAAAAACTTCTAATTACCAAAAGGGAAAAGAAAAAGCCCCTTAGAAATAAAAGGCAATAGTTGACTGCCTTTAAAAACTAATATTAATTTTAGGCAGTACACTAGCCCTTTAAAGAGCCTAGTTCTACCTGCATGAAGGGGTTAAAATAAGCAGTCCATAAATGATGTGCGATGAATTTTTCATGTACTTCAATATTGTATGCAACTGTATTACCTGGTCATTCTGTTAATATTGTATGCATAAATTAATGAAAGCTATAATTGAAAAAAGAAATAAACACACCAGCCAGTTTGCTGCCAGTAACAGGTGCCACTGCTTTTCAAAGGAAAACTTTGCAAATGGCTTAAACTGAATGCACTCGTCAGCCCCTTTTATTTCAAGTTTCTCCTCTGTCAGTTTTGTGACAACATAAGTGTATGCCATGAAAACACTACATAAACTGTGTCTTACTACTTGAGAAATGCTGCATTTTGTTGTATTTTTCCCGGCTGCAGAAACCTATATTTTACTATCGTCACGAGTCTGTGTATTAGATTACACCTGCTGACCAGTGTTATGAACTAATGTTAACCTCTGTATTATGTGAACTGTCATTTCACCTTTTTGTACTGTTACCTGCCCTAACCAGGACCTCCTTGTAAATGAGAACTGCTCAACACAGCTTTTTTCCTGGTAAAATAAATACATATACAAAATTCTGCATCCCTCCCCAAGCAATAGCTGTGCCCCCAACCCATTAGGATTTTAAGCTATTAAACAATTTTTTCCTTTACTTTACAAGACACAGCTTCTGTTTTTCACTGGGCTCTAACTTCCAGCAAAGTGCCCAGTGCCCACAAATTGGAGGCAGTCTACTGTTTACATTGTAAGGCCACACTGTCTGATACAGTCCAGAGCTCATGAACAGAGTCAGTCAGATCTGGTGTCCCTCCCAGTCTTCCCATTTACCTCTACCTGTCTCAGTCATTGAGCCTGACTACGAGTCACAGCACAGACCATGTCTGACTCCCCTCCCTCTTCCCAGTCATTTCCTAGTAAAACATCTGCAGGTGATCCCAAGGCGACCACAACTTCCCTCTCACCATCACCCCCTTCCCCTTCAGGAGTACCCTGGCCTTTGGAACTATGACCCAGGGGTAAGGACCAAATTGAGGCACCATTCCCAGGCAGGATCTGATCCAGCTGTACTAGC
This sequence comes from Neoceratodus forsteri, assembly GCA_016271365.2. NCBI lineage: Eukaryota > Metazoa > Chordata > Ceratodontiformes > Ceratodontidae > Neoceratodus > Neoceratodus forsteri. The sequence continues at coordinate 34,456,852 of JADMNL010000030.1, forward strand.
TCCCTGCTCGACGACTAGGACACTGACCCCGGTGTCCCTCAATCCTTGCGGCTTACACAGCTCCCTTTCAAGCAGCTGACTCGGGTACGAGTCCCAGCCAATGCAGCAGCTGATTTCATGACTAAATCTGAAATGCATTTGTAGGGGCTGGCAGTATAACCTAGAGGTTAGAGTACTGAGCTGCGAATGAGCTTGGTACATACAGCAGACTTGGGTTTGATTCCCACAACCTCCAGTTGCATCGTGTGAGACTCTGAGCAAGTCATATAACCTCCGCAGTGCTCCCAGGTCACCCCCGAAAACAGGGACTTGTGTCTAGTGCGCCTTACCTGGTTACCAAAGAACAAATACAAACAAAACAAAAACAAAGATTAGCAAGAAACAATTGTTATTGCTAAATTATTACAGGGAACAAGAACGCCAGGAAGGAATATTGGATGGGGAGGGGCTAAGTTGGACACTACTCCTGAGGAAAGGGACCTGGAAGTCATCATAAGGGACTCCCTAAAACAATCTAACCTGTGTAACAAGGCCTACAGCATGGCAACCAGGGTGCTGGGGGGTATTGGGACGGGGTTTGACAGCAGGAGGAAGGAGGTGATACTGCCTCTCTATAGATCACTAGTGAGGCCACATCTGGAATACTGTGCTCAGTTCTGGAGCCTCCATATAAGAAAAGACAAAGATAGACTACAGACGGTACAACGCAGGGTAACCAAAATGATTCAGGACCAGCAGGGCAGATCTTACGAGGATCAGCTAAAGGCTCGGAACATGTACTCGCTGGAAACCAGAAGGAAGAGGGGAAGATATGACAGAGACCTTCAAGTTCCTGAAAGGAACAAACAAGGAAGATTGAGGGGAAATATTCAGCAGAACTGACCAATCAAGAACAAGGGGCTATGCATGGAAACTGGCAGGGGAGGGGGGGCACATTCAGGAGGGATGGGAGAAAGTTTTATTTTACAGAGAGATTGGTTGAGCCGTGGAACAGCCTACCAGCAGAGGTGGTGAGTGCAAGAACCCTTGGTGGTTTCCAACATGAAAGGGACAAAGTAAAAAGGCTTAATTGTGGCGGGAAATCAGTAATGTGGTGGGGGGATGAGGGCATTAACCTCAGAGTACACATTAGGTCCTGGTGCATGACAAGGTCAGACAGGATGGGCCGGTGGTCCTTTTCTGCAAACATTTTCTAAGTTTTGGAGCACAATAAAACAAACGAACGGATTCTTTTAAGGCAAAGAAAAACAATGTGTTCCATAGCTTAAAATGCTAATTGGGAGCGCAGCTATCAGCAGGTCAGGGAATGCAGGATTTGTGCAATTAAGCCACATACTGAGTGTGGCAAGACGACGCTGGGAGAAGGAAGGAAACCCTGTAGGAGGGTACTAGCAGTCTGGAGCAATGGACCTGCATTTCATTTTTTTGCTCCTGTTTTCCCTGTCTAGGTTTCCTGCCCTATTCCTGTAAACAGCAGCCAGTGCCACACCTCTCCTCTCTTCAGACCAGGAAGGGTGGGTGAGAAGCTGCAAGGAAACCAAAGAAAGTTTTACCTGCAAAACTCCTGGATCCAAGTTGCCACCTTTAATGAGATATGCACAAAGGGCCAAAAGAAAGAAGTAATGAAAGAATGTGGTACAATGAAGCAAACTGACCAAAAGACAAATAACTGTTCTGGGAAGTTTTATTGAATTAAAAAAAAAGGTCACCATAAAAGGCAGCACAATATAAATGAAACTTACAAGCAGTCGCACAGAACAGGAGGGCAACATTGACTGGACCATCCACCCCAGTGTTTCACCCCCGGGCAAGGTGAGCAGCTACCTCTGTATGAGGATAATGATTCTGCCCCCTGACAGGGGATGTATGAGCACGAGGCGGCCCTGCACTGTCCCCTTCAAACACTTCACTTTCACGTCACATTCACGCCCTCCTAGCCCAGGGTCCAGTACCCACAAATCTAGATGCAAACCGGAATCGCCCTTCATACTGCCGCACAGAATCCTACTGTGAGTGGTACTGGGCAGGCCAGCATGCCTCTCAATTGCTCCACGTTATGAGGGATGCCACTCATTTTCACACTCAGAATAGCTCTATCCCACATGGCTATGGTGCTGCCTCACATTCAGAGGGTTTATTCTCACATTATAAATTCAGGATTTAGTGCAGAAATTGAGAATATCCGTTGATGTTAAAACAAAATGAAGCTGTGCACAAATACAGACACTAGCAGTTTCCACACTGTTCTCAGCATCTAATATGTCACACTTTCTGAGAGCAAATGTCCCAGTGACAGAGGTATGCAGGCCAGAGTATTGACATTTCTTGAATTTAACTGCACCCACTGCCTGCATTTTACATTTAGGCTTTCATGTCCGAGGGAAGAAAAAATATCCCACCGTACTGCTGCCAACTGGCATCAGATGGGTTTTAAAGCATTGTCTCCCTATTTCAGAGATCTGTTAATTCACGTATTACTAGACTCACCACTTAGGGTTGCCAACAGTCCCGATTTTAGGGGGATGTCCCTTATTTAAGGGTAAAATTACCTGTCTCGTATAAAATCCATATGGGACACCTATTATCCCGTATTTTTGGGTTGCCTGTTAGTGCTTAAAAAACTCAATGTCACAGAACTCCTAGCGGCCATGGAGCCTGTTGTACGTATGTGTGAGGAGCAGCCGCGGTCAGGGACAGCATCCGACTGGACCTCAGAGAGAGCAGAAGAAGCCTACTGTTACTTGTACAGTCAGTTGCTGTGTGCCACTGTGACTCTGAGCTGTGTCTGTCCACTGGTCTGCAGTGCAACTCGAGACTAGGGACTGGGAGCTGCTACAACTTGATCGAAACCATCCCGATTGCGATTACCTGTCCAGGCAGTGGCTGAAAGTCATCGCCGGGACGCCAAGCAGGCTGCAGGTTGTTATTTTCTTTGACGTGGGGTGGGAACAGGGCAGGGGTCACTTCACTTCGGCTTGCTGGCTGCTACTCCCGCGAGGAAGGGTCAGTTGGAGGGCTGTCTGCTGTGCTGCCATAGCCAAAGAGGGTCTTCAGGAGGAGCGACTACTCAGACGAGCAAGGACTACATGGATGGATGATGGAGTGATGAGAAAAAAGTAAGAGCACTCAGTCAAGAGCAGATCATGGCTGGCTGGGCTGCCTGGGTGCCGGGTGGGGGGGGTGCATCTTTCTCTATCCACTCTCCAGTCTCTCCCAAGGCTCCACACAGTCTCCTGGCACTAGCAGGCACTGCTTGTTGGCGGCAAGAGTCAGGATGGAAGGCAGAAGCTCACCGGGGGGGCTATGGACTGTCTGACTGGGAGCTGGTCCAGTATACTGTTCCACACTACACTGAATGGACAGTGCAATCACTTAGTGCCAAGGATGACCTTTTAAACTCTCTGGAGCTGTGCAAACCTTTTCATGCTGCGAATGTTTGGGAAAGAAGCCAGGGCAGCCACACAAAAGGCCATTCACAAAGGCAGCATGGCCATCGCATGCTGCCAGTCAGAGTCCGTTCTTCTTGTGCCACCCGCCACCCAGTGAGACTGACCAGAGCTCGGGGGGGGGGGTCTGTCCCTTAATTTTTAAATCCAATGTTGGCAACCCTATCGCTACTGGTAATTTCTTCTCAGTTCTGTTTTGTCATACAACACAGGGACAACTCTCTTATAGGGGAGTTGAACTTTTTAATAGTTTACCATTATCCTTTGTCCAGTGCCAGACTTTGACACTTTTTAAAAATAACTTAAAACGCTACCACCTCAACAGAAATGTATGTAAGTGTTTTTAATTTCTTGTTTTTTACCGTTGTATATGTTGAATGTTACTGTTTATTTATGTTTGTCTGTCACTGGATGCTTGTGAAAATGGGCAGTTTTGCTCACATGCCTTTCCAGTATAAAAATGAAATTAAAGGGAAAGTCCCCTCAACCTATTTTCTGTATATCTGTGTAGCCTGTAGGCATGAACAACGATTCCCTCTCTTGCATCCCCCTAGTTTTATGCTAATTAAAATATAAATGAGGTTGCTTCACTCTGTTTTTCCCTGCTGTGAAAAGCTGTTTGTCTCCATTGCAAAGGTTGTGACCACACTCGTGCAGGGCATCATGGGAACTGATTATGCGTATCTGCACAAGCCAGCAGAAGTTACACTCTCATTCAGTTCTGTTACATCTTGTGAAGTCCCTACACTCTCTAAAATTATTTTTTCAACTAAGACATACTTTAAACTACAGAAAACAGCCAGGCACTTACTATGCCTTGAAAAGTTTCATAGCCAACATAAGAACACAGGGACTGCAGAGGACAGCAACAGCACTGACTAATACAGTATAACTACTGCAGGCTTTAGCACTAAAACATCATAAAATTCCAGGTGCCTTACATGAGTCGGGTCATGACCTCTGCAATGGAGTCAAGCAGGTTTTCATGCAAGACTTAAGTATCTTCATTTACATTTCAAATCCTGATGAAATGAGGAGGGTGCAGTAGAGGCAATCATTGCGCATGCCTACAAACCACTCAAGGAAACAGAATGAAAGGCTGACGGGACCTTCCCTTTAATAAATCCTTCAATGGTAAAAACATTTTCCATAGCTATTGCACTCATTTAGCCTTAAATCACTTGCTAAAACACAGTAAGATATATATGGGATCTGGAACAGGCTGAGTTAAAATGTGTAGTTTATCTTTATGTGTGAAGGGGCCAGACCGAAACACACGAATGGCAGAGCTACGAGTGAGTTATGAAAGTTCCGTTATATTTTAGTACTTGACCTTTACACGCAAAAGCATAATAAACTTTGAAATATACTAACATTTTGTGCCCATCCAGGTGCTCAGAATGCGTTACATGTGTAAAGCCACAAAACATAAAAATAGCAATGACTAAAACAAAGAATGAGTGCCTCTGTACGAAAAAAAGATCGCACTAACAGTAATTTAACTCAGTTATTATAGAATCACTGCTTCCCTGCTGGGTGCCGTGCCTTTCACAGAGACAGACTTGTAATTATCACGATTTCAACATATGAGACTCAGAAATTCTGCCCTGTAAGAACTTTAAGTGCCTAACAAGTCACTAATGATATCCAAAGCTGTGAATTACGGCTTTTCTTCATTACAGATTATTAATAGTAAGGTTCTGTGTGTGTGTGTGTGTGTGTGCGCTAGATTAGATAATGCTTTTCAATCAAAAATTTGCAGGTAGCAGTGTAAGTTTGCCAAACTGGTAACCAGTATAATTGTTTGTGAATGACATCCAATCCGTCTAATTTCTCATATGACTGCATCAACACTTCAAATGCTGTGCTGCAAGTTTTTCAAGAACCACTAAATGCTCCAATGGGCTGGCAGTATAGCCTAGAGGTTAAAGGAACGAGGTGTGAACGAGCTTGATACATCCAGCAGACCAGACCTGAGTTTGATTCTCACAACCTTCACTTGCATACTGTGTGATTCTGAACAAGTCACTTAACCGCCCAGTGCTCCCAGGTTGACCCTGAAAACAGGCACTTGTGCCTAGTGGGTCTTACCCAGTTACCAAAGACAAAAAAAAAAACCTAGAAGGCCTCAGAGTACAAAAAGGACAAAAGATCCCCCTTGTTGTGGGGGGGGGGGGCCAGAGAGCACTGTTTACATTCTTATGGGTCTTGGAGAGGCTTCTGACCCTCACACTACACATCCTATATAAAATAGCCTCAGGGAAACCAGATCAGGCACCAAAATCTCCACACTGCACATCTCCCCAAGGGGCGTGAAGGAGACAGCTCGAAAAATGTTCCACGCACATGGCTATCCGAGACTCAACCTAGAAGAAGGGAGCCTCCTAATACATGCTTACTGGGTCTCTTCCAGATCAACTCTCTGACTGTCAACCGCAGCATTATGATGTTGACCAACAGGATGGCAGCAAGGGATCTTAGTTTACAAGTCGGCACTTGGCAGCTTAGATTCAATGCAAAGAAGTGCAAGTAATGCACCTGGGAAACAAAATCGCAGGGGAAGAGTACGCAATGGGGTGGGAGGTAGTAACAACAACAAAAATGGAAAGGGACCTGGGAATAGTCATATCAGATGACCTAAAGGTAAGCAAGCAATGTAAGAAGGCAGTAAGGATGACTGGGGGGTACTGGGATGTATAGGGAGAGGCATCACCAGTAGAAAACAGAAGTTGTTATCCCTCTGTACAGACAGCTGGTGAGACCCCCATCTAGAGTACTGCATGCAGTTCTGGAGACCTCTTCTCCACAATGACATAGGATGGAGGCAGTCTAGAGGACGGCAACTAAAATGGTGCAGGGTCTGCAACAGAAGCCATACGAAGAGACACTAAAGGAGCTTAATATGTATACCCTTGAGAAAAGGAGGTTGGGGGGGGGGACATAATAGAAACTTTCAAGTACCTCAAGGGAATCAACAAAGTCCAAGAGGGTAGCATCTTTCAGAAAAAGAGATGTGCAAGAACAAAGGGACACAATTTGAAGATAGAGGGGGGACGGCTCAGGGGCAATGTGAGGAAGTATTTTTTCAGAGAGGGTAGTGAATGCATGGAACGACCTTCCTGAGGATGTCGTGGGGTCAAAAACAGTACGGGAATTCAAGAATGCATGGGACAGACATAAGGCAATTCTGGTGGGGGATAGGAAGAAGTAGGCTGTTGGTAAACTAAGATCTGCAGCTTATCCAATAGGTAGGGAAATGGGCAGACTAGGTGGGCCAAGCAGTCCTTATCTGCCGTCAAAGTCTATGTTTCTATGTTAAGTGGTCAGAGCTCAGCAAACCACATAAAGATGACCGTGCTGCCTGCTTCTACATCACAACGCGCCTGCTGGAAAAAAATTTGTTAGAGTGCACCACTAGTTGAGGACCACATTCATTTATTAAAAGTTAAATCTTACAGGATAGGTTCCATGAGATACGAGTCTCATTTAAAGAATGACCCAAGTCATCGCACAATAGAACAAAGTCAACAAACAATAACCCGTTACAAAAATTGATTCAGGTACAAAAACAATCGCAAGATTGTGCATTTAACACAGTAAACTCTAGTTCAAGATTATTCCATGAAAAAGGTGCATCAAAAGAAACAGCTGCCCCACCATAATCTGTTAAGAATTTTGGCAATTGGTAACCATGATGCAAAAACGTTACGGGGACCATACCTATGGGTCGAGGCCAACCAGACAAAATCAGTTCCGTTTACAAATATACAGTCCATTTAGAGATGTGAACAATGAGAAGTACAGAATAAAGGAAGTGACCTACATCAATCTATTTCAACAAGTGCGTTGTTAAATAAAGGTCACTTTGATTATGTGCTACTTTATACACCAGTGGCAACCAGTGAAGATCTCTCCTGTGTGGTGGGGATAACCAGTTTAAATTTGTAGTTAATGAACAATGATATTCTTGCCAGCTGGTTTTCAGGAAGAAACAAAGCAATTGATAGCAACACCACATTTAATAGTGTCAAGCAGTTTTCCGAGGCATGTCTACAGATGGCATCTCCATAATATCAAATTGGAAGGCTTGCCTGAATCAGTACATGTTTCCTATTTACTTCTGTCAAACAATATCTAGCACGTTTCGGACGTCCCAGCTGTGATCACACATTCAAACAAGTTTTAATATGGGTTTTAAGGGTAAGGACCATAGGACAGAAACATGGAAACATAGACGTTGACGGCAGATAAGGACTGCTTGGCCCACCTAGCCTGCCCATTTCCCTACCTACAGGATAAGCTGCAGATCCTAGTTAACCAACAGCCTATTTCTTCTTACCTCCCACAAGAATTGCCTTATGTCTGTCCCATGTATTCTTGAATACTCCCACAGTTTTAGACCCACAACCTCCTCAGGGAGGCTGTTCCATCGTCCACCACCCTCTCTGTGAAAAATACTTCCTCCACATTGCCCCTGAACCCCCCATCTTTAAATTGTGTCCCTTGTTCTTGCACATCTCTTTTTCTGAAAGATGCTACCCTCTTGGACGTTGTTGATTCCACTGAGGTACTTAAAAGTTTCTATCATGTCCCCCCTCTCCCTCCTTTCCTCAAGGGTATACATGTTAAGCTCATTTAGTCTCTCCTTGTATGGCTTCTCTTGCAGACCCTGTACCATTTTAGTTGCCCTCCTCTGGACTGCTTGTATCCTGTCTATGTCCTTGTGGAGATAGGGTCTCCAGAACTGGATGCAGTATTCCAGATGGGGTCTCACCAACTATCTGTACAGAGGAATAACAACTTCTGTTTTCTGCTGGTGATGCCTCTCCCTATACATCCCAGTATACCCCCAGCCCTCCCTACTGCCTTCTCACATTGCTTGCTAACCTTAAGGTCATCTGATAGGATTACCCCCAGGTCCCTTTCCATTTTTGTTGTTGTTACTACCCCCCCCAACTGCGTAATCTTCCCCTGGGTTTTTGTTCCCCAGGTGCATTATTTTGCACTTCTTTGCATTGAATCCTAGCTGCCATACTTCTGCCCATTCCTCCAACCTTGCCAAGTCCCTTCTCATCCTTTCCACGCCTCCTTGTATATCAACCCTGTTGCAGATCTTTGCGTCATTTGCAAAGAGGCATACTTTTCCTTCCAGTCCCTCTGCAATGTCACTTATAAAGACATTAAAAAGGACTGGCCCCAGTACTGAACCCTGCGGTACCCCACTAGTAACCCCTCTTTCTTCAGAGTGGACTCCATTTACAATTACCTTCTGTGTCCTGTTGTCCAGCCAGTGTTTTACCCAGGCTACCATCTTGGGACCCACTCCCAGGATGGTTAATTTGACTATTAATCTTTTGTGTGGGACTGTGTCAAATGCTTTGCTAAAGTCTAGGTAGGCCATGTCCGCAGCCCCTCCCTGGTCTACTACTTTGGTCACCCAGTCAAAGAAATCAATTAGATTCATCTGTCATGACCTTCCCTCTGTGAACCCATGCTGCCTTGGGTCCTGTGTCCCACTGGCGTCTAGGTACTCAACAATTCTTTCCTTCAGAAGTGATTCCATCACTTTCCCTACCACAGAGGTCAAACTGACAGGTCTGTAGTTTCCTGCCTCTGTCTTGGTCCCACTTTTGTGAAGGCGAATCACATCCGCCTTCCTCCAGTCCTCAGGTACCACACCATCCTCCCATGATTTTTTAAAAAGGGTAGTCAGTGGTTTCATTAGTTCCCCTTAATTCTTTTAGAATTCTGGGGTGAATTCTGTCAGAGCCCCATTGCTTTGTCCACCTTCAGTTTTAGGGTTCTTTCAGAACCCTTTCTCCTGTGAAAGGACTGGGATTGACCCCCTATCAAAGTGCTTCTGTTAATTGGATTAGGCACCTCCCTCCTCCTCTTTTGTGAATACTGAGCAGAAATATTGGTTCAGTATCCTGCTTTTTCACTGTCCCTCTCTGCCCACCCACCGTCCATTCTATTCAGCCTCACTATCCCTCCCTTTGTCTTTCTACGCTCCCTGATGTACCTATAAAAGGTTTTATCTCCCTTCTTAACTGAGTTGGCTATCTTTTCCTCAGTTTGGGCCTTTGCTATTCTGACTTCCCTCCCTGCTTCCTTCTGCCTTAACTGGTACAGCTCTCTGTCCTGCTCCTTCTGTATTTCCTTATACTTCCTCTATGCTATCTTTTTCTCCCTGACCTTCCCCGCCACCTCTTGAGAGAACCACAGTGACTTTTTCTTTCATTTTGATTTATTTGCTTGACACAAAGGCTTGTTGCCTCTGTGATGGCAGTTTTGATGTTTCCCCATTGTTGCTCTACCCCTTCTTCTTGCCTATTTGCTAGTGCTTTTCTAAGGCACTCTCCCATCTTGCCAAAGTCAGCCCTCCTGAAGTCCAGTACCCTCACTTTTGTACAGCTTGATTCTGTAACTGAGTTTATCGTGAACCACACTGTTTGATGGTCACTTTTTCCCAGATGGCAACCCACTTCTAGATCTGAGATCCTCTCACTGTCCTCATTTGAGAGTATGAGGTCTAAGATTGCTCCCTCACGAGTGGGTTCAGAAACTAGCTGTCTGAGGCATGCCACCTGTAGGGCATCAAGAATGGCCCTGCTCTTGGATGTGGCTGCAGCAAATGTGCTCCAGTTAACATCTGGCATATTCAGGTCTCCCATCAACAGTATCTCCCCTTTCTTTGCCATCCTAAGAATGCCTTCTATCATATCCTTGTCCATTCCCTCCCCCTGACATGGGGGCCTATCTGGCGGCAGATTCTGAACAAGATCAAATTATTTGCAAAACAAAACTGAAGGGCATCCAAGAGTTCAGTGGTGGCCCGGAGGCACTGAGGGTTGAGGCGCTGGATGCCACACCTCACTCCACACCGGCGACCCGGGTTCGGGAGGGACTCAAGTCGCTAGTGGGTCGGCGGGGAGATGAAGCAGGCGTCCGATGACAGCTACGCCTTCTCCGGGGCGAGTTGCGGCCTTAGCCCGAGCACTTGTCTGCCCGGCGGAGGCTCAGTACTACAAGCCCCAACTGCAGGGAACGGGTGGCAGCTTTACAGTGTGGGCGTCGGCGCTGCATATCTAGCGCCAGGGGCTGTGCACTGTAGGTGAGGGAGAAAAGAGGAAAGACAGCTGCTGGCTCTGGGAAGGCGGACTTCCAGGCGTGCCTCGATGTGCCCGCTCACGGGACCACCATCTCGGCCTGATGAGATTAGATTATGGGTGTTGGACCCCCACCTGGTCCCGCTTGAAGCAGCTCCATGGAGGGCGGAAGGTGAGTCCTGGTAGGTGCGTTGTAGGAGGATGACTCATTGGATGTCCCGAAGGGTCGGGGCTAGCAGGTTGTAAGGAGAGATAAAGAGTAATTTCAAAAAAAAAAAAAAAAAAAAATGAGTTCAGTGGTGCTTCCGCTAACGTGCAAACTCTGTTAAAAGAAAAAAGTGAGACATGTACCACCCCAGAAATGTACTAGTGCTTTATTCAATACAAAAGCATCTCACAAACCTGATGTTATGGGTCACCTCACTGTTCTTCAGCAAAGCAGAAGAGTCTGAACTCGATATGCCAAGTTACTGAGATGCCTTTTTTTTTTTTAATTGCAGTTTATCTCCCCTTCGTCCTTCCAGCCCCGACCCTTCGGGGCTGCCGAAGAGTCATCCTCCTGTCACCCTGCTCTACCCAAGCCACCTTCATTCCCCATGGTGCTCGGATTACCCCCGGCGGGACAGGGTGTGGCCTCAACACCGGCTACTACTGTGTCGGGTCCAGAGGTGGCTGCGGCTGGGGCACATTGAGGCACACTCTGGGCAGCCCATCTTCCCAGTCCTGGCAGGCGTTGTCCTCCATTTTTTCTCCCTAAAGCTGTGCAGACCATGGCGTCCAAGGTGCAGCATCGACATCCCACAGCGTAATGGCCACCCTTGCCCTGCAGTGTGTACACCCTGAGCCTCTGCTTGGGGTCGTATAAGTTGTGGGCATTGGCCCCCTTCCCCCAGAGAGGGTGAGCTGTCATGGGACGGTCAAGCCACTCCCGCCGCCCCCAACAACCCAAGTCCACTCTCAAACCCGGGTCGCTGGCGTCACAAGTGGAAATCCAACCGCTGGGCCGATGGGCCAGCCACTGAGATGCTTTTGTTGGCATCTCATAGGGATCACTGTGACACTACATTTCCCTTTGTACTGAATAAAGCATTGCAATCTTTCCTTCTTTGTAGCAAAGTGAGGTTCCAGGATACCCACCCACCCTCACACATGAGGAATGTTCAAAGAAGTTCAGAGAAGCCAATTCTCGACTAATTGTATCACAAAGAAAGAGTAATGTAACTCAAACTCCTATGTTGTCATTTTATTAGAATTCTGTATTATTACTTGACCACCCGTGGAAATGGACAATGTTTCGCAGCCACAAAAAAATACCACTTCTTTCTGGGCATGTGAAGGTTCCTGGTTTCAGTCTTAGTTCACTCATCTCCCTAAATTGAGGCACCTTTAGAGGTTTTCCTCATATTTACTAATGGCTCCAGAACTGGCCTGTCTGCCTCCTTATTTGTTTGGCCATCCACAATGTACACCAAACTAGCCATCTTCATTACTAGTAAGGGACCCCACCCCCTTGGCAATATGCGAAGCTTCTTCAATCCTCACTGAAACACTAGAATTCTGGCAAAACAAATTAGGAGAGGCAGATGAACCTGCTTTGAAAGTCAGTCGTAAATGATATGGAAACCCCCAGATAAAATGCACTTTAGTGAGAAAAGCAAACTAACAGTGAAATCAGGTACCACTGCATTTGTGCCACAAAACATCAATCGTGTTTCCTCACGTGATCAAGTCATTAATTAAGAATAATGATCAAATAACGACATAGGAGTTGAGACTTCATTTCTCTGTCATTATAATTTTTTTTTTTTTTTTTTTTTAAATTACAGAGCTCCCTTGGTCCATTTTTTTTTTTTTTTAACCTTGTGTTTATGCTCCTTGTCTGCCTCCTCCCTCCACTCTCTCTGATGTCCTCCATGGATCCCCAAGACCCCCGTCGTAATCTGCCCCTAGAGCGTCTCGTCCACACATACTTCCCTGAAGACTCCCGGGTAGGGGTGGAGAGGGCAACCCCGACACTTGCTCTCTCTCCAAACCAGCGCTGTATGTGTACGTGGATCCGGCACAGCGGAGTCTGTCTGACGAGCCCCGGAGAAGTTCCACAGAGGCGTCATCGCCTAGGAGGGAGCGAGGTGTTTTTTCCTTGTTCCTTCCCCCGATGTCGGCGTGCAATGAGAGGCTATGAGCTAGGAGGCATGCTGAGACGTACCTCCTGCTCCGCCCCTCTGCTGACCGTCACCCAATCTGCTGGCTGCTGCTCACACTGCGCCATCCACCCAGGCTCCCCAGGTGAGTAGCATTGAAGCGAACCTGCAGTTACAGGAAGAGGCTGCCGTGGGCGCTCTATCCTTCTCCGCCAGCCGACCCCGCGACGCCATGCTCGTTCCCGAACCTGGGTTACTGGCAGCAGGTGGCGCCCAGTGCCTCAACCCTCAGCACCACCGGCCGGCCCTGGTCCATTTTTGGGGTGGTGAGTACCTCTCTTTTTCTTTTAACTGTGTCTGAGGTATCTCAATTTTCAGACTGCAAGGAGGCCCAGAAGTGAACAACTAAGACCTCCCCAGAGTTCGACAGACACAGAGATGAAGACTCAAAGGCAGAAAACCGATTTGCTGACCATGGCCGAGTACATACATTAACAGCTTTTGTTCATCTGCAGATTTGCTAATGGGTGGTGCAAATTCCAAGTAACGCTTGGTTTATTTCTGTTTTGTGTGGAACTGTGTGGGCACTATAAGAAGTGGGAGATGAGTTTTGTTTTCTATGGCACTGTATGACTCCATTACTGGTTTATATGTTACCTCACAGTGTGCAGGTCTTTTATTAATGGGACTGTACTAATATATCACAATTTATCCTAGTTCAGATCAGAGATCATCAACTGTGATAGCTGTCTACATACAATGTTGTTTTAACCTCCAGTGTATCTCCCAATGCATCAGGATTACTGGCTTTTTCTTACATGTTTTGGACAATGTAAAACAAGTCACTGATACCCCTTCCTCCTGTAGTAACATTTAAAAGAGATGCTTCTAATCTACCTATGTAACAAAGATTGTTCATCGTTGTTTAGAAGCTGCAGTTTCTCTTTGAATTCTGAAGTTGAGCTTGGGTTTTAATTTAAAGGTGGCTGTTAATAGGAGGCAGCCTTTAATTCAAGCCAAATGTTTAGCAGCCTGTATAAGCAACCTTTTTTTGTTTTTTTGTGTAGTCAGCCAGGCTGTCAAGACAGCCAAGCAAGCGTTGAGCTTTTTTTAATGATGTGAACTAATGGTATGGTGGACTCCTCATATATGCAGACACTCATGAGTGACTTTATTGCATTTAAATACTGTGGCAATGTTGACAGCGCCCCTTGAATCAGCACTTAAGGTCAAAATCAATTTAAAATGGCCACCAAACTGATCACAAGGGCAGATAAAATGCGGACTTGAAAACAGCTTGAAATTGCAGGAGTGCTCTTCCTCCTCATACCCCCATCCTTATACTCACTCTATTTTTTATCATGCCAGACTTTTCAACACCCCCCCCCCCGGATGGCTCCCCTCAACCGACTCCCCCAGCCCCGCCACCCGGAATTACTGGCTTACTCTTGCCCGGCCTGGGTGCGGTGCCTGCGGGGAGTCGGTTCTCATCCTGCCGCCAGCATTTTCAGCTTCCACTTTCTTCCAAGGGCCCCACAAGAATGGCGCATGTGCCTTCGGCCCTGGTAACGACCCCCTTCCGCCCACCCCATTGGCCTAACGCCGGGCACCCTGTGGCCTGCACTGTCTCCTGATCTCCACCGCGGGGCAGCCATTGCTGATGGATGCTGCATTCCCCAACCCCAGAGAGGAGAGCTGCCTACCGGCAGCCCCCCCCCGTGCCGCCCTCGACCCAGGCTCATTTTTGAACCCGTCGCTGGCATGAGTGAGGTAAGGTGCCAGTGCCTCAGCCCTCTATGCCACCGGGCTGGCCTTATACCCACTTTAAAGAGCCTCTGATGCTATAATATTTTGACACAATTCAGCTTATTTATAATATTTAATCTTTTTTCTTTAATTCTCACCCTTACTTCTTTATTACTAAGGACATTTGCAAGTAAACAGGATGGCTGTCCTGTCTGTTCCAGCTGCATGCCTACACCTCACATCACAGTTCTATTTATGACATCATAATCTGTTGCTGTGAAGAGGATTATGATGCCATAAGCAGGAGATTATGATGTTAGGTGTAGGCAAGCAGAAATGGAAGATAAAGTCTAAATGACAATCCTCTTTCATACCACTGTCCTCAGTGATAAAGAAGAAAGGGAAAAAATTATAGATACAAACTGAATTATGTCTAAATCTCACATTTTTTTCAAGTTTTTCTAAAGGTGTCAGGGGCTCTTTAAAGGGACACTGCCAACCCTATTAGGTTTCAAAGTGTTCCTAGTTTAAAAAAAATACTTGTTATGATTACCAGCACTCTGTAAAGACTGCTGATGTAGTTTGATTCTGATTCTTTTTTCTTTAAAAAAAGTGAAAAACAGACTGCTCACCATACTGGTGTTACCACACAAAAACAGGTTTATTTACATTCCTTGACCAGTTCCAACTGCATCTTTCCTGGACTTGGGAACACCTACAACACAGTCTAACCATTCATAATGTAGTGGGAGTTTCGGAGGTTATTGCATCATGAGTGACTGCACTATTTAGAGGTGTTTCTAATGTTCAGGAAGAATTCAGTAAGAACGGATCCAGGATTGTAAACAAAACAAGGTTGTTTATAAAAATATACATTAGCATGCATTTCAGTTCTACTAAACAAGAAGACAGACAAAATGCCGGCCTGCCGGCGCAGCAGTAGGGTTACCGCTCGTGGCGCCAGTGACCCAAGTTCGGGAACGGACTCGGGCAGCTGGAGGGTCGGCCGGGGGGAGGAGGATCGAGCGCCCAGAGGCTGCTCTCCTCCTCTGGGTGGGATGCGGGTCCCACCGCGGTACCGCCACCTGGGTGACCACGGGTGGTGGTGCAGCGAGGACCGCATGTAGCAGGGAGGGAGCACATCTGCTGGGAGCTGGAGCATTAGCACGTTGTGACGTGCATTGCTCCTAGGCTCTCCTAACGTGCCGGACGTCCTCTGAGGGGATGGTGAAAAGGAAAATACCCTCCGGTGCTCCTGTAGAGCGGAGCTCCAGGTCCCAATCCCAGGGCCCCTGCCAGCACGGGTAACGGATCCCCGACGAAATCACAGTCGCTCGGGGTGGTGGAAGGGGGAACCCTGCCTCGTACCCGCCTTGGGGTCAAACCAAGGCAACGTGGGGGGGATGACTGCACCAGATGCCAACCGACGAGCAGGGACGAACAAGGCCGTAGGAGACTCCTGAAGGTGAGGAAGTACCAGGGTGAGAAGGATGCGTAAAAAGAAAATATAAAAAAAAAAAAAAGGACAGACAAAACAAACAGTGACATAAATGAATTTTAGTGAAGTAAAGCAATCATAAAATGTAGTTTTTTAACTAGAAATAATATGATGAAAATCAGGTTGACAGTGTCTCTCTTTAAACAGCAGATCATGCAGTTTATACAAATTTCTTACCTGGGTGGAGGTGTGGGTGGTGCCTGTGGCGGGTATTGCCTGTCGTAAATGTGCATGTCATAAGACGGAGGGGAGTAAACTGGTGGGGGCTCTTCATCTGAACTGTCGGGCTCCAACGTCCGTTCTAGAATCTAATCGGAAAATAATAATCATGAAGTGAACATTTCAGGAATTAAGACCGACAACCAAAGCAATCTTCACTGTATAAGGGAGACAAAGCTACACAACCAAAGGCGTGAATCGAGATAATGAGCAGCCCAGCCAGACCTGAATTTACTTTTTCTGCACCGGTGTGTTAATTATATGAGTTGAGACTCCTCCATTACATAACACATTAAGCATGCAGTATGGAGAGAAGGAAACTAACAGGCAAAATCACTGAAGTCTTAACAGAAAGGCTGACCCAAACAAATAACTTTATACATCATCTGGGCTCCAGGACTAGACCGTGACACAGAACTGCTGAAGGACTTGATGTTCCTGTCTGATATAATCTACAAAGTCGGTTTGTTACCATAAATATAGAAAAGGCACGCACATACTGTACAATGTTTATTTGGATTCGCAAATGAAGGGCAGATTGAAAATGAGACTGTTGAACTGAATTCAGTATTGGGGAAGGATTAAAGTTTCCACATGGAGGAAAGAAAAGCATATTGTATTAAGGCAGGGTGTAAGGTTTATTTAACTTTATAGAACTAGAACTAGTATGTGGGACCCCTCGTAAGTTTAAGTGCGAATTCGGACGAGTTAAACAAGTGAAAGTAAGCGTAACAGTCTGTGTGTTACCTAATTATAACAGAGAATTTGTGCATATGAACTGCATCTGGATCTGTAGCTCCTGCACCCCCAATGGAAGTGGCAATTACGGGTGTGCAAATACCCCATTCCAAATATTCTGTTTGGAACCACAAATATCGGAATATTCGGTACTCATTAATCAGAGTATGTTAATGTAACCCCTAGATGGCGCTATCCCAGGGGCTCCTACCCCTGCCTGATTTGCCACTAACAGGTTGAGGGGCCTGGATCCAATGGCGGGTGCCTCCACCCAGAGGTCAGGGTTTGCAATAGTTAAACTAACTTGGTCACAGCCCTCTGGGACACTGCAACCCCTTTCTTCCCACTAGTGGCCCACACAATATATCAGAATTACCTTACAGTATACACTTACCCCCAGGTCTGGTTCCGCACTGGGACCTCCTGTGAAATGAGATACAGTGCAACAATCACAGTACAGTACTTTAACATAGACAAATACCTCAGGCAGTATAACTTTGCTGAAACAAGCAGCTCTGATTTATTTAGGGGGATATAACAAGGACAGGGGAAATCAGGTTAATTAGCTTATCACTCTAATAATCTACCTATGGCTCTGTGCACAGGCCTATCCCTATCAGTTACTGTCCCTGGGTACCCAAGCCCTAGTGGCTAGTCCAAACCGTGGCAGCTGGTAGGGGCCCTTTCACACAGAGAAAAGGAGAATTAAACAGTCAGCAGTACGTAATTCCATTTGGATTTAATGTGGCAATTCAACAGGGAGCGACCCTGAATTAGTACTCACGACCTCCAAATAAGATAGGGTCCTTCAATGTCAGCAGGGCTCACTTGAGGTACACAAACCTCTTCACACATCCATATAAAAGAAAGCACTATACCAGGCAGGCTGCATCTGTATCCGATCGCAATTACTGCACAATACCGGAGAACACACAGCAGATTCAGTTCCTGACAGACAGAGTGCAATTTTCAGCAATTCCTCCAGTCTTCTACAGGGTGAGCCTGGTTTCTACTCTTCAGAGATCCTTTGATTCTTTTCACAGGACAGATTCAGTCCTAACAAGCTGTTACACAAGCTGCAGACCGGAACTCTGGGCCTTACACACGCTTTTGACTAAAACTGCACACTGAAAAGCACAGGGCCCTTCCTTCTTCACTGCCAAAGCTCAACTGAAACTCCAACCGACAAAACCGGCACTTCCTTTGAGTTCCTCCCAGTTCTTGACTGGATTGGCTGTCATCACAATAGACTGCTGCTGTTGGTCCAAAAGGCACTGAAGTCTAAACTACATCTCCCAGAGTCACTGCCCATACAATCCTCTTGTGGCTGGCTCAGATTATGAGTCCAAGTTCTGATTCGTCCAAGGCACCATTTTAGAGCTAGCTAACCCCACACTGATTGGTCCAGTTCAGCAGTTCAAAACTAGAATGGGAACTAGCAGACACAGTTCTGACTGCAAAGAAAGCAGGTTAGACAAACTGTAATTTCATTATTGCTCTAAATAATTTCTGGCAAACAGTTACATCTTTCAGATAGGTTCCCTTTGCACTCTAGTGACTGCAAAATGAAGTGAATTGGCAGCAGCTTGAGTGGTACTCAATCAAAGAAACACACAGTCCCCCATACAAACTAATTATGTCTGCAAGCAGACAGCTCTTAAAGAGACAGTACCAGAGGTTCTAAAAACACTCACTGATAAATGGCTTAAACGCCAAACACCATTCAGGCTTGGAGCATTCAAGCAAGCTCCTGGAAGTCTTTTGGGAACCCCCATTTGCAGGGGGGTTACATTAAAAAAATAAAAAGGAAATGAAACAGCCCCCCACTCTCCTCTCTAACCCAGATCCTTTAAAATATAAAAGGCCCCATTCCCCCACCTTCAGTTTGCCTCCCAAACCTCCCTCCCCAGCACCCACATTTTGATAATAAACAGTATTTTGTAATTAAACCTCCAAAGATGGGCGACTGACAACTTTCAGCACTTTTCAGCACACTACAAGTAGAAAGTATTTCATGACTAGGGGACAAATAATGCTATTATTCATGGTATTCAGGAAATACTATGCTTTGGAGGAGAGGAGAGACGGGGGTATGATCGAGGTCTTCAAGTACCTCAAGGGAATAAACAGGATAAACACGGAGGGGATCTTTAGACTAAAGGAGGGAGGTATCACCAGAGGGCATGGTTTGAAGTTGGAAGGATCGGGGGGAAAAGAGGAGGAGGTTTTTCACGGAGAGGGTGGTAGATCCCTGGAATGCACTGCCTGATGAGCTAGTCCAGATTTCCAATGTGGAGGGCTTCCAGAAAGGGTGGGACAGATACAGAAAGGGACATCAGAACACCGGGGGGGGGGGGCCTTGGTTCCCAACAGGTTCGAACAGACTCGATAGACCATAAGGCCTAATCTGCTGGCAATTGTTACGTTAGTATGTTATTTCCACACCCCTAGTGGCAATACTAGTCACTAAACAGTGTCTATACAGGGCTTTGAAGTGATTCTGTGTGGTGTAAGTAAGCAGTGAGACCTAACAGCGTGCAGGATGCTGAGAGATACCCACATGCCCAGGGCATGGTGAGGCCCAACACCACAAGTGGAGGGCCTTACAGTCCCTGAAATGCAAGTAACCCCCAAGTAACCCCCAACACCCCACACCTTGAAGTATCTTACTGCACTTAGAAAATGGGCTTTTGCAGTAACATTAACAAAAAGTACACATGTATTTTAAAGCCTTTAAAATAAAAGTTTTATATGTGAAATAGTCCTTATGCAGGTACAGTGCGGGCTCTTTTTTGGTTTTTGTTCATTTTATTTTAGAGGGCTCTGTTGGTTGATAAACATATGGCTTCAGAATGTTGTCAGCCAATCAGGTTTCACAATTCTCTTAACCCATTCTCTAAATACATCTGCTATACTTTGTTTTAAAACTACTTTGTGAGTGGAGACTGTACGCCAAAAGTTGCAGTCAGTACTCTCTTCCTTTTTGGGACAGACTCCTGCTTGTGTTCTGTTTACAGACTTTACAGGGTTGCGTGACCACAATGTATACAAGTCAATAAATACAGGTTACTCACCTGTAACAGGAGTTCTAGGAATGGTATATGTTGTTCATCCACACTTATTGGCAGGTTCCTTGCCGCTTTAAATCTTGCTGGAAGGTCTTCAAGCTAGCTCCTCCCACCCACCCGGTGGTAAAACTCCTCGCCCCCATGACGCCAGATCTAGCCCGCTGGAAGCCAGGTTGTGCGTCGAGCCGGAGGTCGGTGGGTCGTAGGGATGAACAACATATACCATTCCTAGAACTCCTGTTACAGGTGAGTAACCTGTATTTCTAGGGACATGGATATGTTGTTCAATCCACACTTATTGGCAGACTCTAGCAGTTCTCCGGGAGGAGGGAGGCAAGGCACACCCCTACTTAGGGAACAGAGACTGGAGAACTGAGGCCCCAAACCAGCATCCCGGCATGACTCAAGGTCGATGTGGTAGTGGGTAATAAAGGTATGTGCCGACTTCCAGGTAGCAGCCCTGCAGATATCCTGGATAGGGACATCCCTGGAAGCAGCTACTGATGCAGCAGTATGGCGGGTAGAATGAGCTCTTATCCCTCTGGGAGGCTCCATGCCCGCCAACCTATAGCAGAGCTCTATGCAGGAGGTGACCCACCTGCTTATCGTCCGCTTGGCGCAGGTCTGCCAGGTGCAGCTTCAGCGTAGGTGACAAACAGCTGGCGAACCTCTCCCTGAACTTCAGCCGTCCGCTCCTTATAATAAGCGAGCACTCGTCTAGGGTCCAAAGTATGGAGCCTATATTCGGCCTCCGAGGTGTGATTGGGGTAGAACACTGGCAGAGTCAACACCTGGTTAAGGTGAAACTCCGACACCACCTTCGGAAGGAATTTCGGGTGGGGGTGCAGGACAACCTTGTCCCTGTGGAAGACCAGATAAGGAGACTCGATGGAAAGTGCCTGGAGCTCTCCCATCCTTCTGGCTGACGTGATAGCCACCAAGAAGGCGGTCTTCCATGACAGGTGGGAAATATTGCACCTGTGCATCGGTTCGAATGGCTTGCCCATGAGCTTGGCCAATACCAGCAGTAGATCCCACGGAGGTGGAGGTTCTCGCATCGGAGGGGAAATGTGGTCAAGGCCTTTGAAAAAGCGCCCGACCACCTTCTCCTGTGCCACCAACTGCTTCCCGGCCCACACCCGGTACGCAGAGAGGGCCGCCAGGTACACCTTAAGGGTCGTCGACCGAAGCCCTTGCTGAGAAAGTGACCACAGGTAGTCCAGAATGCTTGCCAAGGAACAGGAGGAAGGGTTCAGGCCCTTGCCCTGACACCAAATGGAGAATCTCTTCCATTTGAAGGCATAGCATTTTCTGGTTGACTCCTTACAGGACGCCCACGACGCTGAGGACTCGCTGGAAAGGCCCAAGGCCTGAACTCTAGCCGCCAGAAACCAGACCAGGTGCAGGGATTGAAGGTCCGGATGGAATACCTTCCCCTGGTTGACTGAGATCAGGTCCGGGCGGGCTGGAAGCCACTTCGGGAGCCTGGAGCTGAGGCTGAGGAGATCTGGATACCAGAACTGGCAGGGCCAGTCGGGGGCTACCAGAATCACCTACGCCTTGTCCCTTCTCACCTTGAGAAGCATCTTGTGGATCAAGGGAAACGGGGGAAAGGCGTAGAAGAGGCCCGGGGTCCACGGCCTCGAGAAGGCATCCCCCTGCAGCGAGCCCTGCTGAGGGGGGCGGGCATGGAACAGTCTCAACTTCGCATTCTCCCTGGAGGCCAACAGGTCCACCTGAGGCATGCCCCAGTGGGAGAACAGATCTTGTACTACCTCCGGCAGGAGAGACGACTCGTGAGACACAGCCCCTATCCAGCTTAGGGCATCGGCCAGGGTGTTGGAGGCTCCTGCCACGTGAATGGCTAGGAGATCCGCCTCCAGGCTGCGCACGAGGGACCATATGCGGAGAGCTTCCTTGCATAACAGCATGGAGCGCATCCCGCCCTGGTGGTTCAGATAGTACATTGTCTTGGTATTGTCCGTCTGGACCTGAACCACTTGACCCCGTAGAAACGGAGCAAAGGCGGTGAGAGCTAGGCGGACCGCTCGGAGCTCCAGCAGGTTGATATGGCATCAGGACTCCCAAGGGGACCAGAGGCCATGCGCTCTGTGCTCCCCCAGATGGGCACCCCAACCCATCAGAGATGCATCGGTCGAGAGAGAGACCGTCGGCTCGGGGCGGACGAACGGGATGCCCTCCTGCAGATGTGCCGGAACGGTCCACCACTGGAGAGCATTCCACATCTCCTAGGTCACTGTCACAGGCTGGTCCAACGGATCGCAGCGTTGTGACCACTGGCTGGCCAGTCCCCATTGAAGGGGACGCATGTACAAATGGGCCCAGTGGACCACGCTGGTGCAGGCCACCATGAGGCCCAGGAGGCACAGGAAGTCCCGGCAGGGCGCGATTGCCCAACCAGAAATGATCGGGCAAAGGAGGAAAGAACCTTGGCCCTGTCCACTGGGAGCCGAGCTCTGCCCCGATGAAGAGTATCACCTGCTTTGGCACGAGTTCCGACTTGGCCTCGTTGATGAGGAGGCCAATCTGAGAGCAAACCTGGAGGGCTAGATCTCTGGACCGCCTCCACCTCCACTCTGGAGGAGCTGCAATCAGCCAGTTATCCAGGTAGGGGTACACCCAGACCCTTCTCGCGCCAAGAGGAATGCTGTCACCACTGCCATGCATTTGGTGAAGACCCTGGGAGCTAGAGAGAGGCCGAAGGGCATGGCCCGGAACTCGTAAAGGGACCCCTCCGCTCTGAAGCGGAGGAATCTCTAATGAGACGGACGGATCGGGATGTGAAAGAAAGCATCCTGGAGGTCCAGGGAACAGAACCACATGCCTCGTTCCAAGGATGGTATTATCTGAGCCAGCGTGACCATCCTGAAGGTCTGAGACCTTAGGAACTTGTTCAGGTCGTGCAGATCAAGAATGAGGCGCCAGCCCCCCGTCCGTTTTGGGACCAGGAAATACCTGGACACAAATCCCGGGTCTGGAGGAGGATCCACCACCTTCCTGATCACCTCTTTTTCGAGGAGCAGGGCAATATCGGCTTGGCGGGCCGACAGCGAGGCTGCGGACCCCGTGGTCCCCCGTGGGGTGACGGCTCGAAAGGGTGGAGCCTGCTCGAACTCCAGAGGCAGGCCTTTTCCTACCACCTCCAACACCCAGCGGTCCGTGGTGATAGCGGACCAGGTGGAAAGGAAGTGGCGGAGCCGTCCCCCCATGGGGGGAACCCAGGGGGAGTGATAGGCTGGGAGCGGCACCCCTCAACCCATCACTGGGCAGGCTTGGAGGAAGAACCGGCCGAGGGACCTCCTGGGCCTTTACCGCCTTGCTTCCTGTTGGGGGAAGCCGCTGGCTTGGGTTTGGGACACCAAGCGCGAGCCTGCTGTCCCTGTTGCTGGTGCTGTTGGGCCGGTCGAGCTGCAGGGGCCGAAGGACGAAAGGACTTATACTGTTGCTGATGGCGGCCTTTGTCCCTCTGGGCGGAGGTGACCAAGTCCAGAGTGGCAATGGACTTTTCAATCCGTTGGAGGTGTCCCTCCACTCCAGGGCCGAAGAGGTCAGTCCCCAAGAAAGGCACGTCCGCCAACTTGTGCTGGGTATCCGCCGTGAAGGTGGATATCATCAGCCACGCCCTGCGGTGCATGGCCACCGCGGCCGCTACTGACCTGGCACAGGAATCACCTATGTCCAGAGCAGTCTGAAGCTGCTGCTTCGCCACTGCCCTACCCTGGTCCCGCACCTGACAGACAGTGGTCTGCAGGTCGGTCAGGAGATGAGGGACAACCTCATCCAGGGACCCCAAGAGGGCATGGGAGAAGTGTGCCATCAGCACGGCCGAGCTGGCCTGTCGGAGGCCGAGGGAGAACGCAGCGTACACCTTGCGCCCGGCAAAGTCCAGCTTTTTGGACTCTGTCGGGGGGGCTTATCCACGTCCCGAGCGTTACCGGAACGCCGGAAGACGCTGTCGGTGACTAACCCCTCGGCAGAGAGGTGCTCCGAGAAACCAGGCAAAGAGCCGGTAGGGACCGCATACTTCCTGGCCATCCTGTCCGAGGGCGCAGGACAGGAAGCAGGCCGCTGCCAGAGCTCCAAGGCTGGGCCGACAATGGCCCCAGCCACTGGAAAGGCCTCCTTGGGGGAATCCCTTTGGTCCAGAATCTCCGTCAGGGGATACTTGGCCCGTTTGGACACGGGCTCGAGCTGCATCCCGGTGGACTCCGAGATGAGTCAAAGCAGACCCAAGAAGGATGATGGGCTATCGTCCAATGACTGGCCCCCGGAGGACTCCAGGTCGACCTGCCTGGAGAACAGGGAGGAGTCTTCATCGGATTCCAAAGAGTCTGCGAAGAGCTGCCTCTGCCCTGAGCCACCCTCTACCTGCCGGAGGATGGTCGGGAGTGAGGGTGACAGACAACCTGTGGGGCAGGCCGTGACCCAACCGAGAATCCTTGGTCGGTGCCCCAGACTTAGGTTGTGGAGGCAGAGGTTCCATCACAATCGGTGGAGCAGCCAGTTTTGGCCGAGCAACCGGCCCTGGAACAGGCAACTCGACTGGGGCGAGTGGTTGCTTCGGTCGTTTGGGCGACAGCCACTTGATGGCTGGGGTCTGAACCGGAGTCGGTTTAGACCCGGACAACAGTAACTGCTGCCATATAAGCTCCTCGTAGCGCCAACGTAATTTACACCAAAGCCTCCCCTCCGAGGAAGAGGACGAGGAGGAACGGTGTCGCCGCTTACTTCGGTACCGAGACCGAGACCGCCGATGTCAGTGGGAACGGCTTGACCGAGATGAAGACCGAGACCCTCGGGGACCGAGGGCAGGTCTGGAAGGGCGGGGACACCTACCTTCCCTCGGCTCGGCACTTTAACCGGGACCGCGCCCCGGCGCAGGCAGATCTCGGTTTCCACCGGGGAACCGTGTGAAGGTAGGTTGTCGGCTTCACCAGTCGACAGCCGGTCTGACGGATAGAGAAAAATCTCGACTGCGTCGACGGGAGTCTCAGCAGGCTGGCCTGACGGGGACACCGTGAAGCTAGTGGCCTGAGCCGCAACTTCGACCAAAGTCGACGGTCAGCTGTCCGGGGAAGGAGACCTCTCCCGCTCCCATGAACGCCGATGGTGGGACTTACCCTTTGACTCCTTCTTCTTGGGCCGAGAAGAATGTCCCGATGGCCCCTCTCCCTTCATGGAAAGGGACTGACAAAGCTCCTTGAACGAAGCCGTGTATGAGGAACTCAGAGAGAGCAGGATAAATGCCACGGCCGAGGAGGAAGAAGATGCGGCCTGGGCTGCCTTCTCCTCGAGGGTGATGATCTGCTCGAGCTGCTCAGCCGAGCCAGCCACCGCGGACACCACCCAACGAGCCTCTTTTGATTTTACTGGCGGAGAACGCTTCTCGGGGCGCCAGAGCTGCAATCAGGCAGCGCGATCATCCAGGACGTTGGCAGAGAAAGAACGGCACAACTCGCAGGCCTGCGGGTCGTGATCTAGGCCTAGGCAGTAGACGCATGTGGAGTGCGGATCCGTCCTGGACATTTTCTGCCCACAAGGGCACCTCAGAAAGCTGGGAATAGATTTGTCCATCGCAGCCGCGAGGGGAAGATGAAGACCGAAGTTTAGAAAACTTCAAAACCAGTTTCGGATGAACCGAAGAGTTAGGACCCAGTCTAAAATGCAGAGCACTAAGGAGGGAACCTGAGCTTCCAAGCGGTAAGGAAGATCTGGCGTCATGGGGCGGAGCCGAGAGTTTTACCACCCGGGTGGGTGGGAGGAGCCAGCTTGAAGACCTTCCGGCAAGATTTAAAGTGGCAAGGAACCTGCCAATAAGTGTGGATTGAACAACATATCCAGGTCCCTAGAAAGGCTCATTTGTACCACATACTGTATATGGTACCTGTACAGAATCGAAAGACAGCAAGTTTTAAAGAAATCTGATCAACAGCAGTTAAGATAAGTGGCTTTTCAGCCAACTGCAACCAGCATGTTAGAAAGGGCAGAGTCACCAGAGCAACAAAAATGCCCCCACATCTTTGTGGATGGAGGGCAATCTGCACTAACTGTGGCAAAAAAAATACAGTATGTTGGTTCCTGGGATTTACTGCTCATTTTTAAAACTAAGTTGCTTTTTTTTATTTTGTGTTTTGTATAAGTACTTACTGGATTATCATGTCACAGGAGGTCAACACAGAATTGTTGACCTCAGTATTTCCCTGATCAAGAGAGAACAGTTATTTTTGTCATTATGAAATACAAGTTTTAAAGGGACACTGTCGAACGTTTTTGTATCATATTATTTCTAATTGAAAACCCACATTTCATCCTCCTCTAAAGTTTATTCACGTTGCTTACTGCTATATTTACTTCCTTTCTTAGTAAAACAGAAATGTATGCTAATGGTGTAATTATACCCAACTTTTTGTTTCAAATTCTTGATCTATTC
Organism: Neoceratodus forsteri; assembly: GCA_016271365.2. Taxonomy (NCBI): domain Eukaryota; kingdom Metazoa; phylum Chordata; order Ceratodontiformes; family Ceratodontidae; genus Neoceratodus; species Neoceratodus forsteri. The sequence continues at coordinate 34,483,268 of JADMNL010000030.1, forward strand.
TTACTGCATACTTCCTGAACATTAGGAACACCAGCAAGCAGTGCAGCTACTCATGATACAATAGCCTCCTCTCCTTCCACTGCATTATGAGTTGCTAGACTGTGCTAGGGGTGTTCCCAAGTTCAGGAAAGATGCAGTGGGACTTGCTGAAGGACTGTAAAAAAAAACATTTTTGTGTGGTAACACCAGTATGGTGGGCTGCCGGGTTTTCACTTTTTAAAAGAAAAAAGGAATCAGAATCAAACTATCAGCTACATAAGCAGCCTGTACAGAATGTGACCATTCTTGACGTGTTTTTTTTTTTTTTTAAACTTGCTGCTCTTGTACGGGTTTTCTCCCCGTTACACTGTACCTGTTTTTTATACTGCTTTTGTACCTGCAATTACATTACTCCTTACACTACATATTTTACTGTCTTGTACTATGATTCATTATTTTATGTGGATTTCTCTTTGTTACTTTGTATTTACTCATTCAACTACTTTTGTTATCTGTTTCTAGTGTTACCCTTCACATTGTGTATTTTAATGTTTCTTTGTACTATTTTTCATGATTGTTTTAGAACCTGTACTCTCCCGGGTCGTGCCTGAAAACGGGCATATTTAATGTCTAGTGCACCTACCCAGTCATCAAAAAACAAATAAAAAAACTGGTGATAATTTGAAGCCTAAGGGGGTTGATGGTGTCCCTTGAAGCCTGTGGTAAGAACTTTTCCTTTTAATTTCATTCACTCCCCCGCGATGCCCCCCATATTCTGAGGCTCAACTTTTTTTTTCTGGGCGAAAGTCTTCATACTGGGGACTTTCGATACACAACTGTTACATTAATCTAAAATGGGCTAGCCCTTGCAGATGGAGATCCCTCAACAATCTACAGTGTCAGTTGGCAGCAGGAACAACAGACTGATACAGTCACAGAATCTACAGTATTTGTAACTAATAAGCAAACTGCTGAGTGCAGACGCTTTAAGAAAACACTTGACCTTCTGTCTCCTGTAACGGTCAAAACCTGCCTCAGAATTCCCACAAGAATTCAAAAAGTACTTGAAATTCCTGAGACAGAAAGGGTACAAGACTTTGCTAAGTGAAATATTTTATGGAAGCCATCCAGAAAATAAACCCCAAATCCCAAGGAGTCCCCTTAAAGAGAATTTCATGTTTGGTTTTGCTTCATTCGGATCTGGATTTTTCTGTACATGTTGGATTGCAGTTTATAAAATGGGCAAAGAATTTCAAGCAATCTGATTGGTTGTTAGCCGTACATTAGATGTGTCTAATGCACAGCTAAAACTAGAACCCCCATTTAGAATACACAGGCCCATTTTATAAGCGCAATAAGCCACTCTGGGGATGTGCATTAGACAGTTCTAATGCACGGCTATGGCCTTGTGCCTCACTACGTCCCCCTAGCCGTGCATTAGAACTGTCTAATGCACACCCCATCGTCTTTTATTGCTTACGTACAGCAGTGGTCTTGTTGCCAGTTAAAAGGATACAGCATTATTAATAGTTTATTTCTTTAGCAATACAAGGGACAGCGTTGTTTCATTTCTGCCAAAAAAAAAAAAACAATAGGCAAGAGACACCTCCACACTGCCACCACTGTGCTGCTGTACATGTCAGAGACAGAGAGATAATGTTAAACTAATTTCCAAATGATTACTTATTAGGGTGGGAAAACAAGTAGCTGTAATAAGGCCTTAGACAGAAAATCATAGGCAATACAACCCCGTGATCAGCATACCATTCAATGGTAACAACTCAACATTGACAGCAACACCATAATAAGTTACATAGCCACCGGTGCCTCAAGAAGAATTTTGAAAAACATTATTTGGATATAAAGCAGCTTATATTTCTCATTAGCTCTGTATTTCCTATCCCCATTATTTATTACTGAGGTCATATTCATGAAAACAGGAGTCTCGTTCCCTGTTCCACAGCAACAGACTGTGATGTCATAACAGAGCATTATGCAGTGTCAGTGGCTCAGTAGGTAGCACACTCACCTCTGAGGCCGGGAGATCAGAGGGCTGTGGGTTCAGTTCCCACATCTGGCGCTTGGGTTAATATCCCAGTACTGACACTGTAATGCAGCATGAGAGGGGTGCTGCATTTCTGAGGTGCCGTCTTTCGGATGAGACGTTAAACCGAGGTCCCATCTGCCTGGATTGGTGGTAGTTCAGGTGGATGTTAAAGATCCCATGGCACTTATCGAAAAGAGTAGGGGAATTTCCCCGGTGTCCTGGCCAAATTTCCCTCATTCACTAAAAATACCACCAACAGCTTAATCTGGTTCAAGGTCAGTTGGCATTCATCTGTATCCCCCTCCCCCGGGTCGTGCTTGAAAATAGGCAGGATTTGTCTAGTGCACTTACCCGGTCAACAAAAGCTAAAATAAATAAAACAAAATAAAATAAATAAAAAAAATGATTTCAAGTAGGGAATAAGCTATAAAGACAGATGACATCTAAGGGATAAATATCCTGTTTGTTTTTTTTTGTGGGAATTTCTTCAGTAACAAATAATGGAGATGAGAATTCTATAGAAAATATATGCAATATATAACCTGAATTGGGTCTAAATATTATGTTTTCCCAATGGTGTCGGCTGCTCTTTAAGGTCAGAAGGGACTCTAGGTCACATCCCACCCCTGATAAGCAAGGATAAAGTATGCATGATATGCCAAAGATGTACTCATTTATCAATTTATAGGGATTCCCTGCCCACTCTACAACCCAGGGTATTCGCTGATTCTCTTGGTAAGCAGAAATTTGTCCAGGCTTAAAAGCCTTACATACCTTAAAGGTCTATACTGTCTTCATGTCCACTGTCTCTGCTGGTAGATTGTTCCATTTGTTTACCACCCTCTGAGAGAAAAATAGCCTTCTAGCGTTACCCCTGAATTTACCACACCTGGGCTTCAGGGTGTATCTCAGCATCCTGCTGCAGGACACCACATCGAACATCTCTGCCTGTTTGATCTTGCCAATGAGGGAATCACAGTGGTGTTGTACATCGTCTTCCCCATTTATTATCTACAGGTGATAAGCAGTGGAGACCCCTGTGATACATTATCAACACAAGAGCAGTTTGACCTCGGATAACCTCACAAGCCACAAGTGATGTGTCCAACATCAAACTAGCTAAGTGTAGATAAATAATGCATCACACAGGGAGCCTACTGCATGTCCTGTTTGTACAACAGGCTTGTGTTTTTCTTTTGGGGGCAAGACTGACAGGCAGAGTTTATCCAGACTGTGTGTGATAAATTCCAGGTTCTAAAATTTATCACGCACATGTCTGGAAATAACATTTTTTATGCCACTGACTTTGTGTCCATGCATACACTGTATAAATGCTTAGATGTACAGTTACTGCGTCTCTTATGGTTTATAACTGCATTCTCAAGCTCTCTGAGTGACAGAACTGTGACGCAAACCTGAGACGTTCTTGCGAACAAAGGACTTGAGAAGAAACTCATAACCATATAAGATACAGGAACTGTACACAAACATAAATGCTGAAAATTTCTGTTCTGTTTCATGTGGAAGACTTCTGTTTAAAATGTAACTTGAATTTAAAATCAAAATGCTTTACTTACAGAAAATTAGAGAAATCTCTGTGCGGGACATGGATTATGCCAACTGAATTTAGAACTTTAGAGCTATTAGTATAAGCCAGCCTCTTAAGGCTGTGCACAGAGTTCTAAGAACTACAGTGCTATTGTTCCGTTCGGTTAGTGGATGCCAAGTGAAGCCACCTACAGGATCCTACGCTGCTGGACTTTTAAAGAGAAGAAAAACAGAAGACCATTTTCTGATGGCCCCTCTCCCTCTTCCTCTGCCTCTGCATCATCCATCTCCATTAGGATGATTACATTAAAGGGACACTGTCAGTTTTTGAAGCCGTTTGTATGGCCCCTCTATTATGTGTGCTTGTCAACTGTGCTCTGCATGCAGTTTCTGACATGACTGTCTGATTTTATGTGAAAACTGTGAGGACATTAATTTTTGCAAAGAAATGAATTTTGCATGGACCGACCTTATATCGTCCGTGCCCTGCTCCTGCGCATCCCCGCTGTTGAATCCTGCCAAACACGTGCATGACTGAGATCGGCAATTTTTGTTGTTGGTAAACAAAACAGCTGGTAGCATGGAGAAAAGTGAGTGGATTTTTGCAATAGTTGTTCCGTGAAAGACCAAGCCCTATTTCATAAAGACTTCCTTACTTATAAAGTGAAACTGGGACTCGACGCATGCACACCACCAGCACTAGTTAATGTCCTCACAGTTTGCACTTACAATCGGACAGTCATGTCAGAAACTGCATGCACAGTGCAGTTGACAGGCGCACATAATAGAGGGGCCATAAAAACGGCTTCAAAAGTTGACAGTGCCCCTTTAATTATCTTTGTTTATACTTTTCAAAAAAAGAGAAACTAAACTGAATGTCCCTCAGACCAGTAGCATGGCATCCATTAAGTGGCTTCAAATTTTTCCTTCCAGTTAGCACTCTAGTTCTTTAATAAAATTCTGCATGGTTGTAGGAGTACCCAGAATGTTTAGGGAAAAAATAAATAATCTTGACTGACTAAGAATGATGTCATAATGTATAATCGTAATGTGATAACACACAGCATAAAAGAATAATAATGAGAAAACCAAGAGTCATAGAGTGTTACCTCTGGTGGAATGCTGTCATCAGAGTCCGAACTGTCATCATATCCATGCCCGTCCAAGTTCATCTGTAATAACTGGTCTATGGTAGCGTCCACTGCGCCATTGTTTGCCCTCAACACACATTCAATGACATCATAATCCATATTAGGAAACATGATTTTGAAGTCCTTCATAGCTTGATTAAACTCCAGTCTCCGCACTTGCCTTGCTGGCCGACTGTTGTTGAGTTCTTGTGATGGGTTGTTAGAGGACCCACTCCTCGAGCTGCCATTGCTGCTGCTCCGTCGGAACAGGCTTGTCATTTTTAATACTTTTTTAGTAAAAATGTCCAGCTTTGAAATTGATAATAAAAATATAAAAATGATAATAAAGTGCTGCCTTAAGGCTTCATTTCCCAGAAGCTAGGTATCCATTCTTTGAAAGTTTTGCACTGTAATCCCATGAGAAAGAGACGACATTCAGGAGACTTTGCTGAAGGAGATGTGTCTCTCTGTAGTCATAGGTTTCTGAAAGGCAGGAGACTTAGGGAAGCAGTAGTAACTTTACCAGAGAAATCTCTTCACAATTTTACAAGTCTCCCAAGTTCTTTACACAGCACAGAAATGCACATGTAACCTGAAAGTAAAGCATATATCCATCAGATTTTGTAGCAAGTCATTTTTTCCTGCAAAGTCGGACATGCTTTTTATTATTATCTTTAGCCTCTGTTTTTGTCCCTTTTCCTACCCATCCCCAACTTCATGATTAGGATGGGGTCACCACATCTGCAGTCTTTCTCCAGCTGGTATGACAGATGTGCAGCCGCCTCCTCTGCCCAAGACTCTTTTTGGTCAGGCGTGGGAGGGGGCATGGAGACCAGGTGGTCAACCCCATTCTTTCCCAGGAATCAACTACCTCAACTTGGCAAAATGTTCAGCCCCTAGCTTGCCCCATTTCAGATTCCAGGGCTTGGATGTGAATCCTGACTTCCCAGGTGGCAGCACGACACCACACTGCCATGTCACTCGACCTGTCAAGTGTGAAATGTCTGCCTGCAACAATCAACATTCCATGATTCTAGATTTGGAAACCCCTCTAATGGTTACAAGAGTGGTCTCACATTCTTCTGGCATGAGACTTGGTTCTGATTCTCTAAGAATAAGTGAGATCACTTTTACAAATGCAAGAGTGGATTCTGCAGCAGCATTATACCTGTACCATAGTATTTGCAGGTTCGCAGCAGGTGCCCCCTCCAGAGCACATCATTGTCAGATCCTCCAATCCCTAGCCTGGCCCGCCTTGGAAGGCAGACTAAAATACTCATCACTCTGCCTAGCCTACAAGCTCAGGTTGGCCAGTGCTGTCACTGCCCCCCCTTCCCCGAGTCTTGCAGATTTGCTGACAACAAAACAGAACAGCGGGACAGTAAGATCCTCAAGTAGACAGCTCATTATGGTACCAAGAGCGAAGTCTGCCTAAGGGTAGCGGGCCTTCTCAGCCTTCATCCCTCCCCTCTGGAACACGCTTCCAACAAATCTAAAGGAGTGTAACTCACTAGGGGGTTATAAAAGGGGGACAAGGCCCGCCTGCTGGAGCTAACCCAATGCACTTGTCATCACGCATACCTCATTCCTGTACTTCTTAACACAAATAAATCGATCAGGGATTGGTTGCACTTCACAAATGTACTTAAATGTATTAACAAGTGTTGAAAAGTGTTGCGTATTGTTAAATGTTGTACCTTTACCCTGTGATTATGTAAAATACTGTCTCTGTACCTCTTCAAATGTTATTTTTCACTGTATCTGTAATTAATTCTGGGTCGCCCCTGAAAAAGGGACCGATACTAGACTCAGTGGGCCTACCCAGTTACCAAAATTAAATAAATCTTATAGATCAGACCTCAATCTATAATATATTACAAATTGAAAAATCCTCCCCGAATGAACCCATTCTCAGTGCACCTGCATGCAAGACAGCTGTCTACTTATTGTGTTTTGTAGCATCCCAGCAACAGGGTTTCTGAAGTAAGTGACTGGTAACAGAAATAGCTACTTTACCTGTTCTCCACACAGTAGGACGGCAGATTTAGCAACCCCAAGTCCAGTCAATACTATTGGGCAATAAATCAAGGAGGAGGGGTCTATCTCCGATGAGTGGTGAATACAGGCGTACAAGCAGGACTGTAGCCATAGGCAAGCCAATTGCACAAATCACAACAGAAAAGTATATGTTGTTTAGCAATTGTGAAACAGGGTCAAGGTGTCTTTAGTCACCTGATTTTAGTTTCAGTCATTTGTCTAATATCTCAAGTTAGCTGGAGAGCGTAGTGCAATTAAACAGCTTTTTAGCAAAGCTATACTGCCCCTAGGCAACCTGCTCGATGAATTGTGCAGAGACTTGCCCTCTCTTGCTCTCTTGTGACTTCTTTATTATGGCTTGCTACATTAGGAGCTCAACTGGCTAACCTCTTCTGAGTGATGTGATTATTATCCGCAATCAGTGCTGTTCAATTATACACATTATGAATAATTCATGTGATGCCAATCAATAAGCAATCAGAACTGCGGGACTCTTATCCCTAGTACAGCAGCCATCTTGTGCGGTAACATTTAAGTGGAGTGATCTGCTTCAGAAGCAGGTGGAGGAGTGTTCCACTGGCTTTTTAAAATAAAATTAAAAAATGAAACGTAAAAATTATAATTACTGGTTTAAGGCCGATGTCAACCAAAAAACAATTGCTGTCAAACTCCATAATACATGTTTGTGACGTCACAAGCATGTATTATGGAGCTCAGCCTCACAAGTTTCTCCCCCATGCTTACCCAGATGTCTCTTTTGAATTAATGTCTCTTTTGAATGAATTAGTATCCGTTTTATAGGTAATGCCTATCTTTCTTTGTTCTTAGCCTGCTGTTTTTATTCTATTTATTTTGTCTTTTAACTATATTTATGCACTTATGTATTTATGCACTGTCCTATCTTTTAATGTTTGTATTTGTACAGTGCCCAGAGCCTCCGGGATTGGGCACCTAAGTAATAAAACTTGCCTTGCCTCTTTTTTCAAACAGTAACTGTAAGGAATGAACATCGGCGTTCTCATTTATTATTGTATTTACAGCCCCTCAGTGTGCGACACTTTTGCAAATCATTTATGTAGTATTACACATCTCAGGGGTGTATAAAAATGTTTGTAACTTACTGATCTCCATACATTATTCTATACATAAAATCACTCTAGTCAAAGTGATCTATAAATTGACATGTACTGTGAGAAATATCACTTGTGGTAAAAGAGGATCATCATACACAGTTTGGGCCGACAGAACCACTTGGACTCACTTCACAGTTCCGTGGCATAATGTGCTAGAGATGAAACTCCTATACCATAAGACACATCTCAAACTGCACATATGTGAGCAATAACCCATGACAGGGCGTGCATTTCTAGGGAATTAATGCATGCCCCAGGTGAACTGGAAGGCATGAGGCCAACAGCTGAGTGCCTTTCAACATACCCAGGAAGTGCATTCATTCTCAAGAAATGTATGTCCTGAAGTGAGTAACTGCACTTATAAAAATGGCAAAAAAATGTTTTATGGAAAAATGTTCCATTTTTGTGTAGCTAGGCACATTGGGTACAGTTCGTGACAAACCGTGCATGTACTGGGAATCAATGAATGGTCACATGATGTGTTTCAGCCAAGGAGGTTGCTAGGATTACTGAGAATTCTGGAGCCCATTGTATAGAACTTATAGAGAAGGAACCATGACTATCTCCTGACCCACCTTACTCAGCCAGTCAGCGCTTGTCCTAAGGTAAGGGGCCGCCAGATATGTAGTGTGACGTGCTCCCATGCTGGCAACTTGGGTTTGGCAGCAGACATGGGAAACTGGCCAAGGGTGGTGGCAGCTGGATGCAGCACTCATAGCTGGGGAGGGACAGAAGCCAGGTTCCGCCACAACAGGGACCCCTGCGGTGGGCCAGGGAGCTTGCCTCCTTCAAAGGGACATGCTGATACGTGTGAGGTCTGCCAGGACACAGCCTACCATTGAGGTAGTGGGCGGGAAAAGGGGAGGAAAAACAGGATAAAATCCTACGTTCCCTGGTTGCCATCAATGATGGTGAGGCAGTACCTTCAGACCCTTCCCCATAAGGAACGCCCCTGGTGAGACAGCAGGGGGAGTGGCGGCTGAGGTTGGGGAACCAGAATCGCCCAATGTAGACAACACGTGGCAACAGGAGAGCCAAATGACTTAATGAATGAAAACAAAACCTCCTTGGGTGACAATGAAGAGAGTCTGATAGGAAGGCTTTTCCAGCCCTACAGTCCTAGAACAAGCTACATACCCAAGTTAGGAAAACTACAAGCCTGCAAGCCTAGTCTTTCTCTACATCTTAGAATCCTTTGTAGCTTCTTGCATCCTGTGGCAACCACACCACCAAGGTCTAGGACGTTATGCATATATTGGCTATTTAACACAGTGTCTTAACGCCATTTCTGCTGATATCCATTATAGCGACCGCTGTCATTCTCAGTCCTGTTAATTACCAAACTTGTTTTCTTGTTACATATTTACTGAATTCAAGTTTATGCTGCTAAAGTTAAGCTGTTCTGCCATCTGTGGTTGCCCTTCCTAGGATCCTCATGAAAATAAGATACTGCATCCCATGGGATTATCTAGGTCCCAGCAGTTTTAATTAAATAAATAGATCTGTTAGACAGTTATGAGTCAGGGAACTGAAAGCATAGAATCCCCCCCTCCCCAATGCATTGTGATGTGTGTCAGTTGCTCTTCCTCATCACACAGTAGAGGGAAACCAAACAGTCAGCCCAAAGCAGCACCACATAAGCAACCCCCCCCCCCAGAGTAAAACTGGATGCCTTATCAAATGACCAAGGGAGTGGCTTCCTGGAATTTTTAATTTTATGCTAAATCAGCTTTGATAGACTCCTGTCACTCGCAATATTCCAGGCTAACATAAAGCAAAATAATACAACTAAGAAATAGTAACCAAGCTCTACCCTTGGAAAATAGGACAGCATTCTGTATAAGCTGATTTTCTTGATATTTCTTTACTAAAATGTTAAAAATAAAACAAAATGTGTGTAACTGGATACTGGGTCTTTCTTTAAAGTGATTATGTACCTTTCCTCCTTTAAGGTACCATTTCCATGATATGGTAGTAGTGTACTACCTAAAACTAATATTAGTTTTTAAAAGCAGTCAACCATTACCTTTTATATCCGACACACTTCTTCTTTTCCCTGTAGTTAATTAGAAGATTGTTTATCCGACATTAGTAGATGTGATGTGTGGAACAGCACTCTTCCAGGCAGCTGTCAAATCCAGTTCTGTCCCCCCTCCCCCTAACTACATATTCAGGCTTGTGATCTCACTGACTATGACATCACTGCTGCTTGGGAACAGCCACTCAGTAGCCACCAGGTCAGTCACCTGTGATGTCACTGTCAGTGATATCACAATGCTGATGATGTGGTGGTGGGGGGGAGGGGAATAGAGACAGATATATCAGCTGCCAGGTTGAGAGCTACTCCACATGTTCGGCTCAATATTATCACATAGAAAAGTTTCTAATGAGCAAGAGGGAAAAAGGAAAAATACTTTAGAAATAAAAGGTGATAAATGACTGCTGTTTAAAACTTCTATCTGCCTGTTTTGGTTCCACTAGCTCTTTAAGCCGGTGACAGTTCTTCTGTGGCATTTTATTTATTTTTTTGTTATCTCTTTCTCCCCTCCCAGGCCCTGGTCGGCTCTGCGTCCAGCCGCCATCCCCCGTGCTTCTCCTCCATCAGGCCCTAACCCTCTGCACCTCCTATGGCTTACCTCCCTGGTGGGGCTGTAAGGAGCCCCCTACTCACCCGCTGGGATGGAGTTAGGTTAGGATGTTACCTCCGGAGAAAAAGCATCGGGGGGACAGCCATCAAGCCACCATGACCAGCCACCAGGGTCTTTTTTCCTCCTAGATTTTTCTCCCTGTGACGCTCAACATGCAATGATGCCGGCAGCGGGCACCTGCACACTTCCGCACACATCCCCACCAAGCATCAACTGAACATCCTCGCCCCTTGCTTGTGGCAGTGTTACATCACCCACCAGCCTCCTCCAGGGGTCAGACGAGTGCCGACTGCATCTTGCCCCCCTTCCCGGAGATGGAGAGTAGTCCATCAGACGCTCAATCCATCCCCTCCCTGGCAACCCCCGCTCATTCCTGAACATGGGTCACCGGCATGGTGCGAGGTGCAGCAACCAGTCCCACAGCCCTCAGCGCCACCAAGCCGGCTTCTTCTGTGGCATTTTAAAACTTTTATTCTTAGCCTTTATTTAGCTTGAAGGGGTCATAGTTTGGCCCAGACAAGGTGGCCAGCTGATCCCTTCCACCTTCCTTTTCACATACACGCTCAGGCACTTTACGACATGCAGCAATGGACAGCGTTGGAGGTGCGCCCCACTGATATGAATGGGGCTCAATTTTCAGTACTATTTAATACATTATGATGGTGAGCTGGATATTAATGAAGGCTGCAGCTCATCTAACAAAGGGCCACTGCTTGACTAACAAGGCCCTTGTTAGCTGAGTGGTGGCCTTCATTAATCTCCAGCTCACCATCACATGTATCAAATAGTAACAAAAATTCAGTCCCATTCATTTCAAATGAGACGTTAAACCGAGGTCCCATCTGCCTGGATTGGTGGTAGTTCAGGTGGATGTTAAAGATCCCATGGCACTTATCGAAAAAAAGAGTAGGGGAATTTCCCCGGTGTCCTGGCCAAATTTCCCTCATTCACTATAAATACCACCAACAGCTTAATCTGGTTTCAAAGTCAGTTGGCATTCATCTGTATCCCCCTCCCCCGGGTCGTGCCTGAAAATAGGCAGGATTTGTCTAGTGCACTTACCCGGTCAAAAAAAGCTAAATAAATAAATAAAAAATAAATAAAATGGGGCATGCCGGCGCAATCTCCCTCACTGCATGTCATATATTACCTGAACACAGGGGCACATACATGACGAGGGAAGGGATCAACTGGCCACCTTGTCAGGGCCAAATTACAATTCCTTCAACCTAAATAAAGGCTGAGAATAAAATATTAAAAATGCCACAGAAGGAATATTACCAACCTAATGTTCCGTATCCCAAAAGTGGTAACTCAGGATCGGAAAATCACTTTTTGACTGAGCAGTAAGTCAGTCTAAAGAAATGCTATTACATTTTCATATGTACATTTATTTAAAAAAAAAAAATTATACTGAGAAAAAATGAACAAAATATCACACTACAAACCACAAATTCTTTAAGCATCCGTAACAGGGCAACAGCAAGAACCAAAGCCTTTGTAAATATTTCATTTCTATACTTGTAGCTCCCATGATTCCATGTGCAGTAATAGCTGCAGCACACAGAAGCAATTCAGGACTGCTGGTGCCAGCTTACAGACTGTTCATTCATCCCCGTGTCTATGGAAACACGTTCAGCCCGCAAGTATCTGACACGCACAGAAAGGCCCAGTACAGCTTGGCATTCAAACATGCATTGCTCGGTTTTGGTAAGCTAATATAAAATTGAAATGTAGACACAATCTGAAAACAGATATTTTTAAAGTCGGGGTTAAAGCAGCCGTACATGTTAGCAGAGTTATCTGTCATCTGGCTTTGGGATGGAGGCACTCTTCCCTTCCCAATCTTTTTACTTTATAAAACCTTTTTAATATTTATATTAGAGGACACACATGACCATACAGTAATGAATATGGCTATACATTCCTATTCTTTTTACTATCATAGCAACAAGTCATCAACTATCTACATAGACAGTCGTGTGACACTAATGAAATCCCTTTCTCCAGTACCATATGATGTTAAACCTTATAGCATACAGGTTTACTCTCCAAATACTACCAGGCGTTTTACAAATTAACCTATAAAAGAAAAAAATAGAAGTTCATACAGCAGGATGTCTATCTTATCATTTTATATTAGGGGTTATTTAATAAAGCAGCAGTATTTGTTAGTAACCATGCAGTTATTTTTCAGCAATAATGTTAGTCTGGAAAAAATGTCAAGATGCATATTTTCCTTTTCTTTCATTCCTGAACCACGATATGCGATTTAAGTATTTTTTTTTGCATGAGATGTTTATACTGCCTATCCCATGCCACACTGGCCCCCACTCCTTCGGGCTCCACAAGCTCCTCGACCCCACTGACCTTTATCCAGCCCTCCTCAGGTCCTCATATCGCAGCCGATCCCCCGGGATATCCCGGGGTATCCCTATCACTGGGCGGGAAGGGCACCGGAAGGGAAGACCCCGGCACACACTACATTAGGGCCCGGGGGATGCCGCTGAGGAGCAGGAGGCCCTGGACAGGCACTGGAGGGGAGGGCCCCGGCACACACTTATACTAGGGCCCGGGGGATGCTGCTGAGGAGCAGGAGGCCCTGGACAGGCACTGGAGGGGAGGGCCCCGGCACACACTACACTAGGGCCCGGGGGATGCTGCTGAGGAGCAGAAGGCCCTGGACAGGCACTGGAGGGGAGGGCCCCAGCACACACTTATACTAGGGCCCGGGGGATGCCGCTGAGGAGCAGGAGGCCCTGGACAGGCACTGGAGGGAGGGCCCCGGCACACACTTATACTAGGGCCCGGGGGATGCTGCTGAGGAGCAGGAGGCCCTGGACAGGCACTGGAGGGGAGGGCCCGGGCACACACTACATTAGGGCCCGGGGGATGCTGCTGAGGAGCAGGAGGCCCTGGACAGGCACTGGAGGGGAGGGCCCCGGCACACACTTATACTAGGGCCCGGGGGATGCTGCTGAGGAGCAGGAGGCCCTGGACAGGCACTGGAGGGGAGGGCCCCGGCACACACTTATACTAGGGCCCGGGGGATGCTGCTGAGGAGCAGGGGCCCTGAACAGGCACTGGAGGGGAGGGCCCCGGCACACACTACACTAGGGCCCGGGGGATGCCGCTGAGGAGCAGGAGGCCCTGGACAGGCACTGGAGGTGCTCGAGAGAGCGGGGAGCTGTCATCTAGGCGGCCAGCGAGTGACTTTCCAGTTTTCTGCGAGGGGGCAGCATGGTGACGTCAAGGCATACGCTGACGCCCACTCCTCCCCCAGGTAACTTGGGCCGTACAGCCTGCCATGTTCCCAGCCTCCACTAGGAGCCAGCAGGCACCGGACCTGTCCCCTGCCCTCCCCCAAGAGAAGGAGAGCTGTCGTGGGACGCTCGATCCTTCTCCTCCCCAACTGGCCCTCCAGTGACCGGTCCTGCTCTAACCCGGTCGCTAGCGCCGCAGCGGAATCCGACCGCTGCGCCAGCGGGCCGGACGATTTAAGTTTTTAAAAGTTCCCACTCTTGTGCCATGCCTGCCATGAACAAAATTAAAATATCTTGGTACAGTGCTGTGCACTAACAGAAACATGAAGTAGCACCATCCTAATGCATCCACAGTATAAATCTAGCATGCATATTCAAGAAGAAACCACAGCGTGCTGGCCCATCTGTACAACAGTAGCACTACAGCTCGCAACGCCAGGGACCTGGGTTCGGGAATGAGCCCAGGTCACTGTGGGCATGCCATGGGGGTTAAGTGTCACAGGGGATGCTCTCTTCCTCCAAGGAGGGTGAACAGCCAACTCTGCTGCTATACTGCCACCTGGGTGACCACGGGTTGCACTACAGTCAGGAGCAGCTCTTGTAGGTAGGAGATGTCTGCTGGTGCCGCATCATGCACACTTGCGTATGTGCGTGCTTGTGCACCATCGTCACTGACATTCTAGAGGGTAATGGGAAGGAAAGGCAAAAACACCCCAGCCAACGGGATGACACTGGCCACCCACAAGTCCCCCCCCCCGCACCTGGCTGCTCAGTGACCACCTCCTGTGCACCAGATCCAGTCTCCACCATCCCTGTCAGAGGGGGTTAAGCTCTGTGGGAAATGCAGAGGCGAAGGTAAGACCTGGGGGACACCAGGGTGACGAGGCTGGGGAAGCTGAGCAGTTGGAGGCTGACCAGAGACCAAGGAGCAAAAACAGCAATAATTGCAAAGAAGTAACCACAGCAGAAGGGATTATTAAATATTGCAAATGGCAGCCATCTTAAATGACGTGAGCCATTATTTACAAAATTAACTGTAAAAGCAGTTTTTACAATATCTGAGAAACCTAAACTGAGCATGAATCTTAGGATGTCAGAAATACATTTTTTGCTATAAAAACTATATGGTGAAATTGTTTGCTAACAAATACTGCTGCTTTAACAAGTCCAGTTTTGATTTGTCCTCGTTTCCTTCAGGTACTGCAGAAATAGAACCCACTTGGCACGATGCTTATCCATTCTAAGTCGCAGGAGGACGTGATGTATTTCATCGATCTGATCCCCTTGCAGATTGATCTCCAATCCATCTTCGTCGGCGTTACAGTTATTTGCCACTTGATCGTGATTGGCTTAAACAGTAGATCTGGGTGAGGTTAAAAAAAAAAAAACGGAATATTTGCTAATTTTACCACAAATGCAGAAATTTAGCTAGCAATCTGCTTTGTGAATTCTGCACTTCACGGAACAGGGAATCGTGAAGTTCACAATTCACAAGTAAAAACCTTCGCAAAGTGCAGAAATTCACTACGCAGCTGTTTATTTCCTGTAGTGGCAAATTACTTCAGGAATTGTGGCACGGCTCGAAGTGGCCAATTCGCAAACACCTACACAAAGTGTGGAGTGGGTCACTTCGCACTAACTGCGTTAGCCAATTTTAAATTTCGCACAGTCCTACTTAACGACCACAGCAATAAATATGTTGTACAAATACTTGCGTTGTTTGGTCTTAACTTCTGTAAGTAGAACATGAAACAGAATGTGGGCTCCCTGTAACTGCACAGAGATTTTCAAGATCCCTTGCATAGCTTCTGTTAATGGCCCCCAATGTAATGTTAAAACATTATACCGCCACAGGATGCATATATGGTTTTGTCTTTCACGCAACCCATACAGCATCTATTATTACAGGGACGCTTTAATGAAATGTAATGGACAAAGTCCAAAAGTAATTTCTGAGAATTTTCCATCTAAATTCCTTCCAGTCATTGGAGCAGGTGGTATGTTATTTAAGATATCTGAGCACTCTTGGTTTGCCCTTCCCCCAAAACCACTATGTCTCTGACTTCTCTACATTCATTTTGAATCGCAACACCTCACCATACGCGGAAATGAAGTCCATCAGCGGTTTACGCAAAACATTTTAATCTTTACCCAACCTAATAAAAATCGTTAAGCTAGCAATTACTGCATGCATTGCACTTGTTGCCAATGACCTGTACCGCCCAGTAAAAATAATCACCTTAGACATCCTCTAGTGCCACATTGGATGTCACGCGATCAATCTCAGAGTATCGTGGTATTTGTGTAAATGTTTATCACTATGTTTATCATTTCTAATTTCAGGAAAGGGTGTGAAAATCTTATTACGGAAGGGGAGCCAAGGAGTCTAAGTACCACCCGAAGGGGTCACAATGCCAAAGTAGTGGAGGCAAGAAAGTCAAAATGGTTGATTATAGGTAATGGCTTAGCACTAGACAAGAGGAGAAATGCCTGGATCTCGCTCCTGATAGAGATTTGGTATTTTAATAAAAATCCATACTTTAAAAACTGAAATTTTCAACACCAAAATACTACTCAGCCTTAACATTACACCTGGTGGACTAGGAAATGGGAAAACCGCATTCTGCAGCTCCTCCAGGTGACTTTTTCAATCCAACGCAGATGAAGTCGAAGGAACCATGGTCACCACAGCACGAGGCCACCTGCACTGTAGACGAAGTGGGGGCTGGAGTGGTCTGCCACCTCACGGACTGTAAATAAGACATTCAGCTAACTTGCCAAAACAGTCAAGACATGGATCGGAAATTGGACTCACTGACTCCATGGGTCTCCACCCTTGAGACAAAGGTGGACACGTTAGGACAAGCAGTTTAGTTTGAGGTTCCTGGTCCACCTCATTTCCATGGGGGTTGGGGGGGGTGTAATCCACGGCTCACTGAGGGAGTCTGCCCGGGACGTGCCAGGTAAGAGGATGGCTGGCTTGCCAGGGGGAAGGGGGATGGGGACCCGATGGAGTCCAGCACAGCCTCGGGGCACCTAAAATAGAAATAAAAAAAAAAGAACAAGCAGTTTAGCAGCTCAGAGAGTGGAGGGGACATGCATAAAGAAACAAGATGCAACCATGGGCCTTGTAAAAGAAAATTCTCTACTCAGACAGTGACTAGAAAACTTGGAGAACAAGGATTGGGAAAGAAACACTCGAGTGGGGGGACTCCCAGAAACAGCAGAAGGGGATGATGGTTTAAGCTTTGCCTGTACCTTCCTCCTGCAGATCCTTGGCCTGTCAGAAAGACCTGATCTCCATTGAAAAGGCCCATGGCCTCACTCCACTATGTGCTCTGGCAGATTCAGTGATGCCACGGACATTCATGGTGATCTGCACTGATAAAGGCACCAAGACAGAGCCTTGACCATAGCCTAGCACCAGAGAGAACTCTGATACGGGGATACTTCCATCTCCCCATTTCCTGACCTGGCATATAGCACCTACCTTCGCTGGAAGGCTTTTGACTAGGCGTGGGGAATCCTGAGGCAGCAGAGGGTTTTGCACCAGCTCTTCCTTCCTGAAAACTCCACATGGCGTGGAATGGACACACTCATAGTTTCAAAGCCCCCGAGATCTGGCAAAAAGCCCAGCAGGTCGAGTTGGAGGTGAGCATATAAGGAGAGGACTCTGGTTGGAATAACTAGACCAGCTCAAACTGTAGGAAGTCTGGGTTATACATCGATGTTTCAGCATTTCCTTTTGGACTAAAGTTTTAGCAGTTTTGGAACATTACTAGGTCTGGACTTTCTCTCTCCTCCTAATGAAGCTACCTATATGGACTTTTTTAATATAACCGGGACTATATGCCGATACTTATATACTATTTTTTTTTTTTTTTACTGCTTGCACGTGTCGTTAACTTTTTCCTCCCTAGCAATCATGGTGCCATAACATATTTGTGATATGTTTTAGAGTGGACTGTAGGGTGTATATGCCTCTAGACTAACTTCTTCTCAACAGTCGACTGCATGGTTAAAATGGCAGTTTCCCACCACAGCTCTCCATGCCCTGCTTTCCTCTTTGGAGGTTCTTACTGGGACTGCAATATACGATCACTGATGTTATGGGACAGGGGTGGTGAGACTAACATAACGACTGACGAGGCATGAAACAGGGAACAAGATGCAGAATACTATGGTGGTTTTGGGGGGGGGGGGCTTAAATTATAGGTGGAATCGCTGTTGGAACTTCCATTATTCTCCATGAGGTTTTGTTTAGAAATGGTTCTAGAAGTTACTAAGTCAGTTTTTATTCTGTTCTTATTGTTATTGTTAATGATTGTAAGTTTGAATCTCTCTTAGGAAAAGTACTTGTTAGCAGCAAGTGATTTCATTATGTGGGGTACTGCTTGGCACTTAAGTCTGAATGGTAAAAACAGATTGTAGGGTTACCATGTACTTAAATTTACCCCTACTTAACTCTTAAGTGCATGCCTTAGATAAAAAAAAAAAATCAGATACTTAACCTTAATTAGCTAACTTAATTTAATTAACTTTCAGTACATCCTTCATGTTGTACTGAATGGGAAAGGGTCCGAGCCATCCTTTATAAGTGGTTCACATTGTAAGCTATAATTTATGATAACCTTCTGTACAAGATTGTTAGTATGGATTTGCTTGTAAAATCATAAATACTTTTTTTTTTTTTTAAGTTGATCATGGTATTGCATGCTGCACAGTCAACAGTGCTGTAATATAATGGTAATACACTGAAAACTTGTCAGTGGAAAATAATGTGATACATGGTAATACTGCATCACTGTAACATCTGTAAGCACAACTGGGTTAATTGGAACAAGAGCAGGAGGGAACGCAAGAGAACTGACAGCGAGCACTATATATGCAAAGAGGAGGTTGCCCCAGCCCCCAACAGTCATCTTATCGGAAGTTGTTGGCTAGCTACCATTAGTAGATGCTTTAAATAATCTTTACATGAAACGCACTAAAACCTAGTATTTCAAAACTTTGTACATCAGTACAACTCAATATTATCCAAGTCAAAAATATAGGTTGTGCACCTCTATCAAGTGTAGTGTTGCTCTCCAGGGTCAACGTCACTTGCCACTGCAGCTCCACATCTTGTCTTCTGTGTTAGGTTATCAATCATCGGATATCTGTCCTTAGATTCGAGATTTATTCCACACAGTTTCTTTCTCTGTTCAACCACCTAATCCTTCCTACAGCACTGAATTATTCAGCCACACTCATGTTTCACCCCAAGGCAGCTATAGCTCTAATATGCATATCATTTCGCTATTTAATCAGCCATCAGTCGTACAATCCATTGTTAAAGATATTAATAGAGCAGCCAATTTATTCCTTTAATTTTGAGAAAGTTCAGGAAACATCTGCTCAGTATAATTAGTTCTTGATACAGTTTCCTGGCCCGAAATGTACATTAAAAAATAAAAATAAATAAATAACAGGAGCCGGCTCCATAACATCAAGCGGCTGGTGACTGCTCTGCCACACGGGGAACCCCAATTCAGGATAACTGCGTTGGGACCTTTACTTCCTACCTGGACAGCGATCAGAGCTGGGTATAAGCGACCTCGGTTTAACAGCTCAACCGACAGATGGTACCTCACCAGTGCAGCACCCCTTCTAGTGCTGAACTGCAGTGTCAGTACTGGGTATTAGCCCAAATTCCTGTAGTGGGACCAGAACCCCTGAACCCCTGGGAGTGGGTCCCTAAATGATAAACTGGGTCAGAAATTGGTTAAAGGATAGAACATAGAGGGTGGTGGTAAACGGAGTTCATTCCGAGGAGAGGAGGGTGACCAGCAGGATACCACAAGGGTCAGTTCTGCGGCCAGTCCTCTTTAATGCCTTCATAAATGACTCTGCAGAGGGGCTGGAAGGGAAGGTATGCCTCTTTGCAGATGACAGTGAGATCTGCAACAGGGTTGACACTCCAAGTGGGGGGGTGGTGGAAAAAATGAGGAGGGACCTAAGCAGGCTTGAGGAGTGGTCAAGATTGTGGCAGCTAAGATGCAATGCAGAGAGTCTAAAATCATGCATTTGGGACACAGAAACCCAGGGGAGGAGTACATGATATTGGGGGGGGGGGGTGATAACCACCAAACAGGAAAAGGATCGGGGGGTAATCATATCTGATTACCTAAAAGTGACCAAACGTGAAAAGGCTGCGGGGAGAGCCAGTGGGATGCTGAGGTGCATAGGGAGAGGTATCACCAGCAGAAAACAAGGAGGTGGTAATACCACCGTACAAATCATTGGTGAGACCTCATCTGGAGTACTGTGTCTGGTTCTGGAGGCCACATCTCTGGAAGGTCATACAGTACAGGCAGTTCAAAGAAGGGCAACAAAAATGGTGCAGGGTCTGCACCAAAAGTCATAAGAAGAGATTAGAGGACCTCAATATGTATCTACAGTATCCTGGAAAGGGGGTTGGGGTACGATAGACACTTTCAAATACCTCAAGGGCATAAATAAGGTACAAGAGGGTAGCATCTTTCAGAAAAAAAGATGTTCAAGAACAAGAGGGTCATGCTATAAGACTGGAGGGGGGTAGACTCAGGGGTAATGTGAGGAAGTATTTTTTCACAGAAAGGGTGGTGGATGCATGGAACAGCCTCTCAGCAGAGGTGGTGGGGGCAAAAACGGTAGAAGAATTCAAGAATGCATGGGATGGGCATAAGGGAACCCTAGTGGTAGGAAACAGAAGGTAAAAGCTGAAGATCAAATAGAATCCGCAGTATTGCATAGGTAGGGGGGCTCAGCAGACTGGGTGGGCCAAGCAGTCCTTGTCTGCCACCAGTTTCTATGTTTCTATTCTGAGTCGTGTTTTCCACTTTATTTCCAGCTGAAACAATAAAAGGAGTGCTTCTTTTAATGTGGCTTGGGCCAGGTTTTCTTCAGTACTCTCTGGTTTTTGAACACCCATTGTTTAAGATTGCTTTTATTGTGACTATAAGGAGCCAAAATGCACCAATCACAGTTTTCTTACCATATGGGAATGCAGGTATACAACACCAGATGTGAATACCAATGAAAACTTGGGGGCTGGAAGAGTGGAACATGGACAGCAATTAGTAACTTTTCCCAGGACGTTAACTACAGTACTCAGCAGAGAAGGAAAGGCTTGGAAGGGGTGCACTTCAAATCGTGAGCTTGAGGTTAATCACTATTTGTTGCTGCCAGTTAAATTGAAGATTATGTATGGGGGTATTACTTTTATCCAACCTCACAGACGCCAATAAACTGGGTGAAAAAAATCTGACAAGAGTTTGTGTCCCGGGTTGAGAGACAGATAGCTCAGTCAGAATGAAGCTGGGATAATGTAACAAAGTTGGGTAAAGTAATCAATGGGGACTTTGCCTTAAAGTTTGTTTGAATCTCGTTTGTTTAGAGGTGGGGTTGCTGAATATTTGACAGTACATGGGGAAGGGGTGTCATTCTTCATAAGCGAAATATGGGACACTTGGTACCTGACTATTATTAAACTGGTATTTCGGAACCTTGAATGAGACTGTGTGGTTATCTTCATCATATAACCCCCTTGGATCTGTCTCTACCCTCTGTGCAGTTGCCCCCACAGCAGATGGTGCACTGCTCTTTGAACTTTAACAGTTCTTTCAGTTCTCACATGATGGTTTCCACATCTCAACTGTAGTGCTCAGAAAATATTAGAATGCGATCATTCTGTTGATGTCAATTTGCCTTTCTGAATGGGTCGGAAGGCACTGTCATTGCATTTTTTGGGGGCACCAGTTTTGTTTACTGAATGCCACAGGTCAGATTTTCAAAGGGTGATGCATTTTCATCAAGCCCTGCATCAAACCCTTAGAGTGCCGCAGCCGTGGCATAGCCAAATACTGCAACTGCATCACATTTGATCATTTCAGGCACAGTTGCGACAGTCAACCCACTTTACGGCAACTTGTGGCAATGTTTGCCTGGAAGATGAGTGTTGGGGCCCCAGCACGGATGTACACTAGATCAGAGAAACATGGTCTTGTGAGCATCACTTTGAAGCAAGGGATTGAATATTCCACTAGATTACTGCAAGCTTGGTGCACCATATATCTGACGCACCCAGGGCTTACAGCAAATTTGGAGCTCCGTGTCACTATAGAATGGCTCGGACTTTTTATAAATATGTACTAGAAATGTGTTGCAGGCTTGGGCAACTGTTAGTTTCCTATCATTTCTGAAAATTTTTTGTAACCCATCCACATGAGGCAACAAAAGGTAGGGGTGCTGACGAATCCTTCTGCAACCATGTCTGGTGCAGAATTGTTGTGTGATCTCACCTTTTTTGGGGGCTTATGTGCTTGCTGTATTGTACAAAATACTCAAAGGCAGCAGAAGCTCGACTCCACAGTCTCCAGACACTCCAAGAACCACCACTGCATCACTGGATGAAAATCCACAATGTCTTAGCAAAACAATTCAGTGCAGGCATGAACTGATTCCCCCCAAACCACCGCTTTGTGTAGAATCGAGTGCTTTTTCTGTATACATATGTAACAAAAGGGAGTAAAACATCAGTTTAAAATTAAATGAAATATGATTTTAAAAAAAATAAATACAGCTGGCTGTCTGGTGCCATGTGGTGGTGAACCGCTCTGGTATGCTTGAGAACCCTGGTTCATGCTCCAAGACCAGGACATTAGGAGCGGACACCAGTGAGGTGAGTTATACAGCATCCGTGTGGATGCTCTCCTCCTGGGAGGGTTTGGTGCAGTACCGCTCCTTTTGCAGGTCATGGTGGTGGTTTTTGGTGGCACATCGACATGGGAGACTAGGTGTTGTGCATGTCCCCACCCCTGAAGACTGCAGCATGAGGGGTAGAGTGGTAGGAGGGACAAAATCAATTGGCTAAGCATGCTAGGTGACGACCACCTCCGGTTTGCACCCTTGACAACAGACCTCTCCTTGCTCTGGTTCCAGTCCCTACCTGTTGCCTCAGACACAGAACGGTGCCTTTCCCTCCCATAGTACTGGGAGGGATAAGCTGGAAACATACAGGGAATGAATCACCCTAGGGAACCTGGAGGTAGATGTCCACAAGCAGGAGTTGAGTCCGGCAGGTGGCTGGGGACACTTGGAGGCCTAAAGAATCAGGAGCAGAAAAATAAACAGGTTAGTCACCTGTAACGGTAGTTCTAGGAGTGGTATATGTTGATCATCCACACTGTTTGGCATGTTCCTTTACCCTTTAAATCTTGCCAGATGGTCTGAAAGCTGGCTCCTCCCTCCCACCCAGGTGGTATATACCTTGGCTCCGCCCCTTGACGCCAGATCTTGCCCACTGGAAGCAGAGGGTTGTGCGTCAAAGCCAGGGAGGTCGGGCGGGTTCATGTGGATGAACAACATGAACAACATAAACCACTCCTAGAAAGTGCAGTTATGTAAGAACTTACCGTAACAGTAGATCTTCGAGGAATGTCTCTTACAGTAGGTTATTACTCTTGGGAGTTTCCAACAAAGGGCGCTGTCACACGGCAGCTTCTTCAGCAGTCTTTTACCAGGGACCACCCACACATGACATCATCTCTTTGCTCCCTATATAAGTGTGGGCGGTCCCTAGTATCCTCTGTTCCCCACCGGTTTCAGCTTGCAAAAGCGAGGACCGAGGGAAACTGAGGTACCAGTGAGTCCCAACCCTAAGTCCTTAGATCAGGAATTTCCCTGTTAGAGACAGCAGGGGGACAGAGGGCAGGACTGGACCAACTGCAAGAGACATTCCTCGAAGATCTATTGTTATGGTAAGTTCTTACGTAACCGCACTATCGTCTACAGAATGGTCTTTTGCAGTAGGTTATTACTCTTGGGAGAGTTTCCAGCAGTTATGTCCATGTGGGAGGACAGTTATGATAGGATGCCCTGTGGGATGGCTCGGCCGAAGGCCGTTTTGCGTCTCAAAGCAACATCCAGATTGTAATGCCTGGTAAAGGTATGGATGGTAGACCAAGTGGCCACACTGCAAATATCAGTAATGGAGGCACTTTTCTTGTTAAATTCTTTGCAGAAAATACAAGAGGTGGTGTCATGCGTGGGTCCCAGACATCGAACACAATATAAATGATTGTCAAGCTTGAAAACCTTCCTGCCACAAGAGCAGGAATGAAATAAGGCTTGCTGGTTTGTAGATCCTTTCTTAGACATTCGTTTGTTCAAGTCTCATCGATGACTGCTACACAGAAGATTAAGCTAGCTGCTGTGTGAGCTGAAGCCGGCAGGAAAATGAACAGAAGATACCAGGGACCGCCCACACTTATATAGGGAGCAAGGAGATGATGTCATGTGTGGGCGGTCCCTGGTAAAAGACTGCTGAAGGAGCTGCCATGTGACAGCGCCCACTGCTGGAACCTCCCAAGAGTAATAACCTACTGCAAGAGACCATTCCTTAGAAGATCTAATGTTACAGGTGAGTAACCTGTTTTTCTAGGATCGTGGATATGTTGTTCTATTCACACTGTTTGGCAGACTCCTAGCAGTTCTCCAGGAGGGAGGAAGGAAAGGCGGACACCCCCTACTTAGGGAACAGAGACTGGAGAACTGAGGCCTCAAAATCAGCATCGTGGCGTGACTCTAGGTCGATGTAGTAACAGGAAATGAAGGTGTTTGCTGACTTCCAGGTAGCAGCCCTGAAGATATCCTGGATAGAGACGTCCCTAGAAGCAGCCACTGACACAGCAGTATGGCAGGTGGAATGAACCCTTAGCCCTGCGGGAAGCTCCCTACCCACTAACCTATAGCAGAGAACAAGGCATGATGTTATTCATCTGCCAATCGTCCGCTTCGCTGCAGGTCTGCAAGGTGCGGCTTCCTTGTAATTAGAGAGCATTCATCTCAGGTCCAAACTATGGAGCCTGTACTCGGCCTCTGAGCTGTAATTGGGGTTGTACACTGGCAGAGTCATCACCTGGTTCAGGTGAAACTCCAACACCACCTTCGGAAGGAACTTCGGGTTGGGGCCCAGGACAACCTTGTCCCTGTGGAAGACCAGATAGGGAGATTCGACAGAGAATGCCTGGAGCTCCCCAATCCTTCTGGCTGATGTGATAGCCAACAAGAAGGCAGTCTTCCACGACAGGTGTGACATCTCACACCTGTGCATCGATTTGAATGGCTTGCCCATGAGCTTTGCCAGTACCAGCAGTAGATCCCACAGTGGTGGTGGTTCATGCACCAGAGGGGAAATATCGTCGAGGCCTTTAAAGAAATGCCAGACCACCTCCTCCTGTGCCACCGTCTGCTGACTGGCCCACTCCTGATAAGCAGAGATGGCTGCCAGGTGCACCTTAAGGGTCATAGACCGAAGACTTCCTTTGAAAAGAGACCAAAGGTAGTCGAGGATGCTAGCCACTGGACAGGATGAAGGGTCCATGCCCTTGCCCTGACACCAAAAGGAGAATCTCTTCCATTTGAAGGCATAGCACCTCCTGGTTGACTCCTTCCTAGATGCCTCAACTACACTGAGGACACATCGGACAGACCCAAAGCCTGGAACTCTAGCCACTCAGGAACCAGGCTGTCAGGTGCAGGGATTGTAGGTCTGGGTAGAATACCTTTCCCTGATTGATGGAGAGCAGGTCCGGGCATGCTAGGAGACACCTCTGGAGCCTGATGCTGAGGCTGAGGAGATCTGGATACCAGAAGTGGCGGGACCAGTCTGGGGTGACCAGGATCACCTGTGCCTTGTCCCTCCTGACCCTGAAGAGCACCTTGTGGACCAAGAGAAGTGGAGAGAAGGCACAGAAGAGACCTGGGGTCCATGGCCTCAAGAAGGCATCCCCCTGCAGTAAGCCCTGCTGAGGGAGGCGAGCATGGCACAGCCCCAGCTTTGCATTCTCCCTGGAGGTGAACAGGTCCACCTGAGGGGTGCCCCACTGGGAGAACAGACTGTGCACTACCTCTGGATGGAGAGACCACTCATGGGACACCTTGCCCACATGGCTGAGGGCGTCCACCAGCTGATTCGAGGCTCCTGCCACATGAATAGATAGGAGATCCACCTCCAGTCGGCTCACGAGGGTCTGGATGCAGAGAGCTTCCCTGCACAGAGGCCAGGAGTGCATGCCACCCTGTTTGTTGAGATAGTACATGGTTGTGGTGTTGTCTGTCTGGACCTGAACCACTTGACCCCGAAGGAATGGACCGAATGCAGTCAGTACCAGCCGAACTGCTCGGAGTGTCAGCAGGTTGATGTGGCATCAAGATTCCTCAGGGGATCAGAACCCGTGGACTCTGTGGTCCCCCATGTGGGCACCCCACCCATGAGAGAGGTTCCGGACATCAACATGACTGTTGGCTTGGGGTGTGTGGGAGGGCGCAGGTGTAAGTGGGCAATCAAGAGCAGTACCCACCAAGCCGAGCCCACACCCCATGGGAGGAGAAGGTATCCACCCACACTCGGTCGGCTTTGAGACTGCATCACTCAACATTTCTGCAAGGAGGTAGTGGTCAGAGTCGTGGAACCCCCTGTCAACCCAGGGTTCCTTTCCAGGTACTTCCTGGTCCCGAAACAGATGGAGGGTTGGCACCCCACTGTAGATCTGTACAACCTAAATCAATTTCTCAGGTCTCGCACCTTGAGGATGGTAATAACCGTCACTGTGAAGGCTTGGATGAGGAGGATAAGGGGGGGGACCACCGGAGCCCCTCCCTCCGGGCTGATGGGCTGCCTGAGCCCCTGACTTGGGCCGAGGGCACCAAGACTGAGCCTGCTGCTGCTGCCCAGGTTGGTACTGGGGCTGCTTGACCACAGGGGCAGAAGACTGAAAGGGCTTTCTCTTCTGCTTTTTAGAACCCTGAGGTTCCTTTTGGGTGGAAGTAATGGAGTCCAGAGTGGCACTGGACTTCTCGATACGCTGGAGGTGACCCTCAACTCCTGGACCAAATGAGTCGGTACACAGGAAAGGAACATCTGCTAGTTTGTGCTGGGTGTCTGCTGTAAAGTTCGAGACTCTCAGCCAGGCCCTGTGGAGCATGGCAACTGTGGCCACCACTGAACGGGAACATTTTGGAGATTGGGAAGAACGCAGTCATGGGATGGGCCAGAGGCATAGATGACTGTGTCATCTGCGTACATGTGTATGTTAGAAGAGTGGCAGACTGAGGGAAGGTTGTTTATGGAAAGAGAAAAGAGGATGGGGCTAAGGATAGAACCTTGAGGAACCCCAGAAAGGATAGGGAGAGGGGTAGAGTGTGTGTCACCAATTAGGACTGACTATTGTCAGTTTTGGAGGCATGAAAGAAACCAGTCAACAGTAGGTTTAGCAAGACCAAGTGAAATAGTTTATGAAGGAGTGGGTGAGAGACGGAGTTGAAAGCTTTAGCCAAATCTAGGAAGACAGCTGCAGTGATTTGGCTTGGGTCCACTGCGGAGAAGATGGAGTCGGTGACATGCAGCAAGGAGGCGATAGTGGAATGTTGTTTCTGAAAGCCAGATTGCACGGGTGATAGGAGTTATTGAAGGAGAGAAAGTCAGAGAGCTTTGCCAGAATGAGGGATTCCTGGACTTTGGCAATGGCGGGGAGAAGCGAGATGGGCCGATAATTTCCAGAGGATGATGGATCGCCGCCCTTGTGTAGTGGGAGGACTTTGGCTGATTTCCAGGTTTGGGAACAGAGGCTGTAGAGCAGAGAGATTTAGTATATTTGTCGGGGGAGAGACAAGTATTATGGGGTGGAGATGTGGAGCAGTTTGGGGTGGAGCCCATCAGGGCTAGAGTTTGAGGGCTGAGAGAGATGAGCACAGAGTAAACTAGAGGAGAGAAGGGAGTAGACTAAAGAGGAAACTGGCAGACAGGGGAGAGATTTAGGAGGATAGGGAGAAGAGACAGGAGTGGGAGGGAGGGGGAGTCAGGCAGGACACGAGATGAATTTGTTGAAAGCCTCGGCAACAGAGCCTTGATCAGAGACAGGGCAGTTGTTGATTTTAAGGACTGGGCAGGCATGTTGGTGGGGGGGGGGGAGATCTAGGAGGGAGTGGATCATCTTCCAGAAAGAGGCAGGGGAGTTTTGGCTCTGATCAAGCTGGGATTTGAAATAAGAAGTCCTGGAGTGGCGAACGGCCTTGGTGCACCCGTTTCTAAGTTGTTTGCAATGATGGAGGTGGTTTGGGGCTTGAGCACCTTTGCGCCATTTCCATGCTTTGTCCCTATACACAGAGATATACTTAGAATACATACGGAGAAAGCAACTCAAGAGTGAATGCATCTTGTGGTTCTCTGGATGCTATGTCAGTGTTTTGACTTCAAATTGCAATAAAGGTGGCGCTAATGTTTTTCCCCATAAAAGTTTTTATCCTGTCCCCCTGCTGTCAGCCCAGGGATATACCCTGACTGGGCAAATTAGCTGTCATTCAAACTGCAGGGTTTTCTTTTCCTTCCATGTTCCCCCCCAACCCCAGTCCCTCTCTCCCTTCACCCATTGTGCAAGTGGTGCCTTTTTGACCTTGTATGCACACAGCACCCTGTGACAAGAGCAGACTCAATGGCCCAGCCACAGGGGTTGCTGCCATGCCATAACCCACTGCCAATCCTCCCTGACTGAGGCAAGCTGCTATGTGGCAGCTACTTTGGCCATGCCTACCTCCCAATGGGGCCATCCACGCTCGCGCCTGAACTCAGATTGCCTGCACGGCAGCGCTGTCTGTCGGGTAGCCAGGGGGCTTTAATTTTTTATTCATTTTTTCTGTAATGTCTCCAAAATCTACTACCGTGCTATGGGGGTATGACTGAAATAATAGTACAATACACCAAGCATGACCAAGTGTAATCACAAGCTAAGTAAACTGCAATTTCGGATGTTACTTTGAAGTCACACATCTACTTGGTAACAGGACAGTGGAGACCCAACATGTACAGTTCACCTTCCTGCCAGAGTGAAACTGTACCACAATCAGCATAAAGTCAGCACCCTGCAACACAACTGTTTTACAGTCCAGATAATAATGTTTACGTGACTTCACTGCAGGACAATTACAATTAATTTGTTGTCAGCTGTTGCACTGGTACTAGACGGGTTTCTGTATTCATAAGTTAGGCTGCTCATATGTGAAACGGGATTAGCAAGCAGCCTTCTAGGGCAAGCAAGCTGTCTGGTATGCCGGCTTTTGCTGATTAGATGAAAGCAGAGCCAGCTTGTGGAATATAATGCATTGCACTGGCAGTAAGAAGACAAAGGATGGGTCAGATATTTTTTCCTGGCATTATATAATCTGTTATATTTACACAAAGGTCAAAGTATGTCGTTTCCTTAGTTAAAGTGATTTTCCGGTTTCCTGCAAACAATCCAGTTAGCATCAATCTCATGGGCACAGAGTGGCGCCTCGAGAGGGCTAACAGCAGGGCTGAGACAGGGTTCCAGTACACATTTAAGAACTGCTTCTAAGAACAGCATGTCCAACAGGGGCTAGGTTTGAGTCCACTACTGACCTTGTTCTTAGCAGTGGGGATAGGGTCATCTCCTCCAAGAAACCAATGAGAAGTAGGGGCCACCACTGGGTACACTTCTCCCTGGTGACAGAGAAAACTAGTCACCGCCTGGGTGACCACGGGAGGCGGTGGAAGCGCGAGCTTTAGATCAAGGGAGGGAAGATGCCAGCAAGCTCCGGCGTACACTGCCGCGCATCAGAGCGCATGTACACATCTCGGGGGGCCTTCCATTGGCATTGGGGGGGGCAGGAAAAATGGAAAGACCCCCCCACCCCGAGATAAAGCAACATAATGCCACCCTCAAACCACAGGCCCCACACACTGCTAAACGAGGCACCCCCCACTTGACCGTTCTTCAACTCCATTGGGGGACATCAGCCCACTCCTTCGTGGCCTCACCTTGTGAGGTACACCGGGGAGGACCTGGTAGTGAAAGTTAAGTCCCAGAGAACGTGAGAGGCAGAGCTGGGTGTGAGGGGTCAGGCTGAGCAAGGGCTGGCTGCAGTGCAGGAGAAGAAAGTACAGTAACTTAAAAAAAACCTTTGCTTTTTCAACTCAGAGAAAGTGTATTAAGCTACTGAAACCATACAGCATAGCTATTCATCAATAAAAATGAAAAAGAACAACCCAATGAAAATGGGTACATGTCGTGCTTACAATAATAAGTAAGGTTAGAGAAATGTCCAGCTCCACACAAGGAGGTCCAAATAAGCAAACTGATCAAGGCAACAGATGTGATCGATGCAATGAGGCAATATACCATCTGTATAGCTAGTATGTCGATTGCAACAGAGTTAGATATTGGTGGTCACCACAAGACCCAGACTAAAACCAGGAGCTAACTATATTGTGCACCCCTAAACTGTAAATGACTTCCCAACAGAAAAGCCGATACAAGAGTCCTTACAGGAATCGTAACAGTTATTTTGAAAGGTAAAACATGACATTCTGAAAAAGATCAGAACTAGAGAAACAGAACATAGTAAAATGGCTAACATTAACAAACTTCCTGCTGGCATGCCCCCCCAACCCCATGTGTCAACCTTCCAAGGGCCAGCCCCACTGTTATGTGACCTCAACTGGTTCAGGGATGAAAGCATTTAGAGCAATGCAGGGTTACGCATCAGACTCTGAGGAGTCTCTAAGTCCAGTGAGATCTACGGGCCTGCTACTGTGGGGTAGCGACACCCCCTCCAGATATTTGTAACTGATGCCAAGGACACCATAATTCCACAGATTCATCCTTCCAAGCCTAAATGCACTAGAGGTTTGTTTCATCCTCTCTATCTCAGTCACTCTGGTATGCCATTGTTCCAGTGAAGGAAGTTGAGGGGGAAGCCAAGTAAAGGTGATACATTTTATTGCTGCCACCCGCGTGATCTGCCCCAGCTTCCCTATAGTCTTATTACGAGATAACAGGGCTGGGAAACCCAACACTAACTCATTAAAGAAAAAGAGAAATCCTTTCCAATAACTCACTGCATTTCATGATGCACAGACTGCCAAAAAACAATCAATATAGGACATGCCCCAAAAACATGGTAGTGGGTGCCACGAGCCCCTCCACATTGTTTCCAGCACTGATCAGAATAGCTAGAATTAAAGTGTTTGGTGATCATCGGGGTTCTAAAAAATCTTACTATGCTTTTCCAGTTATGTTCTCTCAGAGTCAGAGAGGCCATAACTTACCACCCCCGCAGATGTGCTGGAACCACTGGGTCAGATATATTGGGATTCCACTCTCTTACTCTGAACTTAAGCTGATAACGTTTACAGAGGGGTATCTGAAAACATTAGGAGTTTATAAAGTTCCAACACATAATTGAATTTAGCTCTTATGGTGATGACATAATTGAAAAAAAGATTCCAGTTTTGTACGATCCCTGCAGAGTTGAGAAAGGACCCCAATGGTCATAACAAAGTGGTGGAGCAGTAAACAGCAAAAGTGGTCCAGCCTATGGAGTAAGTAGGTAGTCACCCATTGACTAAATGGAAGACAGCCAATGCTGTCAACACACTGCGCAAAGGTAGTAAGCCCTCTACTCTCCCAATAGGAATAACCTAAATCCAACGGAGGGGGGAAAAAATGAGTCTTGATGCCTTGTTAGAAATAAAGGTCCAAGAGGGGTGGGAGTGTTGGTGAGTCTTCTAAGGCACAGTAAAATGCAAAGGGAGTGTTTTGTCCATGGGTTGTGCACCTGTAGCCAAATGTGAGGAGAGATCGCGCATTAGTGGATAGTGTCCACAATGCCCTGTCAGGAAGCATGTCCGCCTCAATTTGAAAAAAAAAAAAAAATACTTTGCTTTGATCATCTTATATACAACAGAGGAGTGGGGCAATGATGGCCAAAAGTCCACTATGTTGAAAGGAGAAAAAAGCAAATGAAGGGGAAAAATCAAATACAGGTCTTTTTAAATCACGCTTCTGTGTGGCAAAACTAAGTGGCAACTGTAGTGATGGTCAGTTCAACTCATGGAGCAGAAATTACTCTAGTGAAACAAAAAAATATTATCACACAGAAAACAGATGACATTAAACTCTGTGGGAGAGTAGACAATAAGGGGATCAACAGCATGAAAAGGAGTGTGAAAATGATGAAGCAATGGTCCAGAATATGGCAGCCAGAATTCAATGCCAAAAAACATGAAATGATGCACAAGGGCAGCAAAAATCAGCAGACAGAAAACAGGCTCAATGGAGACAGAGTACAGCATTTAAAAAAAGATGCAAGAGACTTTGGGGTTAATTTGGCAATTTGAAATCCTCTTCTAAATGTGGGACAGCATATGGGAAAGCTAATGGAATGCTGGGATGCATCAGACCTGGTTTCACTAGTTGTAACAAACAGGTCATACTGCTGCTGTACAGGTCATTAGTTACGCCACCCCTGGAGTACTGTGTGTAGTTTGGAATCCTTGTCTGAAAAAGGGTAAAGAAAGAACAGAAACTATTCAGCAGAAGGCAACAAAAATGATTCAGGGAGATCAAGGCAGTAGCCATCAGGTAAGACTTGAACGGCCTAAACGTATTCATTAGAGGACAGGACAGTTGGCTAGTTGATGCGGCAATAGGACTACTGCTTGCACCACCAGTGACCCAAGTTCAGGAATGAGTCTTGGGCACTGGGAGCCAGCCAGGAGGAGGAGGAGAAGGAGGACTGAACCTTGTCCCACAGTGCCACTGCCAGCTGTAGATATACATGTGGCAGAGCAGCTCGGTATATGGGGGGGTGCTGTGCTGCGTATCAATGGAGCGTACATGAGCACCCTCACATCGGGAACACTGGTCCCACATGCCAGAGTCCCAACGGAGGCAGGAAGCACACACAAAAATGGAAAGGAGACAAAAAAGGTAAACCCCATCTGCCCTGTAGCTCCATGAAGGCCAGTATGCCTGACCAGAAAAGGTGGTACACATGCCGTGCTGAGATTGGGGGAGGAGGGCGCTAAAAGCACGAATAACAAAAAAAAAAAAATAAAGAACATGACAGAAGGCGGAGAACCCTAAAAATACATGCACCAACCACCAGGGTGGACTCATCGAATTTATGTAAATTACTGAGCAACATAGCCAACGGGGGTCACAAACTCAAACTAGCAAGGGGCAGGACATCAGGGAATACTTCTTTACAGAGAGGATGATGGGCCGATGGAACAATATACTCAGAAATGTGATTAATGCTAGAAGTACAGTATCTCAGGGTTTGACAGTGGGATACGTACAAGGGGCTAATCAAAAGCAAACACAAGGGCGGGGGCTCGGGGGAGCTCCAAAAGGATTGAGGAATTCTGGGTTGGAACAACAGGGCAAACTTAATGGATGTTTAGTGTTTTCTGTCCTATACCTTCTAAGTATCGACTGAAAATAGATCAGAAGTAATTAATGGTCATCTTTGAGCACAAGCTGGAGAGAATGCAAAACCGAGTCCAAGATTTGAAAATGAAAACGTCTCCAGCAGAAAGATCAATTCTAGAGTCTGCTCAGCAAACACTAGAGATACTGGAACAAGTTGCCTGACCCACCACTGTATCTGGACTCAGAAATCTAGACAATGACGGCAGAAAAAGACAACTGGTCCATCCAGTCTGCCCATAAATCCTAACAAACCCGGGACCCATTGTCCACACAGGGTTCTAACCCGCACTATCCACTACCATGCTCACCGCTCTACTGCTGTCACCCTGAGCAACCACAATGCCGTTCACTCTGTCCCAGCTGTATTTGAAACCGTTGATAATTTTGGCACACCCTCCTCCATATCAGCTGGCAGATTGTTCCACAGCTCCACCACATCTTCTGTAAAATCAAACTTTTTCCCCCCTCATGCCGCATGTTCTTGATCTGCTACTTATGCTGAATAGTTCCTCGTAGTTTAACTTGTTCATTCCCTTCAGGAACTTGAAGGTCTCTGTCATATCTCCCCTCTTCTGTCTGGCCTCCAGCGAGTGCATGTTCAGTGCCCTTAGCCAATTCTCGTAAGATCTTCCCTGCTGGCCCTGAATCATTCTGGTCACCCTACATTACACTGTCTCTGGCCTGTCCTTATCTTTCCTTAGGCAAGGACTCCAGAACTGGGAACAGTACTCCAGGTGGGGCCTCACCAGTGGTTTTTACAGAGGTAGTAATACCTCATTCCTTCTGCTGTCAGTACCCGTTCCTATATACCCAAGCATCCTATCTGCCTTACTGTAGGCCTTGTTACACTGGTTTGATAGTTTAGGGAGTCTGATGATGACCCCTAGGTCTCTTTCCTCAGAGGTTGTGCACAGCTTTACCCCCCTCCCCCATCCAGTACTGTGTCCTCAGGTTCTTATTCCCTATGTGCATCACCTTGCACTTTTTGGCATCAAATTTCAACTTCCAAACTTTTGGCCACTTTGCAAGTCTCTCTGCATCTCCCCAACCCCCTCCTCGCTGTCTACCCTGCCACAGAGCTTAGTGTCATCTGCAAAGAGACACATCTTGCCCCGGATTCCTTCTCCTATGTTGCTGATGAACATATTGAGAAGGGTCACAAAGCCCACCTGTTGGAACTGAGCCTCTGCAACTGCTACCGCTGAGTCAGCCGACTCCCTGCTGATCTCACCCTATTGGGACATCAATCTGACTGTGACTGTCATGTATAATAGTACTTCTCATGTTGATGTTGATTGTAATTAACCTGCCTCTGTATCCTTTTCTGTATGTATTTTGTTATGTTTACAGATGTATGTAATTAATTCTGGGTCGCCCCTGAAAAAGGGACAGTTTCGGTCTCAGTGGGCCTAACCGGTCACCAAAATTTAAATAAATAAAATAAATAAATAAGATACTCTAAGCTTCTTCAGCAAACTACTGCGAGGCACCAAGTCGAAAGCCTTGCTGAAATTGAAGTACAGTAAATCTACAGCATGGCCCTTAGCCACTACTCTCGTTACAGTCAGAGAATGCTATCAGTTTGGTCCGACAAGACCTTCCTGCCATGAACCCATGCTGTTTACTATCCTGGAATCCACTGCTCTCCAGGTAGTTCATGCGGTCCTCTTTGACTAGTGTCTCCATCAGTTTACCCACAACAGAGGCAAGACTGACAGGCCTGTAGTTACCTGGTTGTTCCTTGTCCCCATGTAGGGAAAATGAGAATTTAAACCAGCAGTGTTTGTAAATCCCCAAAAACTTAAATCATAAAGTTTTTTTTCCACTTCATACAGGTTTTTTTTTAGCCTCCCCCTGACATTGTCCAGGGATATACAATGTTCGGGTACCGCAGCGGGCATTTGGATGGCAGGAAGGTTTTACTGATCTGATTTTCTCCAGCACCCTTCCTCCTCCCCACAGTGTTGGCTTGCTTATATCAGCCTTGCATAATCACAGCACCCCTGCAATGACAGCAAACTCCTTAACCTGGTGGCACGTGTCGCTGTGGTGCAAGAACCTGCTGCCAGCCCTCACCGACAGATGCACAGTGCCATGCGGCTGCTATCTCAACCTGG
Source organism: Neoceratodus forsteri (assembly GCA_016271365.2). NCBI lineage: Eukaryota > Metazoa > Chordata > Ceratodontiformes > Ceratodontidae > Neoceratodus > Neoceratodus forsteri. The sequence goes on from JADMNL010000030.1 coordinate 34,518,483, forward strand.
CCTGCCTCCAGACACGGTGACCCAAGCTCACTCCCGAAATTGGGTACCTACATGGCAGTACAACATGCTGTTGTTAGGCCTTCGGGCCGCCTAATCAGAGATTTTTAGCCCTTGCTGGTTTCCAAGGTGGTCTATCGTCATGCCTTATTGATGCTGGTGCTGCTGCTGTTATAACTGGCACAGTTTTGCACCGATACACTATGTTTCTTTCCTCAGTAAAGCACTTTAAGCAGTGGGTATTCTTCTCACGTGCTTCCTCTTTTGAATACATTCTTGTTGCAGTAGGAGCTAGCTGCTCTATCGAAAGTGTCGGTCACCATTTTGAGTTTGTGTACCTGTTGCTCTTCTTCTTCCTGAAACTGCTACCTCTGTCGCTGCTAAAGCTGCTGCAACAGCTGCTGACTGTGCGTACCCAGATAGGTCCTATGAAAAGAACCTGAGCCTTGTGGCTTAGGCTGTTGCAATGTCAACGAATCCATACTGCAGAACATGGGGTCTGCCACTAGCCCCTATAGTGATGGATGTTCTGAAAATCTGACTTATCTGCCTGAGAACTGCACACTTGCAGTCATACAAGGTGGGGCCTGGCAGGAAGCTGGGTGCTGCCAGGACCAGGATAGCAGGGGAAACAGGAAAGGCTACCCTCAGTGAGGAATCTCAGTCAGCAGGTAGGTCTCCTTCCTCTGGACCTCCTCCATCGGAGTGTCCAGAGCCACAGACATTTGTTCCATGAGGGCTGCGAAACAGAGAACAGTTACATAAGAACTTACCGTAATGGTAGATCTTCAAATGGATCTCTGTCATCAGGTCACACTGCAGGAACTTCACCGTTGGTGAAGCAGGATCCCCATGGAAGATTTTCCAGCAGTATAACTGGGGCCGCCCACAACGACATCACCTGCTGATGTCATCAACTCTGTAAAAGTGGGAGTGGCCCCGCTCCCTCCTCAGTTCTCTCCCCCGGAGACCAAGGGAGCAAGCTCATACCACAGGGGACCGAGAGAGAGAGAGAGATCGGTGCCCAGATTGAACTAAAAGGCTGGATACACCAGATAGCCAGTTCTGAGAAGAGGATCCCAAAAGAGGGGATGGTGGGAGAGAAGGCTGACCTGATGATTGAGATCCCCTCGAAGATCTACTGTTACAGTAAGTTCTTACGTAACGGTTCTATCTTCTTCAGGGGTATCGCAGTCATCAGGTCACACTGTAGGAATGAGTTCCAGGCAGTTACAACCACAGTGGGATAGTATGAGCTGTAGGCAAACCAAGGTCTAAGACAGAAGGCCTTGAAGAACAGCCTGGCTGAAGCCAGCTCGGGCTCTGGAAGCAATGTCCGACTGTAGTGCTTGATGAAAGAATGGATGGTACTCCAGATGGCAGCAGCACAAATGTCAGCTGCTGAGGCCCCTTTGAAGCAAGCTACAGAGGTAGCCATGCTCCTCATGGAGTGGGCTTTCACTGCCCCTGGCAACTCCTTGCCATGTTTGTTGCAGCACAACACAACACAATTGGTCAACCATTTGGACAAACATTGTTTGGAAACCTCAATGCCCTCTTTTCCTTGGGCAAAAGAAACCAAAAAGCTGCTTTGACTTTATGAAGTCTTTAGTTCACAGCAGATAATACTTCAGAATTCTGTGCTCATCTAAAGTATGGAGCAGAGTTTCCCCTGGATTGGCACGCTCTGGAAAATACACAGGAAGGTGGATAGATTGGTTCAGGGTAAACTCAGACACCATCTTGAGGAGAAACTTAAGCTTTGTGTGCAAAGACACCCGGGTCTTTGTGAAACATCAAATAATGCTCCTCACACCAGAGAGCCTGAAGCTCGGAAATCCTTTGAGCAGAAGTAATGGCAACCAAAAACAACACTTTCCATGAAAGAACGCGTAGCTCACCAGTCACAGCTGGCACAAATGGAGACAGTAATTTTCTCAAAAACAACATTTAAATCCCAAGCTGGGACAGGGGTATGGATTGGAGGTTTCAGGTGCAGGATGCCCCTGAGAAAAATAGTATGGGTCACATCTAGCTGAGCCATGGTATGACCATTCCCGGGCTCGTAAAAGGCAGAGATAGCCAAAAGATACACACTGAGGGAGGAATACTGGAGGCCTGAGTCTGACAGTGATATCAGGTAGTCCAGAAACTGGCTCACCAGACAGGTGAAAGGGTCTAGATGGTGCTTGGCAGCCCAGATGGCAAACCTCTTCCCCTTAATGGCAGAGCAGGTCCCAGAAGGTCCTGGTCAACATGGCATTATCAGAGGAGGGCAAAGTTACCAGCGGCATTCAACAAGGGTCAGTACTTGGCCCAATCCTCTTCAACATATTCATCAGTAACATTGCTGAGGGAGTGGAGGGGAAGGTCTGCCTGTTTGCAGGTGATACAAAGCTCTGCAACAGGGTAGACACAGAGGAAGGTGCTTCTAGGATGGAAGCTGACTTCAGGAAGCTTGAGGACTGGTTGCGAATGTGGCAGTTGAAATTCAACACCAAGAAGTGTAAAGTGATGCACATGGGTAAATGTAACCCAAGGAAGACGTACATTCTGAATGGGTATCAACTTGAACAAACCAGCATGGAGAGGGACCTCGGACTTATTGTAACAGAGAATCTAAAAGTAGGGAAACAGTGTACAAAAGCAGCTCAGAAGGCCAGTAGCATCCTCGGCTATATAGGTAGGGGGATCACAATTAGGAAGCACGAGGTAATTATCCCATTGTACAGGTCCTTGGTCAGGCCACACCTGGAGCACTGCATGCAGTTCTGGAGACCACACCTAAGAAAGCACATAGAGAGCTTGGGAGAGGGTTCAGAGGAGGGCCACCAAGATGGTTCAGATCCTGCATCAAGAACAGTACCAAATGAGACTCAGTGAATTAAATTTATACTCACTGCAGCAGAGAAGAAATAGGGGAGAAAAGACAGACACTCAAATACATAAGAGGAATTAACATGGACCAGACTGGAAACCTATTCCAGGAGAACAAAACGACACATACTAGGGGACACAATCTGTGCCTAATGCGAGGCGATTTAAAACCAATGTTAGAAAATACTTCTTGCAGACAGGGCGGTGGAACCATGGAATAGCCTGTCCCCAGAGGTGGTGGCATCAAAGACAGTACAGGAATTCAAGCTAGCTTGGGACAGAATGTGGACACTCTTAAGGGATAATAAAAACAGGTGGGGGTTAGAAATGTCTTGGGCAGACTAGATGGATCACGCGATCCCCATCTGTCAACTACTTCTCATGTTCTTATGTTCATGGCATAGGTGGCCCTAGCGGAGGGCTTCGTAGCTGTCATGAGGATGTCAACCACCTTGTGGGAGACTCCAAATCAGGCAATGGCTATGTTGCCCTCAGGAGCCGAGCCAGGCATGCAGGCCAAGGGACATGAGGTGTAGATGGAACAGAAACCCCTGAAAACCAGCGTCAGAAGATCCCTGCAGAAGGGCAAAGGCACCGGAGGTTCCACTGCCAACTGTTGCTATAATGGAAACCATATCTGCCGTGGCCAGTAGGGTGTGACCAGGATAATGCTGGCCCCCTCCATCTGAAGCTTGATTAATACCCTCTGAATCAGAGGAAATGAAGAGAAGGCATAAAGAAAACTCCTGCTCCAGGAGAGGGACAACGCAACTCGCCAGAAAACTCCAGCCTCTGGATCTCGTGAGCAGAAACTGGGCAGTTTTTGCCTTCAGTGGGGATGCAAAAAGGTCCAACTCTGGACAACCCCATCTGTTGAACAGATCTTCTGCGATGGACAACAGAAGTTCCCATTCATGCATCTTGGACTGAATCCGACTGGGGCTGTCCACCAGTGTTCGGCATGCTTGGGACATGGACTGCCAAAAGTTCCAGGCCATGATCCAGAGCCCAGCACCAGACTCTCATTGCCTCCCTGCAAAGGGGGTATGAATGCACCTCCCCAGCTTGTTGACACAGTAGACCACACTGAGATTGTCTGACTGGATCAACAACTGGCCCGGACAGAGGTGATTCTGAAAGGCCTGCATGGCATACAGAACCACCCGCATCTCGAGTATGTTTATATGGAGGGACGGCTCAATCTGGGAACATGTACCCTGAGTCTGGAAAGGATCCAGGTGCGTTCCCCTCCCCCCCAAGCTGGAGCCATCCACAACGAGAATCTGCTGGGGAGACAAGATCAGGAATGGGACCTCTCAAGAGATTTTGGGGATCCATCCACCACTGGAAGACCCTGCAGACCGGAGACAAGACCAGTACTAGCTGTTCCAGGTCATCTGTGCACTGGTCCCACTGCACCCGGAGGGTCAATTGGAACACCCGCATGTGCAGTCTGGCTAAGGGGACAGTGGCAATGGCCACAGCCATGAGGCCCAGGAGCCGCAAGTAAACTCTCATGGAGAGATAACGGCTCTGAGCCATCACATGAATCTGTGATATAAGGCACTCTGCTCTGTCTGGTGGCAGGAAGGCTTTACCCTGTGTTGAATCCATGACCACCCCTATGTACTGCAGCCTCTGGGACAGGATCAAAATGGACTTGGGCAGGTTGACAGTGATGCCCAGGGAAGAACAACTGGAGGGTCCTCTCCAGAGTTCGGAGAAGCTGATCCCCAGACAGGGCTTTGAGAAGCCAGTCGTCCAGCTAGGGGAAGATGTACAGGCCTTCTCACTGAAGGGCTGCAGCTACTGCTGCTAAGCATTTTGTAAAAACCCACAGTGCAGAGGATCAGTCAAAGGGCACGACTCTGAATTGATAATGTTCACCCTGAAAAAGAAACTGCCTGTGCAGTGGGCACACCAAAATATGAAGGTAAGCGGCCTGTATATCAACGCAGCACAGCCAGTTACCCTGTTTGAGCAAGGGCAACAGGCCTGGCAGAGTGACCATACAAAACTTTCTGTATTGGATACAGAGGTTGAGGTCTTTGAGATTTAGAATAGGCCTCAGGTCTCCAGTCCTTTTGGGGACCAGGAAGAACCTGGAATAGAACCTTCTGTTCTTCTGCCACCTGGATACTGGCTCGATCACCCTTTTCCACAGAAGGGAGTGTACCTCCTCCCGAAGGACTATTGCAAGGTCTGGAGGGTAGGTGGAGGGTACGGGAGGAGTCTCTGGAAGCTGTTCCAAAAGCTCCAGAGTGTGACCCCTTTCTATAATCTGAAGAATCCAAGCATCTGAAGTAATGGTTCTGCATTGACCGAGATGGAGGGGGAACCAACCTCTGACCACCACCTCTTGGTCAGGGACTGGAAGAGGGGGATCTGGCAAAGAATCAGGCAGAGGCAGATCTGGCTGCTGGGGGGCAGATCCGTCACCTCTGGGGCATTTCATGGCAGGAGCTGAGGAGGATGAGGGGGTAGGCAAGGCAGAACTGCCCTTCTGTTTACCCTGGAGCCAAGAGCCCACACTGGACTTGCTGGACACCTCACAAAAGGATAGCCACTGTCTGCTCCTGGGCTGGGTATGGTAGAGCGAATGGACAGATTTAATGGCTCTACCAAAGGCCTGTAAATCAATAATAGTGTCCTGGACATCAGGCCCGAAGAGCTTTGATCCACTGAAGGAGGCATTAAGCACCTTTTGCTGGACATCTGCTGCAAAACCAGATACCCTCAGCCAGGCATGCCTACAAAGGCAAATACCTGTGGAGGCAGCCCTAGCACCAGTGTCAGATATGTCATACAAGGCCCTGAGGAGGTATCTGCTAATAACCTCTGTGGCTAGGAGAGACGTAAGCACCTCCTGTTTCTGGGAACCCTCTGGGAGGGCCTGAGCAGCCGCTCTACCTTTCTTCCATATGGTATTCTGGTACTTGATCATATAGGATAAGTAATTAGCAATCCAAAGTCCCAAAATAGAGGGGGCATAGACCCTCTCACTCCAAAGGTCAACCCTTCTGGATTCCCTGTCAGAGGGGAAGGGAGGGAGCTAAGGTGTTTAGGCACCTTGGATCTATCATGCACCACTTTGATGACCACAGAGTCAGTCTCAGGCTGGGCAGCATAATAGGACAGGCTGTGGGGGACATGATAGTGTTTATCTGCCCTTTAGGTATGGCAGGAACCATGTTGAGGTGGTGCCATGCCGCAGTGGTGGCATTCCTTAGAACTGGCAAAATGGGAGGAATGACTTTAGGAGGAGATTCTGGGATCTCCAGAAAGTTCACCCAATCTCTTCTGGTGGCATCCTCCTTCTCAGTGTGGAAGCCCATAGCTGTAGATAGTTGCTTCATAATGTTAAAGAAAGTAGGGTCTTCAGGAGGGGACCTGGGAGTATGCTTAACAGAGTTCTCGCTCACTGAAGAGGCTGTAGCTCTATCCTAGGAAAGAGGTTCCTCTTCCTTCTTTTCTTCAGGGAGGATAAGGTCATGGTGCTACTCTTCCTCGATGTTGACCCGTTCTAACTCAGGGTCTGATGAACAAGAGACTGGCGGCACCCTTAAGGGTGCAGGCTGATAAGGCTGAACCGGCGTCAATGACAGAGCATCCGACAGCATCAGGGACACTGGTCTATGTGAACCTAGGTGGTGCACAAGATCCATCGTCAAATGAGCTAAATTAGTATTGAGGCAAAGGCTGTGTCAATACCACTGCTTCGAAGACAGAGGAGTCGTCAGGACAGGGTGCGATGAACCATCTGTTGGGTCTTGAGACCCTGAAGGCCCTGGCGTATGAGGTCCCAGAGAAGCTTCAGGCATCGAAGGAGGGTCTGGAGCAGACGACCTGAGGGTCGGCAACCAAGGGGCCGATGACCTGAGGGTCACCGGCCAGCCTCCTTGAGAAGCAGGAGGAGGTGCTGTCGGTATGGGCCTGGCAGGAGCAGAGGCCTGGACAGCAGAGGACATCGGTGCATATTTATTTACATATTATTTATTTCTGTATTTTATGATATTTCCTATCTCCGTCTGTTGTACTAGCACCCTCAGTCTCCAGGGAGAGGTGCCATAAATAAAATCTACTACTACTGGGTGTGATATGTGGAACAGTATTCTACCTGGAGGCTGATCTAGTTCTGTTCCTCCCTATACGCCATCGGCATCATAAACTCGCCGACTGTGACATCACTAGTAACCAAGAAGAGCCAATCTCCTGCTGCTTGTCTGGTAAAGTGTGACACGTCACCAATCAGGCAGCAGGGTTTGTGATATAACAATGAGTGAGGTCACAATCCGATAATTTGGTGAGAGGAACAGAACTAGTTGTGTCCGTTTTCAGGTAATGCACTGCTTTTCACATCACAAATAATAATAATATAAAGCTTAATAAAAATCATCTAATGAGCCTACAGAAAAAGAAAACACCTCAGAAATAAAAAGGAATAAGGAAATATTTTTAAAAATGACAGCAATTTTCTTCCTAATGAAGTCCAGAAGCAATAGGTAATCAATTTTTAGATTTAAAATGATGAAGCCTTGTCAACAGTTATTTATGAAGTGCTCCTTCCATCACCTGCTCACTTTGGTGTACAAAGAAATTAACAGATAACTGAGCACCCAACAGATTCTCTTAACAAACAAGCCATTTATTTTGTTAAAATGATTACTGTTCTTAGCTTGCACTGTATATACAATAGTTTTAATCCTTGCTGTGCCTCAAACTGACGTATCAGTCCAAAATTCCTAGGTGTTCTAATTCTGTTGGCAGCCTAAGGGTTAAAACTGCACTGGTCGTTCCAAGAGCCAGGACCTCCCAGGGCCAAAGGTCATTCCCCTATAGAGCCCCTGCTGGGTACAACTCCCTCCCTGCTGGCATCACTGAGGCTCCCTCACTAGTGTGTTTTAAATACAGCCTCAGAAGTCACTTGCTCAACTCACACACCTGCCGCTGCCCTTGACCTCCCCTCCCCCGTACTAACAAAGCTCACTGAGCTGCTCTTCCTCCTTATCTCAACCCACTCTCCCCCTGCTGGACCTCCCTTCAACTCCATAGTTGCTTATCTGAGCTTGCATATCTGAATCTGCTGTTAACAGTGTTATGTCCCTCAATACGTGTAACCCGATTGTATCCACTTTTTTTTTTGCTGAACTGTACTGCTGATCTGCTATTGTCTCATGTATGTATGTATGTCATAGTCCTCCTTGTGACGAGGTACCTTTGTAAATAAGCCACCAGCTCAAAGCTTGTTAAACTGATGTTAAAATAAATAAATAAATAAATTAAATAAATAAATAAAACCACACAGCAAGAGTATTAAACAGAAGCAGAGTCGTGTTTGGGGGCCAGGGAGAGCAAGACAGTCAACCAGGGCCACTAAGATGACAGAAAGTGAGTGCAAATTTGAAAATGTTACGTGGTCTGCTGCGTAATCAGTATTTTTTTTACTCTATAATGAATAATAAAATAAACTTATCACACTTCTCTGGAAATTTGGGAGCACTGCATTTATGTTCCCAACTTAACCGATGGCCCCACTGGCACTGGCACACGAGATGTTTATTAAGATGGTGCCGCTTGGATTTGTATAATTCCATGTCCATTTGGGACCATGGAAGTGGCAGCTGTATCTTTCCACTCTTTCCCCCAGCATAGAAACTGGGTCCTGATTTCAACGAGATGAGATGAAACAAAGTGTTAAGAGTCTAGTGAGAAATGCACATTTTTAAGTAGCGAGGCTAGTGGCAGAAACTGAGAGTGACACCTACCCCACATCATTGAGTTCTCGGCTGGAGCCTCTTGTCATTTGTAACTAAAGGCAGCATGGCCTGTCTGTGAGTGAGCAGGCAAGCAGGTCATTCTACATGTGTGTATGTCCTCCTGGCTACCTTGCCTGCCTCCTGTTGCATTTTCATACACAAATATGGGCAACTTCTCTGCCACATACATCTAGTAGCCAAATGCAGCACCACACAGGCTTATTAGGAGGCAGTATAGCGCAGAGGGTTATGGCTCTGAGCTGCAGATCTGGAGACCTGGGTTTGAACCCCACTGCCGCATACTCTGCGTGATCCTGAGCAAGTCACTTAACTTCCTTGTGCTCCCGGGTTGTATCTGGAAACAAGCTTCCGCTTAGTGTGCTAGTCCTGGTTAAACAATGTTCCCTTTCCCTGTAACTTAAATCACCTCGGAGTGATAATGTCAGGATTTGACAGATGGGCACATGTTTCATAGCGAGGGGCCTCTCCCTGCCCCACTTGTGGCATTGAATTAAACCAATATCTTTTTACCAGATCATACACTTGTCTTTAATGTATACCTTTGTTTTATTCTGGCTGCAATGATTTTTAATTATATGAAAGCAAATGTTCAAATACTTTTCACTTGTTTCATCAGTTTGTTTTCAAGAAGCTTTATCAAGTTTTTTTTTTTTGTAGTATTTGCATGTGAACAGTAGTATTTTTTTTAATTTTTGGCCAGGAAAAAGACTCTGAGCCATAGCTTGCTTCCAGGTGTGTCTTGGGAGCACAAGAAAGTAAGTAACTTGTTCATGGTCACACAGTATATATGTGGTGGCTGTGGGATTCAAACCCAGTTCTCCAAATTTTCAGCTCAGTGGTCTTAACCACTATGCTATACTGCCTCCAAGTAGATTGTCAAGTGAGAAAGCACCATCACCAACTCACTCAGAAACACGTTCAAGCTTATAATCAGCTGGACCATCCAAAATCCTCATGTGTCCGAATCAAAATGAAGTGTATATATGTGTGTGTGTATATATATATATATATATATACACACACACACACACACACACACATACACACACACCCACTCACAAAACGTTGAAGTTAGCATTCAGTTAATCTACATTTTGCTGTCTGTGCTGGAGACGGCTTCTACCCCTCGGCACAGATACCCTCTTCTCAGCAGGGCCATTTTATGTGTTGGCGCAACGAGGTGCACTTTGTGAACTGTTTCCCGGCAGGCAAAACTGCAGCTGAGATTTTGGCCCCATATTTTTTTTTTGGTTTTATCTTTTTTTTTACCTCCTCCCTATGTGCTCCACTTCAGCCTCTCCTTCAGGATTGCCAGTGCTTGCTCTGGTCCATCTGCCCTCTGATCCTCCAGTCCCATATAGCAGCCAACCCCAGGGTAACCCGGAGTAACTCTTTATCGGATGGATCCCCCTCCTCTGAGGGGGAATGCGCCAGCCCAAGGGGGCAAGCCAACGCTACACTTGGCCCTGGGGTGCTGCTGGGATGGAGGGCTTGGCAGGGACATGAATGGCACCAGAGAGCCGGGCAGCCATCATCCGGCTTAAAGTGGGGCAGTATTTCCGCTTTTCTGGAGCGTCCCCTATGTGCATCTGTTGTGCTCCTGGTCTCCACCAGGGGCTGCCACAGCGCAACGTCAATCCACTACCCACCCCAGGAGAAGAGAGCAGTCTTATGGATGCTCAAACCTCTCCTTCCTCTGCCATCCCCCGGTGTCCTGAGTCCATTCCCAAACCCGGGTCGCCGGCGTGGGTCGAGGTAAGGCGCCAGCGCCTCAGCCCTCTACTCCACCGGGCCGGCCCCATATTTTTAGCATGATTTAATTTTGCAGTAAGGCATGACAGGGTATTCATTACTGTGGAATAATGGCACGCCATGAGAAGTAAGGCAAAAGGAAATGCCAAGGGTCTTTCGCACCTTAGAAGCGCTGTTATCCCTCAGTTATGCACCCCTGGTGTGCCTCATTACAATTATTAAATGGTTCCACTGATTTTTATTTTAGAAACTGAGTAATAAGGCTCAGAAATTTAAGTATTTCAGACCTGCGCCATTGTGTTGGAATAACAAAGTCATGTGATCACATCTGACAAATCACAAGTTTGGGTTTCTCTTATCCTTTTTATGATTTAGAAATTAAGTACATTCGAAGTTTCATAGTTACTGTATGTTCTCTGGCAATTAATGTAGTCTATTCAGTAAAAGAAAAAAGTGACAGTCACAAGAATGCAGCTTCCAAATCTCCACCAAACATTTCACAATGAAGAAGCAAAATATACACAGAGGAATTCCTTCTTAAGTAAACCAAGAGAAGTTATAACACTAAGCAACACTCTTAGGCTTAGAAAAACTAGACGAGAGAAAAGAAGGTTGAGAGAGGACATTATCACTGTGTTCAGAAATACCAAAAAGGACAGAGTGGAGAATGCACAGCTTGTTTCAACTGGTGAGTGTAAGCGAAGTAAGAGGCATGAACTCGGCGGGGGGAGGCGCGGGGCAAGATAGGGAGAAACATCAGAACCATTCGTTCACATAGAGGGTGATCAGCTTGTGGAACAGAAGACCGGGTGAAGTACTGGAGCTTAGAACTGTTCAGGCTTTCAATGGAGGATAAGACGGACTCCTGAGGGAGAATAGCATTGAGTGTTACACAGCATAAATAGGGGGTAACATTCCCGCTGTTATATTCGGATGTGTGTTCATTCTTACACTGGGCACAGTTACTGCTTTGTGGAAGGAAGCAGGACAAGGTGCGCATAAGGTCCTTTCCGCCGCTATGACAGAGGTACAGTATTCTCTGATGAAGAGACCATTAAGTCCCCCAACTTTGTGCAGTTTTTGCAAAGTGGGTACTTTGTGTGTTGGGGGGTTGGGTGAGTGGGAGGGGAATGCAGCGTGCTTAGTTTCATGCAACTATGCACTTCACAGCTTTTCACCCTCGAAATTCCAAACTTTCCAGTGCTCATTTTCCAAAATAACGAACTACGCAAAGTGTGGCATTTCAAGGTAAAACAAGAAGCCAAGTTTGTGGCACTTTGCACACCTCAAAACCTAAATAATGTGTTACTATGTTAATTGTTGAGAAAAGCCATCACAAGACACCTTCTAAAAACTATACAGTAAGTCTTGTTAAATATTTACGAGCCTAGTGAGGTTCTGGATTGGCTACTGAATCAGTCATTAACATCTTAGAAATGACTGGTCCAGCTGCCATCTGACGCTGTATGGCACGCACAGCTCATGCCATACAGCTAAAACCTAAATGTAAGTTCAAAAACACTGGCAAAAATGAAATGTGTTATTGTAATTAGACTTAAAATCACAATAGCAACCTTGAAGCTGGTCATCTCCTTGGCTCCATCCCCCAAATCATCTGTTAATACCCCTGAAAAACATGGGTCTTCTAGGTCATTATTGCTTAAACACTTAATACCATATGTTCAAAGTATTTGCTTTCTCCATCATCAAGCTTTTTGCTCCCCTGCCGCCACCCGTGCCTTTTCTCATTAAACCAGCAACCTCCTAGCCGTGACTGCCGCTCCTAACACGGTCAAGCTGGCAGAGATCCATACGGTGCAGGGTGTAAGAGTACCAGCTGTGTCATTCTAGGCAGCAGGGAGACAGGGGAGTTTTTCTCCCTCCCTCCCTCCATGCCAAAAGAAGCATACGCGGCCCCAGGCACGAGCCCTCGCATGCAGGTAGCGACAACCTGCGGGGCAAGACAAACTTCCTCGGCCCACTGTAGGGTTGCTACCGTGGCAGAACCTGGACACCTCCCTCCCTTGGCTGAGAGTGTTGGCATACAGAAGCACCTCCCCAGCGTCCCGGACGCCCAACCTGATTCACTGGTACAGAAGCACATAGTGCTTCTGCTGAGCCATTGAGTGGCCACATCCAGCAAGTTTTAAAATACTTTTTGGGTACAAAAATGCTTGCCCAGAATATTAAAGGACAGCTCCTAAGTGTTCAACAGTTACAAATTCTGTTCAATGGGATGTTAACATGTACCTCTTACTCCATTTCAATAAACATTTTAAATACAAAAAAAATTGTTATAAATTCTGGTGCTGTCACTTCAGACTGTGGATAGTAGTCTTCTGCCTATAAAAATATTTTAACATTTATGTGAACAACCAAACTGCATGCACAATCCTTCTAAATATTTTGATTCAAGTGGTTACATTGAAACACAAGACACTTTTTTTTTTTTTTTTATTTCTCTTTGTCCGCCTATCCCCAGTCCGCCATCCCCGACCCATCAGGAGAGACACGGCAGACATCCCACTGCCTGACACCCTGCCCAGAACTGACCCCGAGACCCCATGGAGCCATGGTTTTACCTTACCCCCGGGCAGGGACGAGGTGGGGGCCCTAACACCCTGAAATGTACATTGCATCAGCTCAGGTCCGTCACGAAGGCGCGGGCACATTGTGGGCACATCTCCTAGCTCCCCATCTCCCGGGCGTGGCAGGCTTTTTTCTTTCTCCCTCCCTACAGCATGCAACCCCTGGACATCATGGCATGAGGCACTAACATCCACGCTGTACAGTGGCGCCCATCCCCTACAGTTGAGGCTTGCAGTACTCGAGCCTCTGCTTGGGTAAAGGCAAGTGCTGCTGAGCCTCCGGCTTCCCTCCCGGAGGCGAGCTGTCATGACGCTGAGCCTATCTCCCCGACCCACCAGTGACCTGAGTCCACTCCTGAACCTGGGTCGGATGGTGCAAGGTGAGGTGTCCAGCGCCTCAACCCTCAGCACCACCGGGCCGGCTCAAGACACTTATTTTGTACTACACTGTTTTCCTCTTGCAGTGAAGGGGCCAGACTTCCCCACTTGCTCCCAGTTTTGTACCACTGCAGTGGATGCTGCTGGTCCCAGTTACCCACTGCCTGACTCTCCCACATGCTATTCCAGACTTACACTTCCACGTTAGGCAGTGATGGTGAGAGGGGGGTGGAACAGAGCTGCGCCTACCTAGCACAAGCGATCCTTGCCTGTTCCTGAACCCCATTCACTGGCTTCACAAACTGTCCCGCTGCTGCAGTGCCAGCAGGTCAGCTGGTACATTCTTTTTAAAGAAGAACTAGCTTTAACCTACCAGGCTGTGTTTTCTACAGAAGCTGTGTTTTCCCAGTACTGGGTCATATTCCATTATTGTTCTATTTAGCCTTTTAATAAATGTAGTTAGTATCTAGCAAATAAGAGATTGTATGCAGCTATACAATATAGCTATCTTACAACTGCACAGTCTACGTTATAATCATTAACATTCATCCATATATTTTGCTGCAGTATTTTATATCATTGAACTGTTAAACCTAGCCTGTAAAGGATACTATTAAAAACAAGACTCGACTCAAATGGTTTGTCATCATCCAGACTTATTCACATGTTGCAATAAACAAAATTTGTTATTTATCTATTAGAAACCTAGCATTTGATGGCAGGAGACCAAAGCCCTTACTATACTAGTGCACCCAGTGAACTACTGTCCTGTTGGGCTGCACCCCCCCCCCCCAAAGCCTTGCTGCCCCTAAGAGTCCCCTAGCCCTGTCCCAACTGTGTTTAAACCCATTACGGGTAGCTGCCCTCGGCACTTCCACTGGCAGTCTGTTCCATAGATCCACCACCCTCTCAGTGAAGCAGAATGTTCTCGAGTTTCTCCTGAATTTGCCACCCACCAACTTTCAGTCATGGCCCCTAGTGACAGTATCCCTTTTTCTTACAAATAGGTCACCAAAGTTTCCCTTGTTTATACTTCATGTTCACACCCTGCTCCCGCCTGGCCTCCCGTGAATAGATATTTAAGGCCCCAAGCCATTCCTCATAGGATCTGCCCTGCTGATCCTGGATCACTCCCGTGACTCTTCACTGTACCGAATTCAATGAGTGCTTCTGATTTACATATTGGCAGTAAGGACCGGGTTAGAAATATATGATGTAGTATATGTTCTTGTTAAAGTAAAGCTACTCGGACATAGCCCTTACCCACCGATAACTAAACCCCAGTTAGCGTTTATTGTTCATTCTGTGTTTATTCCCCATTCGCCCAGCCTGCCACCATCACCTGCTTACTCCGGGACTACAAGTGACATCCTCATCTATAGTAAAACCTGACTGGCTGCTTGTCTGTCAATCAGGCGTTGCTATAGGTGATGACAGCATCCTTCTTTCATTCTACAGCAGGACACTGACTGAAGAGTGCATCTCTCTCTCTCTCTCTCCAGCACTGAATGGTTTTCTTTTTTTACAAGTCATTGTGAATCCTTGCAATCTGTGACTGGGAGGAAGAGGGAGTTTGGGTACTACAGGGCTGTAGGGCGAAGGATAGCTATGAGGTGGATGCTAGAGGGTAGTGGGGTGAGGGTACTTCCTTTAAAAGGGTCTGGGGGGGTTGGACAGAGTGGAAACATTTTGTCACGGGGGTATACATTTTAAAACTGAGTTTATAAAAAACCTTTGTGTAGTTTTTGCCAGCAAAGTGCTAATTTGCCTTGTGAAAACTAAACGAAGTTCACTTTGCCAACACTTTCACCGGCGAAGTGCCAGTGTGCATAGTCTTCACCAGGTGAAGGTGACCAATTTGCCAGATGAATCCTACATTAAGTGACGTTGTGGATGAAGCAAAGTCGGGGACACTTTGTAAAGATCTTCTGAAACTGAATTTCCCTGACTGTCGTCTCTCTTTTCATCACAATACCATCTTCCTCAGGCACGGAAATGTCGTGATCAGTCTTCAAGCACAGTCAGTCATGCAATGCAAGAGACAATATGCAAGTATTATTTTCACAGGTTTTTACAAAAAACACAACAGTACTGTGTTCAGGCGTGGCACAGCAGCAGTGAACAGGAGGTGCTCCACATTTGGTCTCATCAGATCACCTGTTTAGTGAATCAGACCGTTGCCATTTTAGTGCTGTTTAGAATGTGTGCATGTCCAGTATTGCTTATAACGTATATAACTGCAACCTTTAACTGCTGGGTTTAGGGTGAGTCTGAGATCAGTAGGCATGCTAGGTTAGTAAATGAACTGAAATACTGGATTTTCAGGGCTCTTTGGAGGATTTTCACTTTGAGGATCTTGAACTCACAGTAAATGAAAACTGAGTCCTCGGTCAAACACGAGAATCCCCCCCCCACACACACACATTTTGTGAGAGTACCTGCCAGTATGGCATCATCCTGCCCCTCCTTTGCATCTCAACTGCCCTACAATATGACGAACGCCTTCATTTTATCCCTCATAATTGCTCTGTCCCATATCCCAGTCCTGCATGCCAAAGGTGTTCCCCACACAGAAAAGATCCTGCACCCTCAGCCTTAAAAGCAAGAATACAGTGCTCCAAGCTTGCAACGGCTTGTCACATTGAGTGGTAGTGTCCCATACCCACATTTTGAGTGCCACTGACTGAAGTCTCTCCCTTCTAAAATAGAGTAACTCCCCTCACCCGTCTAACCCCTACACGCCCCTCTCCACCCAGTCCTTTGCTTTCGTTCTCCTACATAGTGTGATTAAAAATTATTTATTTACATTGTCCAGTGTAGTGCACTGATCCTAGTCTGTCTTTTTCTCACTGCCAGGCCAACATGCCAGTTATCTCACTTGATCACGCGAAGCATCATGGCATGAGATTATCAACACTGAGGCCCAGTGGTGAGAGACAGAAGATAAGGATGGGCACGCTGCATGGGACAAAGTAAGTAATGAATTTAAGATCACACAAAGTGGGAGGAGAAGAAGACAGGATGGGGACGGAGGTGAAGCTTAGATTGGCAGCGGTTTACTATGTTAAAGAACAGAGTCCTGGCCCAAGCGAGCATGCATCTCAGGGATGTGCACTGGGTACTTGCACGCATCCTACGCTGCTCAATGAGCATAAAGAATATGTGGGTGCATCTCATCGAGAGCCCTGGATGCTGCGGTGAGTTTCCAAATCTCAAGTCACTGGGCAAAGGGATCTGCCATATGCAGAAAGTAACCACACTCAAGTAATAAGACACAAAATGTCAGGGTATGCATTCATATTAAATTACAACACGCCCCAGACTGGGTGTGAGGCAAGAGGCAGAGCTGAGTGCCTTCAACTAACTTGTGGTCGCAGTAATTCATAACATTAATTCACTCACTGAAGTGTGTTACTTTGATTATTAAATGGCCTTAAAAAGATAAAAAAGAAAGCAAAATCTGAACCATGTGATAATGTGACATTAATGCACGGTCACGAGACCAGTTTTAACCATCCTAATGCTTATTTTCAAGAAGCCATTCAATAAAAGTAAATAGTTACCAGTCACCTCAACCCCATTGTTGCACTACTGTTGTACTAGTATTGGTCCAGCCAGCACTGTCAGCGTTCCTCTGTGAGGGAAGACAAACTCGTATTTCAGTCCTGCCCACAAGTGCGAATCACTGCACAGCAGTGCCAGGGAATGACCTGAAAAAAATTAAGACAAAAAAAAAAGTTAGTAAAACATACACGTAACCTGTTGCATTATCAGACTATTGAATGACATAATCTTCCTCTCTGCCTCTTGTTTTGTAGAGACATTATCCATGCTGTATTTTTACCTGTCACCCTTGCAAACACAAAGCAGACTTGGATATGAGCCCGAGCCAGTTAACAACTAAAGCCAAAATTTGTAGATGGCTTATTTTTTGGGCAGCCTAGCAGCAGATACAGAGCATTCCAAGTGCATTCTTTGAAGGATTCAACACAGCTTAGTTTCACTGCATATCGCAGTTTCCAGCTGTAAGGTATCAGTGCAGTCTGTAGCCTCTATAAACATACGTATATACAAGCCCCCTTGAGACAAATGCCAGATTGATAGCCTGTCAATATAAAAATAGGGATTGAGGCAGGCAGCACTGCATGCTAATGTCAAATGTAGGATACAGGCAGTATGCAGTGGAATGGCTAAAAGGCACTCCATTCTGCTTTACAGGCACTGCTACAGAAGATGCACAGGGAGAGGTGTCTATCTCCAGCAGAAGGAGGGAGATGGTGTCATCAGTATACTGCTCACTGGTGAGGCCCCACCTGGAGTAGTGTGTGCAATTCCAGAAGCTGCACCTCATAAAGCATAGTGGAGGCAGTCCAGAGAAGGGCAACTAAAATGGTGCTGGGTTTGCACCAAAAGCCCTACGAGGAGAGACTGAGGGATTTTGACATGTGCATTCTGGAAGACAGACGAGCAAGAGGGGAACATGATACAGATCTACAAGTACCTAAAGGGGGTGAACAGGATTCAGGAGGGGAGTTTATTTCAAATGAGGACGCGCACCAGGACCAGAGGGCATGCAATGAAGCTGTGGGGGTGGGTGGGGAGGTTTAAGAGAGGAGGGAGAAAGTACTACTTCATTGAAAGAGTGGTAGATGCCTGGAATAGACTGCCAGAGGATGTGGTGGAGACGAAAACGGTAGGGAGCTTCAAACATGTGTGGGACAAAGCCAGCCTGTCGGCACAGTGGTAGCGCTACCACTCACAATGCCAGTGACCTGAAGCTCAGGAACAAGCTCGGGCCGTTGGGTGGCTGGGGAAGGAGGACGAAGCTTCCCAGGGGACGCTCTCTTCCTCTGGGGTGGGAGGGTCACTGCTGTCACTGCAGTACTGCCACCTGAGTGACCATGGGTGACACTGCAGTTGAAGATGCCGTGGGAGGGTGGGACAGACCAGAATCTGATATGGCAACACACCTATGCGTGCATATGCACCTTGGATCCCCCATGTGAGTCTACATCCAGGGGGGTGGTGAAACCCAGGAAAAGACACCAAAGCTAGACTTATGACAGCCCCAGTGGGCCAAAGGTGGACCGACCCAGAACCTTCAGCTGCCAGCGCGATGAGGACTGCACAGGTAGGGAGGGTTCCCCTCTTTCCTACCCAGAGGGATCTGACACTGCACCAGCAAGGAGGTGGGTAGCTGGAGGGGACTGGAGCTTGGCTGAGCCAGGCACGCTGGGGGCCCTAAGGGATAATCCTGGCTGTGGCACAGCAGGGGGGCATAAAGAAAATTACAAAAAAAAAACACAGGCGGTGGATAGACATAGGGTAATATGCCCTGGTTAGGCCGCATCTTGAGTAGTGTGTCCAGTTCTGGAGACCCCATCTTAAGAGGGACATAGGGCTGCTGGAAAGGGTCCAGAGGAGGGTGACCAGGATGATTCAGGGCATGGAGGGTAGAACCTATGAGGAGAGACTGGATGAACTCAATCTGTACACACTGGAGGAGAGGAGGGACAGAGGGGACATGATAGAGACTTTAAGTATGTAAAGGGATAAATAGGGCAGAGCCAGGAAGTGTTCAGGCTTAAGAGGAGAACTACCAGGGGCGTGAGTGGAAGCTGGAAGGGGAAGTACAGGAGGCTTGGGAGACACTTCTTCACAGAGAATGGTGGAACCATGGAGCCACTGCCCAGGAGTCTGGTGGAAGAGACCACAGTGGAAGGATTCAAGAAGGGTTGGGACAGGTACAGGGGGAAGCTGAGGCCAGGGAGGGCGACCTCTGGGGCTGGGGGGTGGAGGAGCAAGCTCCCAGTAGGGGGCTAGCTTCCGAGCAGACAAGATAGACCATGAGGCCTATTCTGCTGGTTTTTACTATGATAATATTAGAAAGTGGGCAGAGAAGAGAGATGGATGCCTGTCAGAGACCAGCTAGGGTTAGCGGAGACAGACTAGACAGGTACCATCTGGGCAGACTGGGTGGGACATGTGGTCCTTTTTCTGCTGACAAATTCTATGTTTCTATGTATGACAGCCAAGTCAGAGTTACATCACAAGAACTCTCACCCATTTTTGACTTCACTGCTAAAGCAGCAAATGTGTGACAATGGCAGTAGACATTAAAATAAAACTAGATAGCACCTGCAGGAGTACCCCAGTACAAGGAGGATTAACCCAAAACAGAGCATGGGTTTACTGAGCATTAATCCACAACTGGGGTGTTGTGAGGCCGCAGGCTGAGTGACTTCAACCACCCAGGCATGGATTAATGCTCAGTAAACCCATGCTCTAGGGTTGCCACCTTTGGATGAGGCAAAAACCGGATCCTGAGCTCCGCCCCAACCCCACCCCTTTTCATGACTCATCATGCATTGTTCCTCCTAGAAGTCCATTTGTTATAGCACAAAGAACAATGCAGTTCAGCAAAATGTTAAGATGCTGTACTGTGCCTGTTAAAGTTACTTTCCTAGGTTCTTCCCAATTATTTTTCTTATGTATTTATTTATTGTCATTGGTTAACCAAATAAACATACAGAGATAAAATAAATATCATTTACAGATATGATCTGGGGGGAGACAAGGGAAATACTGTAAATAGCATATAATGGTATTCATACTTTATATCTTTTTCTGGCTCCATTTCCTGTTCTTGTCCACAGTACTGTTTCAAAGCCAAAGAAGTGACCATACTTTTTTCTTGAGGAAAACAATAATTTAAAACATTTAAAAATGCCTAAATTCTGTTAGAGATGAAAATGTTTACCAGAAAATGAAAATGGAGGACAACTGGCTCTGTTACTGTTACAAAAGGTGGGGGCAGCTGGTCTGCTATGCCACTTTAAGATGCAATGGAAAGATTAGGCTAAGTAGGTGCTAATGGTGTTAATGGCCATACTTTACACCTGCCAGGGTGACTGTATGCACAAACAAAAGGCTACACTGACAACAGAACTTGTTTGTAACCTGGCATGTAGCTGAAACAATGAATGAATTTGTTTCAAAAGTACATGAACACTCAAAATGGCTCAAAAACCTGACCAGCACAAAGCAAATCCGGATTACCTGATAGGGACCCTGAAAACCTGATCACCAGGTAAAAAAACCTGACAGGTGGCAACCCTACCATGCTCTGGGGTGGTTTAATCCACTTATAAAATGGACAACTTTAGTTTAGAGGTTTACCTAAATAAATATATAAAAAAACACTGTTTACATGCATTTGTAATAAACTAGCTCTTCCGCCTAGTGGGTTTGTTCTTCTGAGGATGCCGTAGTTGTAGTTCTCCACTAGGTGGAGCTGCCCTGATGAGGATTCCATAGTTGTAGTTTTTTACATGTTTCTCCGGTGGAGTGATCTGAAAAGGTCACTTTACATTGCTGTTACTGAGGATTCTGTAGTGCAGCAAGGCAACTGTGGGTTTTACAGGGGATTAATCCACAGTTTGGTGACTTGTTTTGACAATTCAGAATACAGGCTTTTTGGTACCAATTTTATAAAGGGTATTAATATGCTTATAAAATATGATGCCCAATTCTCAGTCACATTTTTATCCAACAGTAAATAGGGCAAAGAGTGAACCCCATTGTGCTGGCTGATGAAAGTGCTATTCTGAGAAATAGAGATCTGCAGGGGGGCAGAACCCCCCACCCATCCAGCTCTTACTGTGAATAAACTATAGTGCATAGTAATAGTGCACAATACCACCACAGACATGTATTGCATGGTGCAGTATCATCAACATCTGTGGGTGGCGGCACGAGATGCCACCCCCCTCCTCCAGGTTCTGTATCTTCGGGACGCTTCTGGCTCTCTGCTGATGTTCTCTACTTCCAAATGTTATGGTGCCAAATGGCCTCTCGCAGTCTGCAAAGGCTGAAAACAGAAGACACTGACAAGTATTTCATCCTTTATTTTTTCTTGGGGGGGGGGTACCATGTTCCAAATCTATAACACCATTATTGCAAAGGCTCTTCCTTCCCTTGGGATGAGATTCAAGTGACACACACTGAGCAGTCCTGAGTAGGACTGTCTCTTCTACTGTCAGCCTTTGCAGATTGGGAGATCATTCATAATGTTCTTCTTGCAGGGGGGCAGGGGGCCAGACCAACATCTTGAAGCAGCAGACCCGTGGTGCACAGCACCAGACCTGTAGCTTTGGGTTGTTGTTTTTTTTTTTTTTTTGTTATTAAATACAATCTTGGGTAATCAGGTAAGGCCCACTAGCCACAAGTATCAAGTTTTCAGGGGCGACCTGGGAGCACTGAGATAGCTAAGTGACTTGCTCAGAGTCGCACAGTATGCAAGTGGAGGCTGCGGGAATCAAACCCAGATCTGCTGGATAGACCAAGCTCATTCACAGCTCATTACTTTAACCTCTAGGCTATACTGCCAGCCCAGCTTGGCCTTGGGTCATGAGGCCAGGGGCTGGGAGTGGGCATCAGGATTGAAAAACCCTAGCGCCACATTTCCACCCTTTTGTGGCTTTGAAACCCTAATGCAAGAGATGAATCCTAAGTTGATTCGTGCAGGACCCAAAGCAGGAGGATAGTCCTAACTTGCTTAACTTTCTTACCATTTTGTTCATGTGTGTCTTTAATTGTAGCAAAAATGCATGTGATTTGGGGGGTCATGTAGGACTTAGAAAATTTATCATGATAATTTTCTCGGTTTAAACACTTTGTCCATGACGGACATTTCTCACAGCGATTTTTCCCATTTGGTCATGTGTCACCAAGTTATAATTTATGAAAATGCAGTGAGTTTGTTAAAGTTCATCTTAACGATTTTTCAAGTTAATGTTTTATTGAATTTAACTAGCAATACAAACATACAATATGAGAACAGATCCCAGACAAAAAGATGCAATAAACACATTCAAAATTCAAAACATAATTCAAGAGTTGCGCAGCGATAAACAGAGTAACAAGAACAGTACGATGATATCCTATACGACGATCTGATAGGAGCAGAACAGCTTTAAAAAATCACTGAAAAATCTTTTTAAATAAAATACTAAGTGTAATTAACAATTTTAGAAAGTCAGCTTAGACAGCTCGTTAGATTGTCTCCTAACAAATCATACAATTGTTAAAAGAGCAACCGGATAGACAGCTCAAAACAGAAGCTGCCGGCCTAAGGACCAAATAGAGGCACTTTTTTTTGTTTTTTGGGCTGGCAGTATAGCCTACAGGTTAGAGTAATGAGCTGTGAATGAGCTTCCTACATCCAACAGACCTGGGTTTGAGTTCCACAACCTCCACTTGCATACTGTGAGACCCTGAGCAAGTCACTTAACCACCCAGTGCTCCCAGGTTGCCCCAGAAAACAGGCATTTGTGCCTAGTGGGCCTTACCTGGTTACCAAAGAATAAAATAAAAAAAGGGGGGATTATTTAGATATATAGTACCTTCTCGGCATTACTTTCTTGTTCGGCTGAGCCACAGATCACAAGCTGCAGCCTGCCCCTAAAAACCACGTTATGATGCCGCGAAGTATGGAAGGGGCTGCACCATAAATAATAGGCAGGTAATAAGTTTCAGAGCAACGACGTCCTTTATACAGGGGATAGGCGACAGCCTGACCTTGAATATGGTATTTATCTACACAAGCTGTGTTTGACCTCAGTGACCTCACGAGTGGTGCAGCCACGAGTCAGTGCACTGAGGTCAAACCTAGCGAGTGTAGATAAATGCCATATTCAAGGTCAGGCCACCACATGTCCAGTTTACACGATTAGTGTGAGAGTTTTTCACACTGACACATATGCAAACATAAAACGATGAATGTTGTTTCTGTGTAGTTTAAATAAATCTCTTACTTGTTTAGCACTTCTTTTATTGATTCATCCACTGACTGGCTCACGATGGCTGGCACTGTGCTCTGTGCTGTGCGATGAAGACATCTCAAGCACTGCTATGGAGATCCTAACACGGCAAGTCCTGTCCACTCTCGTTGCCACGAACAGCCGTTTGAGTGCTGGTTTCTTAATACAATGTCACGCCTTCTGCCATATTGGTAAAGGAGTTACTCCCACCGACGTGGAAACTGAGCGGACTACCCACCCTCTGCGGTACCTAATTAGGCTGTTGAGACAGCAGCCTCCCAGCCTCTCTGACATAGAAACAGACCATGAGGATGAGACTGGTAGTTCGTTTTAGAGTTCTCAACAGAGCCTCACACCCACACACACTTTCAGCAGAGAGCTCTTCACAAGCTCCTTGATTTTGTCCGTGCATTTAGCAGACTGTTGTAAAATCAGCCTCTCACAGTAATGCGTTACAGAATTGTTACGATTCCCAGTGTATGTGTGTGTGTTGGGGGGAGAATGAATGTGGTCACGCTCTCTACTGCTCACAGACTTCGACTGTTTGCTGCATATATCTTTTAAAAAATAAACAAGGCTTCAGCTGTTTATGTCAAATACATCTTTGCAGTGATATTCTTTGATTAAGATCTGTTTTTATATCTCATATTTTGCTGACACCGATGACACCACAGTGCTCTTAATAAGAAACTCATGACAGCTTCAGAACACAGCGGCACGAATTGTGAAGCCAGACACTTTTTTTATTTAAATTATTCTACAGTACTTTATATTTGCTGTATAATGAGAACCCAGGCAAACAGTGTGATGTTATTGTATGGCAAATAAAGAGCGTGCTTCTATTAATGAGTTTAAATGTACACATATCATTATGCTAGTTCGTTTAGATTAAAATGAAACTGTATTAGAACACTTAGTTCTGAGCAAAACTAGTGCCGGCAGCATGTTTCTGTTGTCTAAGTTATGCTTAATTGTAGATCAGTGCATTTGCACTGTGACATCCTTTAGGTCCAGATAAATGTTTATCTGGATCAAAGGCAGTGAGATAAACCAATTTATCTTCAAGAAAAACTCTCACATTTATTATATAAATATAGGATATACAATGGCCTTTATTCTAATATGCCATTTATTCCCATGGGTGAGGGGGAAGGACTATAACTCACGAGTGGTGAAGCCATGAGTGAGTTATGAAAGTCCCGCCACCTCACGAATGGAAATAAATGGCATATTAGAACATAGGCCATTGTATGTTCTATGTATACAATGTCTATGCTCTGTGTGACAACTGAGTTCAGATTCATTGTGGGATTGGCAGAATGTGTGGTCAGTCAAGTTGATTGCGATGTAGGCAAGTGAAAAATAAACAGTATTATTTACCCATTGGGTGAATAACATCATTTATCTTTCACTTGGGTCAGAGTCTTGGGGAAAATAATGCATTTATTTAAATAGTGGAATCCCTACATACATTGCATACATGTGTTTATTTGCATTTGTACGCAACTGAACATGCAAAGGGTGTAGTATACTATAGTGTACGTTCCCCATTACATGTACAATTGCCTACAAATGTAAATAAACACGCATAAAGGTAATCACTGGCCTAAACCTATTAGATGCCTATTAGTTAGACTGCAGCCCCTTCCCTATTCCATATCATAACACGGTTTTTAGGAGTGGGCCTGCAGTTTGCAATTGGCAGCTCTGCTGAACATGGAAGTACTGCTGACAAGGTAATACATTATCTAAATAATCCCCTTTTAAAAAAATTAAAAAGTGGCTCTATTAGGTCATAGGGCAGGCAGCTTCTTGTCACACGCTGCCTGCACCAAGGACATATTTGTGTTGGCAGCTCTTTAACCTTAAGAGTTGTGAATTTCTTCCACTTTAAGCTTTAAGAGTTTTTGCTTGTGATCCGCTTTAACTCAGAAAAAGCTCTGTGTTTATACAGCCTTTTTTCTGGCTTTTTTATCTGTATATATCCTAACTTTAAACAGAAAAAACTTAAGAATAAAATAAAACTTTGGTTTTAAACCCCTCAAATGTGCTTCCTTGGAATGAACTCTAACCCAGTGCCTTAGGCTTCCATGCCACCAGGCCCGCTGCTGCACAGTTCTATTTTTAACCCCCCCCCCACCAGCTGACTCGTGCTTCAGCTCCTACTTAACGCTTAGCCCTCCCTTAAACATCCATTCACAAAAACTGCAGCTACGTCGGTGATTTTAAAACAGAAACTCACCCAAAACTGAATTTTTCCCCTACACTGAAAACAAAAAAATAGCAAAAGCTCCCGGGACACCTTCAACTGCCTTCTTATCGAAAGTCGATCTCTCCGACTGACACTCTCATGATCACCATAGTGCCAAGAATACACAGTAACCTGGACCAGACAGTTAAATACCTTCAGTGCTCCACTAGGCTGCTTCCTCACTTGCTTCGCTGACTCAGCCGCTCAATCACCTGCTTACCCAATATAGCCCAATTACGCTTTTATGCACAGACACACAG
The DNA here is from genome assembly GCA_016271365.2 of Neoceratodus forsteri. Classification (NCBI taxonomy): domain Eukaryota; kingdom Metazoa; phylum Chordata; order Ceratodontiformes; family Ceratodontidae; genus Neoceratodus; species Neoceratodus forsteri. The sequence continues at coordinate 34,544,184 of JADMNL010000030.1, forward strand.
AACAGCATCAGCAAAAACCATCCACTCAGTCATCTGAAAACACAACATAACTTTAAAAAAGGAAAATACAAGAACAAAAGCTATAAAAACAGAAGGACACAGCATAAAACAGATATGCCATGCGCCTCCAGCATGTGTCAGATGTTTTCAGATAAAGCCGCACTTAGGGGAAATATCATTCCTATTTCCTCCAAGGGCTGTTGCACATTATTTCATGTATGTGTGTGTTATATATATATATAGTGCTTCCTTGATATAGAGAACCTCGCTTATTACAAGTGGTCCCTGAGGCTCCCGGAGTTATACTGCACCTCTCAGCCTCTTCCGTCACACCATCTTATTTCAGTAAAATGAGTACAATTTTGTGGTAACATACACTAAATACAGCACAGTTTGAGGAGACACTATGTAATGTGTTGGATTTATGGAAAAACGATCGGCTGCTGATGGAGTGTGGCTGTTCTGATCAGCTGATCATAGTAATGTGTCAGCAGAAAAGGACCATCCTGGTCCACCTAGTCTGTCCATTTCCCAACCGCCCCTACTGGTCTCCATTTCCCAGGGGTATTGTCCTCCTGTCCACTAGCCAACTCCTTGTGTCTGTCCCATGCCCTCTTGAATTCCTTCACTGTTTCTGCACATACCACCTCATTAGGCAATATGTTCCAGGGTTACACCACCCACTCAGTGAAATAACATCTCCTTACATTACTCTTAAATCTTCCCCCTTCCAATCTTAAATTATGACCCCTTGTTTTAACTCCTACTTTCCTTTTGAATAAGCCACCTTCATTCACTTTATCTATTCCCTTCATAGACTTAGAAGTCTCTATCATGTCATCTATATCTTTTTTAACCTCCAGCGGGTGCAGATTTAATTCTTTCCATCTAGTCTCATATGGCTTCTCTTGCATACTTTGCACCATCTTTGCTGCCCTTCTCTGAACCCTCTCTAACCCATCTATATCCTTTCTTAAATGAGGTCTCCAGAACTGTGCCTCATACTCCAGGTATGGTCTGACCATGGTCTTATATAAGGGCATCAACACCTTCCTCTTCCTACTTGTTATACCCCTTCCTATGCACACCATCATTCTATTAGCTTTACCTACTGCCTTACTATATTGGTCTCCTACCTTAAGGTTGTTTGCAATTATAACCCCCAGGCCCCTTTCCTGTTCTGCTTGCTTTATCAATTCTCCCCCCAGTGAGTACTCAGCCAGTGGATTTTTATGCCCCACATTCATCACTGCACACTTCTTGCCATTGAACTTCAGCTGCCAAATGTCCGACTACTTCTCTAGGGTGCTCAGATCTCTCCTCATGGCCTCAACCCCCTCCTGCTATGTCAACCCTATTATATAACTTTGCATCATCCGCATGTAACCCCCCTACAAATGGGGGTTCCCAAAATGTCTTCCTTGAGCTTGCCTAAATGCTCACTGCCAGGCTGGTGTTCTGCATTTTAGCAGTTTAAATGTGATTACCACAGCCTGTATAGCCTCTGTGTACTGTCTCTTTAAGAGCTGCCTGATGGCAGTTTAAGTAATCTGAGAGGGAACTCTGTTGAAAGATGTAACTATTTACTGAAAATCATGTATAGTGATAATGATAATGTAGTTTGTCTAACCTGCTTTCTTTGTAGCAAGGACTGTTTTGTTTGTCTCCACTATCTTGGTCCTGGACTGCAAATTGGACCAAACAGTACTGGTGGGACCTAAAATGTAGCCGGACTACGGGAGCTGTCTGAATTCAAAATCCATAGGAACTTTAATTTGGAGCTTTTTGTGCCTTTTTTGCAACTGAAGGGGAGCTCTTATTTTGACTGACAGCCAAATCAGCAAACCAAATCTTTTGGATCTTGGGGAAGTCCCGGGCTGCTTGCAGTTTTCAGTTAGTTCTGAGCTGGGAAGTGAAATGAGAAGAGCTCAAGTGTATTTTGGGCAGCAATCCTGAGTGGATTCACATGGAAAAACTGTGAAAGGGCTGAGTTTTTGGCTTGCAGGTCTGCCTGCTGCTCCTGAGAGGGAGACAAGAGAATTATTTGGGACTAAATCCAAGTTTGCGTGACTAAAGTAAGCTACTAAAGTGGGCCAGGCTCAACCTGAAGAAGACCGAAGATTTTGCTGAATGCGATCGGACTGTCAGGAGTTCCAGCTACCCCTAAGCTCCCAGTGTGTGCAGAGACTTTGTGATTGTGACCGGGAAGCACTTTGCCTGGTACAGTAGAATTCCCATACATGTAAATGTGCTACGAGCTGCTAGTGGGTTGTGAGTTAGTCTCCCACTGTGTGAACTGTGTTCTGCTTGCTGGAAGCTGTATCCAGCTCAAAACGGACTACATCCGAATTTGTCTCCATGCAGTCTGGGCCTTGCCAGACTGGCCCAGCCAGACTACCCACTGCACAGAGAAGCCATCGACGAGAGACCTGCCTGGAGATCAGCCCCCTGCTCCATGCTTGAACAGGAATGACGCCTCTGCGACTCGTGTGGGTCCTGCTTCTCTAGGCATTCTAGATCAACCACCTGCAGTCTCGATTTTCGTTCAGCCTGTGTCCAGTCTTGGGTATCATGAGTAAATACCAGGGTAGTTCCTTGCAACAACAGCTTAATCTGAGTGTGTCATCTGATTGTCTTGTTTCATTTCCTTTCCTTTACGAACTGAGCCCTCTGGCTCCGGATTACAAATATTGTGTACTGTGCATGTTGTTTTCCATCACTGGGCCCCAACCAGCTGCAACCCTGGGCAACAGTCTTGGCTAGCCCATCTCTTCTCCACCTGGGTACCCAGAAGTGTGACTGTGTGGGGGGGGACTCAAAGCGCATGCATAACTGCTTGATTGATATAACCTTTAAGCTAATTAACATGATTTTGTCCCTTCCTTGTTCAAGTCTCCTAAATAAATCAGATCAAACTTTTTCTGCATGTAACCCGACTGTAGTTCCAGTTTGTGCTCAAAGTACTGTACTGTTGCTATTTGCTGTGCATAACCTTGTTTTACAGAGGGTCCCCAGGGTCGAGCCAGAGGAACCAGCCCTGGTGGTAAGTGCAAACTAGAGGGGAAAAAGGGGGGTTTCAGTGTTCCAGAGGGCTGTGCCCAGGTTAGCTTGACCACTACCAACCCTGACCTCTGGGTGGAGGCACCCGTTTCAGAACTCAGGCCCCTTAACCTGCTACTAGCCAAACAGGCAAGGGTAGTAGTCCTTGGGATAGCGTCACCTAGGGGTTACATGCAAAAAGACACTTTTCCTTCAAGTCTTACTGATATATATGCTAAAAAGGATTGGTCCCAGTACTGCCCCCTGAGGAACACCACTCGTCAACCTCATTATCCTAGAATGTACACCATTTACCACCACCCTCTGAACCATCTGATGGAAGTCAGCAAGTGGCGCTGTGAGGGCACAACTGACCCAATCTCACACATCTCTTTAAAGAAAAATATTTTCTGTATGCATCAGACACAGGCAAATACAGTAAATGCTATAAGTGAAGCAGAATGAAGCAGCTGTAATAAAATTTAAAAGGTCGGTCAGTACATTAGAATGCAAGCCTCACTCGCTCACCATCGCTCATCCTCAGTCCTCATCCAGCAGTCACTGGAGGCTCGCCCACATCACACGAAAGGAAAACAGAACACAGTGGCAAGACTTTTAAACAAGATTGTTTAAGAGATGGAAAGAAGCAGTTTGGGGAAGTCAGAGGAAGACAACGGGAGGAGACACAGTGGCGTGGTTGTAGGGGTAGTGAAATCAAGGGTACCATATATTGTGCTTATGCTTGGAATCTACTGGCCAACTATAACGAAATATAACTAAAAACTAAATAACTACACTATACTAAGCAGGGTCGGACTTGGGACATAATGATGGTCAGTTGTATTTTCCACGCCCTCCTCGACAGAACGAGCAGGGAGCTCTAACAAATTCATGTTATGGCTCCCACTTCATTCGTTATAGCGAGGGAGCACTGTATATTCATTGCAACAAAACTTTGTTAATGCACTAGCTAGGGTCAAAGCGATAAAAGTAGGGAAATGTGGCGTTAAGGTTTCCAGGCCCAACACCCACCCCACCCTGCAGGCAGCAACAGACATGAGGGTGTGCCTTGGGTTTGTCAGCCTAATGTTCACCCCATTCCATGAGTAAGTAAGCTGAGACGGGTGCAGCATATGAGAATGGGGTGAGCATTAGGGTTGACAACCCCAAGGGACACCCCATGTCTGTTGCTGCCTGCAGGGTGGGGGTGGGGTGTTAGGGATGGAAACCCTAACACCACATTTCCCTACTTTTGTTGCTTTAACCCTAACTAGTGCATTAATGACATTTTTTGCAATGAATTTTCCTTACTTTTTAGGATACTACTTTTTCTGTAATTTGTTTTTATAAACACGAGTGTTTTTCTATAATTAGTTTTTATAAATGTATGAGTTACTACAAAAAAAAAAAAAAACTAAAAACTTTTGACCATATTCATTGGGGGCCATGAGATTCAAATCCAGGTCTCCAGAATCCTAGCCTTAGCCACTACACCACATTGCCTCCTTTATTATCACTGTGTCAATGTTCTCTTATCCTAAGTCAAGACAGATCCAAAGTAAAACAGCCAATAGTACTTTCCTGTTTCTCTGTATTGCCAAAAGTCTTTTTTTTTTTTTTAACTTTGCAGATTTCTAAGCAGTTGAATTGCTGAAACTTTTTCAATTCACACAAACACAAAATCAATACTATAATGTCTATTTTAACATGTTAAAAAATGACTACTTGCATTCTATAACACTGATGTTTAACATACTGATTTGCAGCCCATGTTTCAAAATAATTCACACTTCCCAAAGAGGGAATAGCTTGTAGTTGTTACCCAATTTTTCCTAATTCCCTCAATTTAAAAAAAAACAGGTATGCAAATCAGCTCATGATTATCTATGAGCTGGTTACAGTGACATTTTTGAAAACATGGGGCACATAAGGAACTGTGCTTCTTGCGATGTAAACAGGTGAAACCAAAAAGAAATTGTTGTAAACAGTGATTTTTAACAGACCGAGATTCCCAAAGAGGGATAGCTTGTAGCGTTCATCTGATTTTTCTAATTCCCTCAATTTAAAAAACAAGCTTATGCTTATTAATGAGCTATGAGGTGACTCTAGGAGTCCAAGCCACACCCCTTTATATAGCTATTTTGAAGTGCTTACTGAGCATGCTCAAAACCCCCAAATTTTAAAATGTAATAACGTTGGAACCGATTAATATTTTTTCACTAAATCAGAGAAAGACACCTTTGTGGGCCAAGCCCTTTCTACCCTGAAAATTTCAGACCAAAATTCCAAATCGTCTAAATGCAAGGTGATGACACACACACAAAAAAAACAAAAAAAACCCAGCAATTCTTTATGCTTTTTCGCTATCCATATCTCGGAATCTCCTCATGCGACCAGAACAAAACTTGGTACATCAAGAGATCTACCCCAGAAGAATGCACATACAAATTTTTCTGCAAATCCGTTTAAAAGTTTGCAAAGATATTAAAGTGCAAAATGTAACACTCACTACTGCTATTTGTAGGGCAGTCACTGAATTACACGAGTTTCATTATAAAGGATAACATGTGTTGTGAGGAACACGCAACCCGATTGGTTTACCAGCACTGTGTAGTCGTGGATTAAGAGTTTATTTAATCCACGGTTCCACAGAGGGAGTCAGGTGCTGTGCCTCGAGCTCTCATTATTAATATCTAGCAACTAAAACTGAAAGGCAGCCATTGATACATTGTAAAGCAGGAGACAGGCAGCCAAAAGAGACAGAAGGCAAAATCAGGAGCTGTTCTATTGTACACAATTGGGGGGACGAGTGAATTCCTATGTTTTGTGTAATCGTTACCACTGTCCCAATGTACCCCCCACTGCTTCAGTGCTTCTTGTCCCCGCCGAACAGTGCGAGCAGCCACAGGTGTTGCTGAGAGAGAGAGAGAGAGCGCAAGAGACAGAGACAGGAGCAACGGAATGCGCTCCTGACAGCGACACAGCACTCACTGAAAGGGAATCGGTTCCTGAGTCAGAGACACTTTCCCTCTGTCTGGTAGCGAGCAGGAGCCAACAAGTGTAATTACAGGCAGTGTCGTTTCAAAGTGCCGTCCTGCAGTCGCGATCGAACTGGGAGAGAGTAAGTGCAGTAGCCAGTGTCTTGTTAAAGTGCTCTCCTCTGGTACCAATCGAGACAGCGCATGAGTGTGGAATGTGTCTCTGTCTGTCAGTCATAGCATAGATTTTGATGCACAAAAGGGTAATTAGGAAGAAGCACAGTACCGCTGCAAACGGGGCGATAAATGAAATGACAGTTGGGATTGCCTTTTAATTTACGATGTTTCTTATTTGTAGGTTGAGCACCTCAGTTGGTTTTCTTCTTTCCAGACACAATCTAATCACTAGTAATACTGTGTCTCTCGGTGTCTCAGTGAGTCATGCAGTCATTTCAGAGGAGCATGTGTCCGGGGGGGGGTAAACCATGTTTTGGAGTATCTCAAAGTATGTAATGGACAAGAAATGCCAGAAATCATCCAAATACTATATTTCTAGCATTCTGTGCTGTGTTCATAACATCAGTGAGATAATGCTTTAAATAGCTGGAACTACTTGTCAAGGTGGCAGGATACACTCAGATTTGTAGTGCTTTAAGTGCAGAAAAAGTCTGTCATCATTTTTAAAAAATTTTCAAATAACCCATGTTATAAGTGCAATAACCTACTCCAGGGTATGGGGTTACTGGGGATTAATCAACACCCTGGGTGCTGTGAGGAGACACGGCCAGTGGCCTTGTGCCTCACAACGCACCTGGGGTGCTGATTAATCACCAATAACCCTATACCCTGTTGTGGATTATTGCTTACTTATACACTTACCCAGGCTAGAACTGATCCCTCCTACCATCTGTAGGGCAGTCACTAAATTACACGAGTTTCATTATAAATTATACATTTACCCAGCTAGAACCGATCCCTCCTGTTATCTGTATGCAGTCACTGAATTGCATAAGAGTTCCATTTAAGCAATAATGCACAACATATGCCTAAAAATCATTTTGGAACAGACTAATATTTTTCATCAAACCAGCAAAAGGCATATCTATGGGCCAAGCCCTTTCTACCCTGAAAATTTCAGACCAAAATTCCGAACTGTCTGGGTGCAAGGTGACAAGGAAAGAAAAACAGCAATTTTTTTTACATTTTTTTGCTATCTGCATCTTGGAATCCACACATCCAACCAAAACATAACTTGGCATATCAAGAGACCTACCCAGTAGTGAAGGTGGAGGTGGTATCGACTGAGGTGAAGCGGGACGTGGATGTTCCTGCTCAGGATTTGCAACGTCTTGCCCTGGAGGTGAACGCTGGTTCCATGCTTGGTGTTTTTACAAAGCGGATGGCAGGACAGGAGCAGGACTCCTTGGGTGGGTTGCTCGCAGGGGAGCTATAGGTGGACTTGGATGGTGCTGATCCGAGAATTGCTCTGCGGGTGGAGGCTGCATCATCCTCTGCAGAGCAGGCCCCTTTTGGAACACGGGGCATTCCGGAGGGCGATATTTTTGGCACCTGGAGAGCTTCCGAGCTGTGCGGAGGACGGTGGTATACGGGCGCAGCCTTTATGTGCCCAGGCTGCGGCATATTCACGGAGGACTCGTGCTGAACATGATGAAGAGGAAGGGGTGGCACAGGTATGGAAGGCTTTGCCTTCAACTTTTCTTTTTATGGGGAAGCTGGTACATGGCACTTGGGAGGGGGCTGTGACAGGCACTGGGATGCCTGGAGCTCAGACTGATGGTGGGCCCTTACCTCCGGAACATGTTAGGGATTGTGTTGGAGGTCCATGGGCTACAGGGCCTGCATCTCGAGAGGCCGTTTCCTCCTCACATGGACCTTTTGACCCTCCCCTCCCTGCTGGAGATAGGACCCGGGAGGCACCTGACTCTTTCCCCCCAAGCAGTGGTCCCCGGCCCGTGCTTTGCTGGATGCGGGTTGGACGCTGGACCTATTGGACAGTGGCACTCCGAGCTCCCTTTGGATCTTAGGGAGCCCAGCTATTCTCTGGAACCTGGACTTGGGGGCTTAAGCTCAGGTGGAAAAGGTGGGCGCTGGGCTTGGATGCTCGGGGACTGTGCTTTCGGAGGCTCTGTCCATTTTGCCAGAGTCTGACCCCCCCCCCCGGCTGCAGATGGGATTTTTACGGCCGTGGCCTCTGGGACAGTTTTACCCACTCAACCTGCAATGGGAACCCCTGGTGCTGTACACCCCACTGGAGGGGGGGGGGACTGGGGCCTCTGGAGGTGTGCCCCAGATGCCTGGTTTATCACCTCCTGATTTGTCTTCTGTAGGCCCTGCTCTTTGAGACTCTGCTATGACTCAACGAGCACAGGAATTGTCTTGGGCTGACAGGGTGGACTTAGAATTTCTACAGACTTTAGCTCAACCTGCCACCCTCGATTGGCTGAACAGGCTTCGTGGTCAGTGGCGGGTAATTGGTCATGATTCAGGCAGTTGGACTCTTTTATATCTTCATCTGCCCCTGCTCAGAGATGCAATGCAGTCCATCTCTTTTATAAAGCTGGACTGGCTGTGAAGCCTGACAGGGCCTATGTCAGGAAGGTCCTGTTGCGGGACTCCTTACTTATAACACCTCATGAGCTGTATGCGTTGCTGCATGCCCCTATGGACGGGTATTTCGATTTAAGTTTCTGATCTCTAGTATTTCTGGATAAATTCTGGTCTGATTATTGACAGGCTTAAGGACACCTCGCTGTGGACCCCATTTCAGGTGGTCCCTATTACCAAGCCTCCAGTACGTATGCTGATAGTCCTACTGAAGAATGAGGGGGTTAATGTTTAGGATGTGCATTATTGGTTGGCTCAACGCTGAAAGGTCCTGGGGGAACCAGAGTCTGTTCTGGACACCAAGCTATTCTGGACAGGACACTGGCACTTCCGGATTAAATTGCGCCACACAGCCACCGGTTTGCAGCATTTGCCAAGTGTTTTTTATCTGGGAAGGGACCAGGCACAATGCTTCTATCCAGGACAACCTAAGACATGTTTTCGTTGTGGATCTGATGCACATCTTAGCAATGCTTGTGACACGATTCGATGTAACTAATGTCTGGAAAGGGGTCACACAGGAGCACAATGTTCCAATGCATTGTGTTACAATATCTGTGATGACACTGGAGACTCTTTTCGTACTTGCCCTTGGGTTATGCATAGAGACAAGGCAGACAATCAGGATCGCATTTTGAAACAGGCCCATCGGGCACAGCAGCAATAGAGACAAAGGGCGCTGGCTGCAGCCACTGCACATGCGGTGGAACCAGAGGTTGTGCTCTCTGGGTGCAGAGTGTAACCCCTACGTTTTTGAAAGATCTACTCCCTACATCTCGGGCTCCTCAACCCCAGCACGAGGCTTCGGTCTCCATTCCTGATATGCCAGTCCAAGGGGTTCTTCAGTCTGTGGAGGATGATTTGAAGGGGGCCTGTCCTGCCACAAGTGGCCCGATGCCCCCCTACATCTGAAACTGGTTGACAGGAAGTGGTCCCTGCATTCACATAAGCTACAGGGAGCACAGGATGGAGAGGTGACGATCCCATTGGCTAATAAATCCACTGGCTTGATGGAGGTGGATGGGGAGGAGGAGCAGAGTGCGGAGACGGAGTATTCCTCCTGTGCTTCCGAACATCCTTCTGCCGCTACTGATACTGAGAAGGAAACCCCTAAGATGGCGGGCAAGGCCAAAGTATGGAAAAAACAGAAGAAGGGGACTCACCTGAAGACGGATCCAAATATGGACTGTACCTGATGCGTGTTTTTGTCCGTCTAGTGTTTGTTGGTCCTTTTCTTTTTCCCTCCTCTGTCTATTATGACAACTTTGTTTGGTCTGGTCACATTGAACGCCAATAGCGTCAAGTCCCTGGTGAGGAGAGGTATACTTTATTCGATCCTTCGGGATCTGGACTATGACGTCCTTTTCCTTCAGGACACCCATTTACACACTGCCAATGATATTTATCAAGCCAGTAGAAGTTGGTGTTGGGGTCCATCCTTTTGGTCAGCAGGTGTAGACCACTGCGTGGGTGTGGGAATTTTATTTACTGGTGATGCTTGGCGAGTTACGAGATTGGTTGACCTTGTTCCAGGACGAGTGCTCCTTTTGGATGTCACCTATCAGGACACGCTTCTCCAATTTATTACTGTGTATGCTCCCCAGGGTAAAAAGGATAGGGTGGATCTGTTTCGTTTGATTCACCCCTACTTACACACTTCCAGGCATGTGGTGTGTGTGTGTGGGGGGGGGGACTTTAACTGTGGTCTGCCCACCTCTGACCAGGGTGGACGTACTACAAAGACTTTTTGTGACACCTCTGCCCTTCATGAGAACATGCACGGTGCCTCTTTGGTGGATGCTTATCGGGTGGAACACCCCGCGGGGGGCAGAACTTATCACCTGGCAGCATGTGCCTCACGAATAGATTTTCTTTTTGTCTCTCCTTCTTTGGTCCCAAGTCACGTGACATTAATTCCGACTGAGGTTTCAGATCATCTTCTACTGGGTGGCTCTTTTGGCATTACTCCTTGTTTTGACCCCGGCAGGGGTAATTGGAAACTCAGTAGTATGATCTTGTGGCGACAATTTGAGGGAGTGGGTGATACAGGAATTCCTCCTAGCCCACCAATCAGTGGCCTGTGTATATGGAGATATGGGGCACTGGTGGGTGGACACTAAAGTGGATCTTAAGCTGTTATGTCTTCACCTTACCAGAGCAGTTACTAGGTCACAGTACTTTGAATACTTGGGGCCCACGACATCAGTTTATGTGTCTCCTTTCATTACAGTATGTGCAGGGCGGGGTGGGGGATTACTTGGACCAGATTGCACAAATCACAACTTGCATGAGAGCTATCCAATATGATAGGGCAAGTCTTTATCAATGGAGCATCAGATGGGTACCGGGGGATGACTAGGCTGCTAGACCCTTTTGCGAGTTATCATCACAGAGTGACACACAGACTGATTACTGGGGTTTGCACTGCTTCGGGGCAAATACTGACCCACCGGGATCAGTAGCGTAGCAAATTCCCAGAAGGCCTGGGTGCAAGGCAATGTTACAGGGCCCCTCCCCAGTTTTGAATAAACACCAAAATTATGATTTGGGACCCTCAAACCTTGTGGGCCCAGGTGCCAATGCACCCCCTGCACCCTTGTAGCTACACCCCTGACCGGGATTCAGTGTTGCAGGAGGTACAAGAGTACTTACAGCATATGTTTGGCCGTACCCCAGAGGTTGGCGTAACGGATACTTTTCTTGCTCAGGCTGAGATTCCTAGTATTCCTGGGGACTTGCTTGTTCGTCTTATGGGGGACATTACACCGATGGAGGTGGAATGGGCCATTGCCTGTCTACACAGAAATCGGGTTCCAGGCTTGGATGGTTTGACTTCAGAATTTTATCGGGTGTTTCACGTTCGGATGGGGGAAGTTTTGATGGTCCTTTTCAATTGGATTCTGTGGGAAGGGATTCTTCTTTGTTCTATGTCAGACGCTCTCCAAATCTTGTTTAAGAAAGGCAATTCAGCTGAGGTTGAGGCGCTGGATGCCACACCTCACGCCATGCCGGCGACCCGGGTTCAGCAGGGGAGGGAGAGGATTAAGCATCCGGAGGACAGCTCTCCTCTTCCGGGAGGGAGGTGGGTACAATCTCAGTGCTTGGCTGACCACTGGCAGAGGCCGGAGGTACAGCAAGCATGCGGAGTGAACAGACAGGGTTGGGAGTGGTGGATGTCGACAGGAGCGCCTTGACGTCGGACGCACACCACTCCCCAGAAAAGCGGAAAAACACCCACAGCGATGCCTGGAGACGGGCCCTGGCATCATAAGACCAGGACCGGAGAGCGGTCGCACGAGTCCAGCCAACACTTGGATGATGACTAGGGGGCTTGGGGGTAGGCCTCCCACCCCACTCGGAGGGTAATCTGAGGGCGATGACAGGACGGACACATGAGGGCTCATATCCCGGAGATCTGGTGGGCACGATGCCTTGGGAGTCCTGGAGGGAAGGTAGGTGCTGTGGTGAGGGGGAGATAAATAGAAAGTTAAAAAAAAAAGAAAGGCAATTCATTTGAACTTAGCAACTAGAGGCTGTTATGCCTTTTGAATATGGATCTGAAGCTTTTGATGATATTAAATGTACGTCTGGCTGCAGTGGCTCAGTACGTTATCTCTCCGGTGCAGACATGTGCCATCCCTGCCAGGCACATGCTTGATAACTTGATTCTCATGCAGGAGTTGTTTGGGCTGGGATGTATGGCGGGGCATGGTGGGTTTCTTTTAACGTTAGACCAAACACAGGCATTTGATAGGGTGTCGCACTCCTATCTGTATGCTGTTCTTCAGCACTGCGGAATCCCTGATAGGTTCTATGACTGGCTTCATCTGATTTATGATTCGGCCACATTGACACCTTTGGTGAACGGGCATTTGGGTACTCGTTTCTCTTTAAAGGTGGGGGTTAGGCAGGGGTGTCCTATGAGCCCCCTCTTGTATACATTTTGTTTGGACCCCATCCTTCAGAAGATATTGCTACACTCACATATTAGGGGTATCAGTAGCCCTTCATCTTCTGGGACCGTGAAAGTAATTGCCTATGTGGACGATGTTACACTTCTGGTTCAGGATATGGCCTCCGGGTGCGTCATATTGGATGTTTTTCGCTCTTACGGTCCTATTTCGGGTGCAGTTTTGAATCTGTCAAAGTGCACTGCGATTGTGCTAGGGTCACAGGTCATGGGGGTGGCTTAATAGGAGGAATTCCTTTGAGAGCTGGAACTGTTCATATCCTGGGGGTTTATTTTGGGGTTGGGGATATGGCTGCTTACAATTGGGATTTGAAATTGACTTATTGCGCTTCCAGGGTCTCCCATTGGAAGTCCTGAAAGCAATCCAAATGTAAAACGGGTGGCTGTCATTCGGATGTCTTTACTTCCCCCTTTTCTACATTTGGAACAGGTTTATTTGATTCCCAGGGACATGGAAACTCGTATTTATAGCTTATTTTTTCAAATGATTTGGGCAAGTAGGTTGAACCCCATCAGGTGGGATGTCCTGAATCTCCCCATCGGGGGGGGGGGTTGGATATGTTTAATCTAGTGGTTAAGTTAACTTGTCATTTTGTTAAGTGGAATATTGGATTATTTCTCGATGGGGTGGATAGATGTTGGAAACCCTGGATGGCAGTTTGGTTCATTCCCATTTTACACCAATGGACACGACCACATTTTTCTCCTTTACTATCTAGAGGAGCAGACTTCTATGTCTGCACAATACTGGAAAAATTGCAGAGATGGAGGAGGGCCTATACCCTCCCCCGATTGTCTCTTCCCCGATTATTGTCTCAGGATATTTTGGCTCAGTATTTTTTTTAAACCTCATGGGTACCCTGGTATTCCACAGGAGTGATATGCTCTTTTACATGCTACCTTGGCTGAGCCCCTCACACCTTCCAGGATGTGGGATGTCCTGTGGCTCAGCAGTCAAGGTAGATTGAGTGTGAAGGTTAATGCCCAGCACAGGATCAGGGTGGATCACTTTTGTCCTCAGGTGGAGTGTGTACAAGTTTTGGAAACTATGTCACATTTTTTACTGGAATGCCCCTTTGCCAGAGCATTCTGGAATCTTATGGTGAGAAAATGGGGGGATCCGGGTTGGCGGTCACTGTCGTAGGAGGCAGTCATACTGGGCCTTTCCCCTTCCACTGCGGTATATGGAGACTCATGTGAGAGGCTTATTATTACTCTAAGTATTTTTGATGGCATGCCCGCTGTGTTTTTCTTTTGCAGGCCCTGTTTCTGGCCCCATATGCGGTACTCCTCATGGTGGAAAGGGAATTACACTTTTAATTTATGTCCAAATGTTCTTTAGGGAGGCATGGGGGTTGCCCCTTGATGTGGAGACATGTGCAAGCTCATTTCGAGCCTCCCTGAAGGTGTGTGTGTGTGGGTTTTTTTTTTTTTTACTGCACTACCCTTCACTTGTAGATGTTAGGTGGGTTGGGGGATTCTCCCCTCCCCCTCTTTTGACTAAGATTGTTTTTTGTTTTATATTAGTTCTCTTCTTACTGTGTGATTTAGGGGGTGGCAGGGGGTTTGTGTAGGGCTGACCGATTGTCAGGTGCATTGGGGCATGAGTGAGGGTGGGGGTAGGTAATGTACTTCTTTTTCACTTGTTTGCTACTGTACATTTTCATTCTCTGGCGTTATTTCCATTGGTTGTTGCTGTAACTTCTTTTCCTGTATGTTTTATTGTCCAATTAAAAATTCCCCTACTCTTTTTGAGAACTGCCGTGGGATCTTAACCACCAGAACAGGCGAACGTGACCTCAGTTTAACGTGTCATCCGAAAGACAACAATTCCCCCTCACGATGTACTACAGTGTCAGTACAGTATAACCCTGCATTATCTGGAAGCCCTGGGGGACACACCATTCTTTCAGATAATCGGGGGTTCGGATAAACAGGAGTCCACTGAAACTGAATGAAACAGGAGTACAGTACATTGGACAATACGGGACACCAATCACAAGATTGTAAAATTAGTAATTTATTAAAAAGAATAGCAGTAAGGTCTGTAATAAATACACCTAAACATATTAAAAATGTTAAAATTGCAGCACAGTAAATGTAAAAGCAACAACAAGGTGCAGACGTAAAGCAGCATGCGGCAGCACAGGCAGTAGCAAGCAGTAGGTTTTGGCAATGTTAAATTAAAGCAAGCAGGAGCATTATAAAACCATAGTGACCAGCAGTAAAGTAATAAAGCATTACAGTAAGGCATGTTAAATTCAGCATTTAGAAACAAATTAAAAGCAGTAGGGAGCAGTATGAGCAAGCTGAGTTGCAGTGACATTAATGCTAACAGCTGCAATCAGTTAGGTTACAAATGAGCATGCAACATCAGAAAACATTTTTAAATGCCTAGCAGCACACATTAAGCAGTATGGTACCAGTTTCATACAGAACACATTTAAAAAGCAAATTATCTTCGTCGCTGCCATCACAGCAAGTAGTATCAGCATGCAATCAGTTACGCTGGATACGATCTTAAATTCATATGGGCCAACAGGGTGTTGAACAACAGGCCTCTGTAACATAAAATGCGGTTGGTTACAAAACTATAAAAAACTCTGTGACCGCAACCTGTTTTTGGATGTGTTAATTTTTTTCGACTGCCTGCATTCTCAGCTTGCCCATCAATAACGTGTGCAGGTAGTCTGTACTGTCCTGACTTTCCAACCACAGGGTACATTTATTAAAAGCCTCTACAGCTTCTGAGGCTGTGGGTACCTGAGCAGTCGGTGTGGCTTGTTTGCTTCCTTCTTCACTGGTCACCTCCAGGATGTTTTGTGCTATGCTGACAATGTCATCGTCGGCTAGCTTGCAGTATTCGTCGTTGTTGGTGTCGCATTCAACCTACTTCTGGATCGCCTCTGGTGCACAGCCTGTTTGCTGGGCTATGACATGCAATGTTGTAATTGCCTTAAGTTCTTGTTGAACCACAACAGTGTCAGCTTGCGGCTCATGTAGCACCTCTGATTTTTCCCAGCATATAACAACTGTCTCCTGTCTAACCTCCAACCAAGATTCTACTAACAGGTAGCAAGCGTCTTTGTTAATTTCTTTATAGCCTCAGTTAAGGTGAGCTGCTCATTTTCTTCAGCCAGAACAGTTGCTGAAAGTTTGGCGTGGTACAACCTCTTGAGTGTTGCAAAAATGCCTTGGTCCATTGGTTGTAGCTTGGAGGTTGTGTTTGCAGGTAAAAAGAGAGAGCCAACACCTCCTCCTGCCGAAGTGAGCTGGTCTGAATCAGGGTGAGCACCAGCATTGTCAATCAGGAGAATCGCACATTTTGGGGAGGTTTAATGACCGCAAATGATTGCGAGCTGCTAGAACAAATTTTGAGTGGAACCACTGTTCATATATGCTGGCATTCATCCAGACATTGCTCTGTGCAGTGTAGCTAATAGGAAGGGTTTGCACGTTTACGTGTTTAAAACCATCTTGGTCACAACAATTTTTCTATGACCAGCAGCTTAAGACGGTGAGTTCCTGTTGTGTTGGCACACCCCAGTACAGCCAGCCTTTCTTTGTTTTTTGTTTTTTTTAACCCGGGGCAAACCTCTCAGACCAACATGCCTGTGTCTTTCCTGGCAGCATTTTCCAGTACGTGCCAGTCTCATCAGCACTGTAAAATTGTGATGCTGTCAGTCCCTCTGACACCATTAGCTCACACATCTTTTTTTCTGAATGGAGAGATCTTGTTATTGTAGGCAGAAAAAAGTTCACCTG
The DNA here is from genome assembly GCA_016271365.2 of Neoceratodus forsteri. Classification (NCBI taxonomy): domain Eukaryota; kingdom Metazoa; phylum Chordata; order Ceratodontiformes; family Ceratodontidae; genus Neoceratodus; species Neoceratodus forsteri. The sequence goes on from JADMNL010000030.1 coordinate 34,560,561, forward strand.
CCAATGAAAGCTGGTGGATACCGTGGTGCTTTTTAAACCAGTTCAACCACCCCTCACTTGACAAGGCAAATTTTATTTATATAGTCCCCTATCCAAAGGCTCAGAGCATGTCACAATAAGAACAATACAATAAAAACAATACCCCAAGAATTAAAATCAGGATTTAAACAAAACTAAAAGCTTTTTCAAAAAGAAAGGTTTTTAGGGAGGCTTTAAATGCCTCCACCGAGCTGGCTGCACATATATAAGGTGGCAGAGAGTTCCACAACACTGGTGCAGCAGCGCAGCCAATCGGAACATGGGTGCTTCCAGCAAACCCGCTTTGATTGGCCAGGACTTTTTCCCCTGCTTTTGCCGCCTGGCGCTTTTTACAAACAGATTTAGCTGCAACTAAGCAAAATTCATGCGTCTCATAGAAGGATTTTCGGCCCTCCCACTCACCCCCACACCCTCCACTAATTAAATGCACCTATTGCCCGCCCACATTCCCTCTCCCTCCATCATTGGTTAGTAAGCCTAGCAGCACTCGCTCCCTCATTGGCTAATAAGCCTAGCAGCACTGCTCGCTCCCTTATTGGCTACCTAAAACCCTCATTCCCTCTGCTCCCTCATTAGTTCCTAGTCCTTACAGGTCCCTATCATTTCCCTGCCCCCGCATCCCAGCCCTCCACCTCCTCTACCAAGTAACTACAGCACCTACCTTCCCCGCTAAGTAACCACAGCAGTAGGGTCCTCCTAGCACCTGATCCGCGCCATGATCCTTCTACCAGGCCACCCGACCCTGCTCATCCCTGTTCTCTTCTCCCTCCTTCCCTTTCCAACATGTCACCCACCTCTCCCATGCCCCCCTCCCAAATCCTGCCAAACCTCATTGAGCCCTCCCACCCCTCCAGCCTGGCATCCATCTCCCCTTTCACCAAAGCATGGACACACTCTGCCACATGTCCCAGACCATTTCTTTTCAACCCATCGCTCCCCTGGGTCATTTTTTTACTTATTCCCCTATGCCCAGCTCATACACGCCATCAATCTAAGAGACGCCCGCTCGCAGTCAGTCATATACAGCTATTCGCTCACTACTTAACTCTCGCTCTCCTGCTCCTTGCAGCAGGTGACATCCACCCTAACTCCGGCCCCAATACTACCCCCCATGCCCCTCTCCAACATTGGCCTCTTCTTCACCTCACTCTGGAGACCTTCTCCCACGTGGTCTGCACCTCCTGCACCTAAATATAAGAAGCCTTGTCCACAAGCTTGACTCCCTTCAGGTTCTTGCCATCCACTACGCTCCAGATATCCTCATCCTGTCCGAAACCTGGCTCAACAAAAACATCAATGACTCCTCTGTCGCTATCCCAGGCTACACTATGGCCTGGCAGGATAGAGCCTCTAAAGGCGGCAGAACAGCCATCTATGTAAACTCGGACTTGCACTATTCAGTGGTCCTGACCAAGTCCGAACCAAAAGTCCTTGAAGTAATACTAATTCAGTTTGTCCTTCCCTTCTTGTTACCAATCTAAATTGCTGGGATATACTGCTGACCTGGTACACCAGCTTCTGCTGTCACCGACCTCCTCAAGCAAATCTCCTGCCTAACCACGACAGGGGAACTCTACATTACGAGCGATCTTAATGACAATTGGCTAGCTCCTGCCCTTAATAAAACCAGGACTGAAATTTCTGCCCTAAACCTCTCACAAATCATTACTGTGCCTACCTGGCTTAACTTAAAATATGGTAACCACTCGCTCATCTACTGGGTCCTTACCACACACCCCCACTGGGTCAAACAAGCCGGTATTCTTCCGGACTCCCTCAGTGATCACCATCCAAAATCCCCATTAAATCTGTAGTCCAACACTCCTATAAATCCCTCAATCTAGCCCCTGTATTAGATGACCGTGAGCTAGCAAACTGGGCCCCTGCCCCTCCTACGATCTCCATTGACGATGCCTTCCTACATTTTAATAACATATTCCTCAGCGTCTGGAACACACCTGCCCCACTGCGTCGTACAAGAGTACGAGGAAACCACCTACCTTGGATCACCCAAGAACTGACTGCATGTCAAATTGCACAAGACAAAGCCTGGAAAAAGCATAAATCCTCATGCCTCCCACAACACCTCTCCACATACTGCATGCTCCGTAACAAGTGCACCAGTGCCACTCGTCTTGCAAAAGCAGAGTACTTCAGCAGCTCCCTTCAGTCAAACCTAAATAAACCCTCAAAATTCTGGAAGGTCATTCACTCCCTTTTCACCCCACCGGCTGCCAATCCCACTCCAATGCTAAATGTTAATAACTCTCTCCTACCAGAGCCCACAGCAGTCGCCACTGAGTTCAATGTGTATTTCTCCACTTGTGCTGCCACCCTCCTCTCTTCCTTGCCCAACACTACACCTCTCGCACCACCTACAGACGCAAAGACCCAGACTAGGCCTCGCTCCTTTTCCTTCAAAGACATCTCTGCAACTGAGGCCCTAGATGCATTACTTTCTCTCAACCCTTCAAAAGGCAAATCCCCGGATTGATTAAGCCCAAAACCTCTACACCTCTCCGCCCCCGTTATAGCAACTCTGCTTGCCAAACTCCTAAACCAATCCTTTGCTGCCGCCCCCCATGCATGAAAGCATGCCATTGTCATCCCTCTGCCAAAAGGAGGTGCCCCTACCTCCCCCTCTAACTACCACCCTATCTCCCTCCTCCCAACTCTAGCAAAACTACAAGAGCACCTTGTGCTCACCCAACTTACCTCCTTCCTCACTGACTCCAAATTCTTCACGCCATTCCAGTCAGGCTTCAGGAAGGGACACTCCATCACCTCCTCCCTGATAAGGCTTACAGACACTATCCTGACAGGCATGGACAATGGACTGATCACCTCAGCCGTTTTTGTTGACCTCGCAAAAGCCTTCAACACCGTCTCCCACTCTATATTGCTCTCGAGTCTCACTGAATCAGGCCTCTCTGTCGCAGCCACAAACCAGTTCAGATCATACCTCTCTGATAGAACACAGTCCGTTAGCATCTCAAATGTAATCTCCACCCCCTTCCCTTAACTACCAGTGTCCCACAGGGGTTGGTTCTTGGTCCCATTCTGTTCTCTACATTCTTAAACGGCCTGCCACTCATCTGCTCTACTTCCTCAATCCACATGTATGCAGATGATACTGTACTCTACTACTCGGGCTCCACCCCGATGTGGTACAATCAAACCTCCAAGCTGACTTCAACAAGGTACAGCAATGGTTTAGCTCACACCAGCTCTCCCTAAATGCAAAAATAAAGCTGTCACTATGACCTTCGGCACACGACAATGCCTGGCCAGATTCCCCTTCCTTCCTACTTCGCCACCCTGGATGGCCAAAAACTTGAAGATGTCTCCTCGTTCCGTTACTTGGGGGTCTGACTCGCCAGCAATCTCTCCTTCTCTGACCACACTGATGCTGTCTCAAAAAAACTACACCCCATGCTCAGTGCACTATATAGGAACTGCAGCAGCCTCCCTCTCCGAGTCCCATGTGAACTGGTCATGAAGATGATACTGCCCTCCATCAACTACTGCAACTTTGTATACAGTGCAGCCCCTAAGTCTACCCTATCTAAACTGGACACACTTTATAATGCCTTCTGCCGCTTTGCTCTCGATGCCTCTCCCCTCACCCACCACTGCGACCTCTACCGAGCCTTGGCATTACCGTCCCTCGAAAACTGCTGCATCTCTCACTGTGCTAAATCTGTCTCCAAACTATGGCTCGGGTCCATCCCCCTCCTATCTTGCCACCGTGCTCACAGATGCCCCACGCCTCTCCCATCATGTTAGATCCAATGACTCCCACCAACTTTCAGTCCCTAGGTGGGAAATCTCTACCGGTCAAGCTGTCTTCTCACACTGGCTACCCAAGCTCTGGAACGCCCTCCCACCGCAAATTCAGCACTCCTCCTCTTCCTACTCTCTGTCTACCACCCTAGCAAACTTCCTTACTACAAATTGCTCCAGTCCCTGAACCTGCCATGCCACACTATCCCCTCCTCAATGCCTGACTAGCGGTCTTAAGCTTGCTACAGAAGCTGGCATACAACCCCAACCTTGCACTTATGTCCTGGGCCTATTTTGCCCTGTGTACTGTGTACAACTGTATAACTGTGATATACATCCTCTGTTGTTTACAGCTGTTGCTACTGTGCTAATTTACCTTGTCTGCTGCTTCTCGTCACAAAAATTGTTATTTGATACTATAATATCCTAAGCATTTAATGTGCGCTGCTTGCATATTCATGCAATCGTGTATCCTTATGCTGCTTTTTATTTGCTTCTGTTAACTGTTCACTTGCTAACCTGCACGTTATCATATCCATGTGTACCCCCAACAACACCACCAGTCACACTGGGAGACAAGCATCTTGTTGCTCAGTGTGCCTTTCCTGGTGAAACAATTGCAATAAATAAATAAGCAAGCAGTACCAAAGGCTCTATCGCCCGATCTCTCTTGAGACGAGAGGGAGGTACCACAAAAGCAAGTCAGCCTCAGCAGAACATAGGGGGGCAGAGAGGTCGAGATGGCATCAGGAGCTCTTTGAGGTAGTCCAGTCCCAAACCACATAGGGCCTTGTAAGTCAACATACAAATCTCGAAGGTGATGCGTGAACTCACAGGCAGCCAGTGCAGAGCGCCCAGAACAGGAGTGACACGATCCCTCAAAGATGCACCAAATGCATCACCCATGCCATTAATGTTTTTGTGAAAACTGATAGCCTTCTGCTTCAGGATGGATCCTGATCTGGGGTGCCTTTGACATGGTTTTGAACAAACCATAAATAAAGTACTTTGTCAAGTGCCTGTACCTTGTCTTTACTGCCCTTCATTCTCTTTCCATGGAAGGGACCGTCAGAGACCGTCCATTGTTGCTACTTACTTCCTCAGTTTATCTTGTGCATCATGGATGTCTCAGACAATGGCATTACAGATTTTAAACTTTTGCGCTACATCTACAATGCGCTTCCCATTGTCAAGGCACTGCAGTACTCTGAGCTTCTGCTCAACATCTGCACACACCCTTTTTCAATTGGCTGCCATAACCACACCACATCCTGTTAGCCAGCATGTTCAAGCACTTATTTTAGCTCACTTATGCTGTGGCTTGGAACCATTAACAAACTACTAATGACCGTAATGGGAAAAGCCGTTAATTAGTGAACCACACAGGTTTTGAAAGGTGGAGGTTATTCCGGGCACCTTCCGGTTCTTCGGTATAACTCCCCTGGTCAGACTCGTGTACATGGTTTTCACCATGACTGGTGGAGTCTGACAGCTCTTCTGTGTTTTCCACTGACTGGTTCCGACATCTTAATAATTTATCTACCAATTGGGCCAGGTCAGGATAAAGTTTGTTTGGAGTGGAAACACAGAGAGTGGGCAGAGTGTCTTCTGAGCCTTGCCCAAGGGCACCTGCCACAATAATCCCATCTGACACCTGGCTGACCAAGACTATTTGGTCTCGATCTATAAAGGCTGTATATTCACTGAAGTCTAAGTTTGCCTTACGATCATGATTAACTGTTAGAGGACAGTGAAATTTCCCAAATTCTTCAAATATTTTGATGTGTACTTTAGACCCATCTGTTGCCTGGTGTTTTGGGCAGTCATATATTTTACACCAGTGTTTTTTCTTAGGATCTAATAAACACCGTCCCAGATATTTATGTAATGGTTCCGGACATAGAGGGTCTGCACAATTAAGCATGTGACTCTAACCTGGGACAGTTATCGTAAGCGTACCCGCATGGCCCAGAAAACAAAAATCTAATCCTGTCTTACTTTTAAGGCAATCTGGTTCTAAACTTATTGCTCAAAGTCATATAATATTATGTTGAGAAGGAAAACTTAAGTCAGGATTCATGATACAAAATTTTTTACTTTTGATAAAAATGTTTTAAAGTTTATAAGGCAGTTGTTGGCAGTAAAACAAATACACTGGTAAATTCTAAAACTGCAGTCACTGTTTCGAACTATCTATAAGGGCAGTATCTATAAGAATTTTTTACAATAAAATGAAAATTATAAATTTAAAAGTAAAGTCATAGTATTAAACTGTCTAGTGAGACAGTGTTTTTAAGGCAGTTATTGGTATTAGATAGATACATAGGCAAACACAGTTTTCAAATCCTAAAATGCAGTCACAATTATTCTGAACAGCAGTTGCAAAGCAGAAAACAGTATTCCCAGTGCAGACTAAAGTAGTCGCGAAGAGAAATAAAAACAAATCCCAGATTTGCCAGTCTTAGATCCTATGCCCAAGATAAGGTAAAGTAACTCACCGGACCAATACAAACAGATGTCCTCCTGAGGCCCTAGGAGCTGAAGTGACCTGTGATTCTCCCTCTGAGTCTCCTACCTTGCCTTGGATTCTTGGGCTCTTAAATCTTCTTGTCAAGGCACACTAACAGGAGGTTCAGGATATTTTGATAGTTCTTTGGATCTTAGCGGTCTTTTGACAAAAAACGATCAGTTGTGGAAATCTGCTAGTAATCAAAAAGCCTCTATCTGGCTGGCCCGTCGGCATAGCGGTTGGATTTCTGCTTGCGACGCCGGCAAACCGGGTTCGGGAACGGACCGGAGTCATCGGAGGACCAGCCGGGAGGAGTTGGATCGAGTGTCCCATGGACTGCTCTCCTTCTCCGAGGGGGGAGGGCGTGGGAAGTCACTGGTGCCACAGCAGATGGCGCAGCAAAGGCGCAGGGGCAGGATAGACGCTGGCGTCATTGCATATTCCACCTAGCAGGGGAAAAACCTGCCTGCCTGCCGCCTCTATGAAGCCCGCCCCCGGCTGCACTCGGCTCCCCCGGCCAACTCCTGCCCTATTCCATCGTTCGTGGCACCCTAGGGCCGGGCACCACGACTCCACCCTGGGGGGGAAATCCGGGGGTCCCGGGAGGGCGGCTAATGTGGGGGAGCCGCAGCCGTGAGGATCCGTGATTAGGCGGATGCCTGGCGGTTGGCTAGGCACATAAAACATACACACACACATATATATATATATATATATATATATATATATATATATATATATAATATATATAAAAGCATCTATCTAATATAGTGGGTTTGTTTGGGGCTGTAACCTTGGTCTGACGTTATTACATTTAAATTAAACACAGCCAGTATATCACAGTGTATAAAAATATAAAATAATATTAAAAAGTAGCATTAGTGCTCCTTGAGGAAGGCACCCAGTCAAAGAATGTGAACACCTGGCCACTCACATGGTCAGCTGTTTACTCAGCAGGACACAGCTGACTCTCATGCAGTCAGTTACAGTGCTTAGAGGACAAGGTTGACTGCCTGTGACTACTCATGTGGTTAGTTATTTATACTATAGGACTGGGTTTGCTACCCCCTTATGGCTAGACTAAGTAGATATAATTAAGCGGTTTATGATCACCATTGGAAAGTACCTACAATTTATAAATTAACAAGATCACACTCAGGACTCATGAAGATACAGGAAGTCTGGAGGTTTACTAGTCTGCCCTCATAAGAAGTAACAGAAAAAATAAATGCTCAGGTTTTAAACTTGCAGAACCAATCTGAACAGGTTATAAGTTGTTAATTACTACTACATCAAATACACTCAAGACCATTGATAAGTATCAGGTCACAGATTGTTAGTTAATACAAGATCAAACACATTTAAATCCATTTATAGACTACAAACTGTTAATCAATTAAAACAAGATCAGACTTTTATAATTATGATCATTAGTCAGGAAAGTAACAAGCTAAAGCTTAAACATGTTGGTCTGGTTATAGTCAGGTCCTTAAACTCCGAGGGGTGGAATGTTTGCTGCAATCCACCCGTCCACCATGCTCTCTTCTTCTGTAGACAAGTGCTCATTGACTGGGGGCAGCAGGTCAGGCAACCTTGGTGGGGTAAGTAGTCTTAGGTAATCTCCCGACCATGGGGCATGAAGGTTTGCTGGTACAGGTGGGTGTAATGGAACAGCTAAATTAAGTGAGGCAGGTGCATGGTGAGGACCAAACAGGGTTGGCCCCGGTAACAGACCAGTGAGAGCCAGACCCGGAAAATGGTCGAACCTGGGGCAGATTGAATGGAGCAGATGGACCTGGTGGGGTCTGCAGAGGGGGACTGCATGCAGAGCAGTCTCTAATGACTGATGATCACCTTTTGGTTATAACAATGGGGGACATGGACGGGATTCGGATGATGCGGAGATTTGGTTAATTGGATTTCGGATTACCGGGAGCGTACTAGATTGGGATTTTACTCCCAAGTGCCTGATGTGAGGATTGAACCCACAACCTTCTTGATCTTCTAGTCTCAGAGGTGAGTGTCCAACCTGCTGAGCCACTGACACTAATAGGTTAACAGCTACCAACCAAAAAGGCTGATTTACAAAGAGGAATTCTTGGTACATTATAAAGTTTACTTAAAAAGCAGCTGATACTATTGGGGAAACTTTGGAAAACAAAATATTTAGACAGTTCAACTTGTAGTTCATATCTTTTCTACAGATTTCTCCACTCCATTATTTATTACTGAAGAATTTCCCACAAAACAAGATCTTTATTCCTTTAGTGTGCATCTGCCTCTATAGCCAATTCCCCACTTGAAATTATTATGCTCTGTTGTGACAGCAGTTTGCTGCCACTGGAATAACCATGATGTCATAAGCGCAGTATTATAATATCATGCTGAGAAGAAGCAATAGGAGATGATGAACTCTCAAACAGCAACAATTCTTATCATGCATATGACCTTAACAATAAATAATTGGGATATGAAACAACAAAGCTGATGACATATACAAGTCGCTCTGCGTCCAAATCTTACATTTTCCAAAGTTCTTCCGGAAGTACTTGTGGCTCATTAAAAGTTTTCTTACTCGGAGGTGCAGTCTCCCGTTTAATAGGGGTACCTGCAGTATAGTATCTGATCTACAGCATAACAAGGCATTGTGGGTACAATATACATGTAGCTTCTATTTTCCTTACTGGGAGGGGCAGTCTCCTATTTTTGTAGTGGTTACAACAACATAGGATCTCAGATGTTTATTTTCAAAATAAAGCACTGTGCATACATCATATAGCTGACATGATGTCTTTACAGAGATATGTAGTCTCCTTTTTGTGTAGTCAGTACAGAAATATCTAGCCAGTTTTTTTAATTCCCTCAATTTTAAGGAACAGGAATGCAAATAAGCTCATGATTATTCATGACTTAGGCTTACACTGACATTTTTGAAAACCTAGGGCACATAAGGAACTGTTCTTGTCATGTGAACAAGTGAAACCAAAAAGAAATTGTTGTAAACAGTGATTCTGAACAGAATAAGCTTCCTGAAGAGGGACAGCTCGTAGTTTTACAGACATACCCATAAACAAGAGGGAGGACCAGACTTCTTTAAGGGAACCATAGCCTCTTGCATTGACTACTTTTTTGTATCACAAATACTTCCAATGAGCTTGGCTGAAGTAATTTTAGTAGACACATCGGATCTCACTTTATTAGGCTGCCAGATGGGAAAGCAGCCGTCAAAGACATGTGGTACGGCCTTTGGAAAATTAATAAGATCCTACAGGATGATGCACTATAGGACTCTCTCCTCCAGTTCTTTTCAGATAGGGTCACTGTTAAATGTACGTTCGATTCTAGTCTGGTCTGGTGGAAGGACACCAAATAAGAGCTCAAAAAAATTCTTCTAGCAGATTGGTAAAGATTTGGTCGCAAAAGGTTAACAAAAGTATTTGTCGCTTAGACACCAACTGCATAAATTATTATCATATGCACGTAAGCATGGGTCAGATTTGAGAGCCCAGATTTCAAAAGTAAAATGGCTAAGACTATATAAAGTGAGCAGATCCAGAGGTGGCACCTTCGAGAAAGCGTAGGGACACTACGCAAAACGTTAGGTTGTTTGACCTGACATGACACGCTAGCAGGTCTGGGTATTGCACTGTTTGCATTGTGTGTTTTTTGAGTAAATGCCGCAGATTTTTTAAAGAAGCCAGCCTGGGAGTACTTCCTTTACTGCTACAGACGACAGAAGACCAGGTGCAAGGAGAAGAGCAGCACGGATATCACAGCTCTCAGATCATGGAGAGGGGCGTGCTACTTTTATTCCTGGTTGTGTTTACTTATATAATTGAGCACCCTCCACCTAGTGAGACTGTTTCTTGTGCTTTAAGTGTAAAAGTAACTGTGTATGCTCTCCTCCCTGTTTATAAGATCATTCCTATCCCCTAGACACTAGGGAGAGAGGACACACAAAAAAAAAAACTCCAAAACTTTTTGCCAGTGTCTCCATGTAGCCTGGCTGCAATCCTGGGAAACTGTGCAGTTTTTACATCATGGGACAGGCTCAAACAAACACACACACAGCATATAGACGTCCTCATAATGAATTGAGCTTCCTCCATGACAATGGCAAAACACACACTTTTCTCAGCAATGAGATTCACAGGCGATTGACAATACCCGAAGAAACAGCTACCAGAAAAAAACAATTTCAGCTGGGGGGGGGACTGAAGTGGTTGGGGCCCCCCCATATGTTGTATAGGTCGCTGTGCACCAGCAATGTGCATGTAGGCACATCAACGCAGGTGGTGCAATCATGCAAAAGTTTCCCACAAGGACTTGTCGCTCACAGTTTACAGCCCAGTGTATTATGGGACTTTGGAGTTACCCACAAATATTATCTTTTTTTGCTTTATGGCAGTTTTTGATCATTTTCTTCTAAGCCCAGAGAGTGAAGGTAGTGGTAATCCTGAGCCCCGGAGTGACCACCAGACACCACGGCACCTGAGCAACACTGGATTCGGACAGTGACGGGATTTTGGGAGCCATTGAGCCCCTGCTAGAGAAGGTAATCCAAGGGAGTAAGTTCTGTTCATGAGTGGTGATAGGGCAGGGAGATTGCATGAGCTGATGGCGTGGATCCAGAGGAAACAGGATTAAAGAGAAATTAAAAAAAAAAAGTAAGCTCTGGCTGCTAGACCACTGCGGCCTTGCAGTGCTTTTAAAATAACAATAAATGTTTTTATTCCAACATTATTAAATATACATACAGTACAGTGGCATGGGCAGCATTCAGGGCAGCGTGATAAGCAAATGAGAAACAGAAATATAAGGCTTTTATGGGTAGGTTAGATTCTTCTTCAGGCTTTATGATCAGGAAGCAGGCAGCAAAGACATTTTCCAATTAAGAGAAGGTACAACTAGCTTCTCAGACATCACAGGCTCCCATCTCCTGCACAGCATCTTCAGTAAGCATGGTCTGAACCCAGACGACCTTGCAAATGACTGACTCTGTCAGCACGGTGATGTAACCTTTCCTCAAGGGTACCCAACATATGTCTGGCAACATAGCGAAGCCCTACCCTGAAAATAGAATGTGCCTTTTTATAAAACAGAGTTCACCACTGAGGAGCAATCACTGGCGTGCACAGAAAGTCAAGCTACAAATCAGTTTTTAATAACATGATAAACGTTTGCTGTTTAGACTGCACAGCATCAACTAATGTTAAGAAAACACAGGCAGCCATGAAACCCAATGGCAAAATAAGTGTACTGTAATCCCCCCACCATGTGGTTACTCCTGTCCACCCCCCAGGTGACAGGATAGCAAAACAAGCTAATAAATTTGTTTTCATTTACTGTGCCTTGACGGCATCTTGCTGGTCAAGGCAACAGTGGGTCAGTTTTTTTAAAGTACACTAATACAGTGGGATTCTTTTATCTATTAGTCCTTAAAGAGGACTGCTGAAAATACCAAATTTTTTATTTTGTTCAATTCTTTTAAATTGCATTCCTATTTTGGGCTCACTATGATCCCCCCCCAAAAAAAGTTCACACAGTTGCCCCGCCCCGGGCTGAGGTACAGATGTGGCACACGGATGGGTCCTAAGGGCAAAAGTCATGGCTATGTCTGCAGATTTATGCCTTTGCAGACTGTAAGACCTTTTTACTGCTTTATTTGTCTCGCTCTCCCCCCTCCGCCATCCAGGGATGTACCCTTGGTTGTCAGGAATTTGTGTTTTTGGGCTGTACCCATCATGTAGACAGCAGAAAGGTATTGTTTCCCTGGGTTTCTCCCACATTCCTCCCTTTTGAAGTGAGCAGTGTCCAGGTCAGCACCCCCCCTCCCACACAGCATACCCATGTGGAAGAATCAAGCTCCCTGACCCACCTACAACAATTGCAGTGGTGAAGAAACCCACCGCCAGCCTTCCCTGGCCGAGGCCCACCTCTTGGCACTTGTCTGCAGCCCGGCCTGCCTCCCAAAGCAGCAACCAAAATTTGCTCCTGCACAGGGGTTGCCTGTATGGTAGCACGATATGCCGTCACTGTATCACCAGGACAGCCTGTTTGTGAAGCCTTTAGGCACCTTACAGTCCTTTCTTCCCATGATGCACTACTTTAGTAGGGTATGTCTGTGTATACTGGATTTATTTTAAATGAGAACAGTGCTGTACAACAAATGCATTCATAAGACAGGCCTGTAGTTTTAATTGATCTAAAATCGATTTTATCTTAACCTCGGTTCCATGTCAATTTGGCGAATCATCATCAGTAAGTGTATTTTCAGTAAATCAAAAACAGCGACGGCAATATTAGAGCACAGATATTTCAGTGCATACATATTCAGCTACCCAGTTACATCAGTAGCTGAAAATTATATGCCAATCCTTGCAAATACTCGTACCTAGACCATATCTCATACTTGCATACTAACTGGCAAAGCTGTTCGGTCAAAATCACAGTACAGACGTCTGCAGCACCGGACACCACTTACTCCATTCTGACCTCTGACATTCGGTGTTCCTCCTGCAGACAGTGAATAAAATGCCACATATTGGGATGACTGGCACCCACACCTGTCCCTCATTAACCACTTTACTCCTTCCTCATTATACTCCATCATGCGGGAACAGGAGACTCTTGAGCCCCGCTTTCTAAAATAACATCCTCAGAGGTGCACCTGGACCTTGGAGGTAGGCTATAAACCCGTTGAGGCTGAAAGTGACCTTCGCTGTAATGCAGCCACTATAACAGCGCCAAAATAACTGACTCGCTGAAAATGAATTGCTCTACTGACATGTTACCGCAGAGTCCTGACCCCTCAGGGAAAACTTTGTGAAAAGTATCATTTGTAGACACATTTAAGCATATTTTTCTGTAATTGGCTTCCTCTTTTTCTTGTAACTGTGGCAATAACTTAAACACAGGATTCCTAGGCCTGCTAATCAGTGTAGCAGTAGTGCGGAACACTTGCAAGGCTGATGACACGAGTTAGGAACAACCTCAGGTCACTGAAGGCCAGCCAGGGTGAGGGAGAAGGACTGGGCATCCCGTTGAAGTCTCCTCCTCCAAGGAGGGAGGAGGCTGTTCCAACCTCATTGTACTATCGCCACTTTGTAGTTGTACAGGTGGCGTGAGTTGACTAGATATGGGGAGGGGATAATGAGTGCATTTGGGCAGTGAGTGCATCAGCACACTCCTGCAAATATCTCTGTCCCTTTGTGCTGGGAAACTACTGCAGCTCAGGGGCAACTACAGAGTAAATGTGCCACAGCTCCACGGCTGGTACATTAGGCCGGAGGCAGTACATCTGCCAGGCAGAGGAGCAAAAATACAGATTAAAAAAAAAAAAAAAACAAGATTACAGCCCCTTCCGAGTCACACTCTGCTCTGACTGCTTGTACACAACAGACATCACAGCTGATTGCTGTGGAAATGGTTATGATATCATAAACAGAAGATGACAGTGTGTCTAGAGGTGCAATCCCAGTAGCCCCATCCATGATACATCAGAATTCCAGAACACAAATCCCTAGGTGCATCAAAGCTGTGAAGAAAATTAGAAGCCATCAATTGGGAAAGGCTGGCATTTGTTCCAGAATATCGCATCTACTTGGTCTTTTTATGCGTCCTGAATCAAAGGTGTCTGTAACCATCCATTTTCCACGAAGCTCACCAGTGTTAGAGGAGGGCAGTACAGATGGATTATGCCAGAACTACTAAACTGCTTCACACAGAAGGACAAAGCTTCTTCAAAATTCAAACCTACTCAAGACGATCGAGGCTGTAAGGCAAGTTGCTTCAACTCAGGTGTGCCCTCCTGGGTAAAGTTTATTTATTTGTAAATTAGTGACTGGGTCTCATCTCCAGATGCAACCCGGCGGAGAAGGTTAGAGAGGATGTGGGACAAAAGGTCAAATAAAACAGTAAAAAAAAACAAAAACAGGCTGCCAGCCTGGTAGCGCTAACACTCACTACGACAGTGACCAGGGTTTAGGAACAGACCAGAGGTCACCAGGTTTATGGCCGGGGGGGGGACGACTGGGGTAGCTCTCCCCCCTCTGAGGGTGCCAGTGCAGTTCAGAGCTCCAACACATGGAGGAGCTATAGCTGGACATGGACATGCCTTGTGCATGCAAGAGCATGTGGCAAGGAAGGAAAAGGCTGTAAAAACATCTACTTGAGCATGATTATGTCAAATCTCGTTGATCCAACACCAATGACAGGGCAACCTAGTATTTGGACTCTGCTTCCCTTGTACATGGGCTCATCCAGGGACCCCGCCACGGCTGGGGGTCCGGCCACACAAGCAAACAGGGAGAAGGAGCTTGGTAGATAAAAACAAACAAAGAAAAAAACAGCAGCAACATGGCAAACAGCAACAGCTGGTTACAAGAATAAACAGGTGAAAAAGGTGACACTGTAGCCAATTGTTGTACTATACTGAGTTTCTCTGTTCTGATGACAAATACCCTGGAAAGGACAGATATACAGTGATACAACCAAGAAGTATGGATCTGCTTATGCTATGGGAGCAACTAGCCTCAAACATGGGGCTATGGGCTGGCCCACTGGCAGCGGCAGCACTACTGCCTGCGAAACCAGCAACCTGAGTTCAGGAATGAGCCTGGGCTGCTGGACGGTCAGGGAAAGATGGCTGAGCGTCCCCTGGACCCTCACCTCCTTTGGGGAGGAATGGTTTCTGGTCTCCGCCGCAACACTGCCACCTGGGCGACCATGGGTGGCAGTGCCGCAGAGCCACTGCACAGGGTGGGGAGTGTCAGTGTTCTGATGTCTCAGCATCAGACACAGACATCTCGTGATGCTCAAGGGAGGGGAAGAAAACCATGGAAAATCCATGACCACACAGCATGCCACCGCCCCCCCCCCCAGGTCCCACATCACTGACTGGGTTCTCTCTCTCTCTCTCTCCAACTGACACTTCAACTCAGCTAGGGAGTAAGGGGTGGCCTGCCGGGCAGTCCTTCCAACGGGGTGGGGTGGGGTCATCCACAGGAGAAAAAGGTAAGTCCCAGGGAAGGTGGGTGACAGAGTTGGGAATGGCAGAAGATGAAGGGGGCCGGTCAGTGTCAGGGGTAAAGTACAGTAAACTTAAATAAAAAAAAAAAAAAAAGAAAAATGAGGCCACGAAAAAAATGTGAAAGGAATTTAAACTATAAAACATGCCTTACTTTTGGATTAAAAAAATAAATAAAAAGAATTCAGTGAATGTGATGATTATTCCCAACAGTTTTAGAAACTTCTCTCAGAGGAAACAGACTACAGTTTTTCTGAAATAAGCTACCAGAGCTTGTTTCACTTCTCAGACAAACAGCAGTTTTAGCAAACCTTTCAACCGAAGTATGGTGTAACCTCAAGAGGAAATCATTTACTGTACTGTACACAGGAACTTGAGAAATGGCAATTTGTTGCTACCTGTTCACTGGGGATTTAAGAGTTAATCCATGCCACTCCGTACAAACTGTCTTGCACCTTCCAACCAACGCAGAGGTCCGAAGAGACACCAGTCCTAGTGCATGGGCCTCCTCGTGCACTTTGTGCATGGGTTCCAGTAATTCCAAAGCAGAAAGCAAAAGACGACTATGGCTACACCTAGAAAAATGTCCTCACAACTGGAGATCAAATCTGACAACTTTCAAAAATGCTGAGAGCTTAAAAATATAAAAAAAAAAATCCAATAGAGTTGGCTGCAGGCAACAGGGCTTGCTTTGCCTATGGTGATACAATACAAGCAGTAGAAATGGATGGTCTCAAGAGAACAAACAGCACAGAACAGTGGAGATATGTTAAAGGAAAGGTGAAAGTGAAAGTAAGCAAGGCATGCACAGTAGTTCAGACAGATGCAACCTCCCTGTACTTCGCTCTCCCCTAGGGTCACACAGTGTTTGCTTTGGCATTAGAACCAGGGTCTCAAGGTTCACAGAACCACTGAATTAAACTAACCAATTGCTTGCTCACCCAAATAACATCACAGTGATTAAGCAGCAGTTGATACACAGATGCGCACGCGTAGGTACACCACTATCTACAGACACACAAAGCCACAGCACTACATAACCAAACGCACACAAAACTACATGAACAGGCATACACACAGCACCACATACAAAGAGCATAGATATACAGCACTACATGCAGACATGTGCACACACAGCGCCCTGATAGGAGTCCCCCTCACCATCTTTCCGCTTTTAATTCCAACCCTCTTTGTTTTGTTCCAACCCCTCTGAAAGCTGTCCACTGTCTTTAGGGACACCACCACATCTGGCATCTCATTCCACTTAGCCACCACCCTCTCAGTGAAAATGTGCCTCCTCATTTCCCTCCTGAATCATCCTCCCACCAGCTTGAGGCAGTGCCCTCTAGTGGTGTTGTTACTACTAAGGCTGAAGAGAACCTCGGAGTTCACTTTGGTTATAACCACTGAAGTATTTAAATGTTTCAATCATGTCTCCTCTCCTCTTGTCCTCCAGGGAGCACAAGTCGAGGTTTCTGAGTCTCTCTCTGCGTCTTACCCTGCTGACCCTCAATCATTTTAGTTACCCTCCTCCGGACCATTTTCAGAAGACTGATGTCTTTCCTTAGGTACTGGCACCAGTACTGCAATGGTGCGGATGCACGAGGATTGTACAGCATCAGATGAACTCCGCCTGCTAGTTATTCCTCTGGCTATGCAGACCAACATTCTATATGCCTTGGCTGCTGCCTTCCTGCAATGCATAGAATATTTCAGCCCACTTGTTATAGGCACCTCAAAACTTTTTTCTCTCCTCTTAAGCATTGTAGCGGTGAAGAGGCCTGAGACGCCTCACGCCTTACCTCGTCCCACGCCAGCGACCCGGGTTCAGGAATGGATTTGGATCTCTGGGTAGAGGACCACGCATCTGAAGGGCTGCTCTCCTCTCCTGGGGAGGGGAGGTATCTCAGCCTGGCCTAACCTGCCCCCAGGTGGAGGCCTGGGGGGTAGAGCAGTGCTAGGGAGGCACATACGGGAGGGAACTGTGGAGACATGTCGGGTGGGTGCGCCTCCATGCACAAGAATGGTGCTCAATAGTCGGGTGAGGGAAAAATGGAGGAAAACGGTGTCGGAGGGGCTTACTGAAGCCTAGCACAGCCACACCCACACTTGGTCCCGAACTTGGTCCGCCTTGGATCTGTTGATCGGGGTGGGGGGAAGACAGCCCTCCCCCCTCATCCCGGCCATGAGAGGGAAGTTCATGGGGAACTTGATGACCAGATAGGTGGCCAGGCAGGCATGGTAGCCAGTGCGGGGGGCCAGGGACTGGGCTAATGAGCTGCCCATGCAGAAAGATAAAATGTGCATGGGGAAAAAAACATTCTCTTCTGACTTGGTAGCAGCACACCACTCAGACAACATTTAGTTTCTGAGTGCTTAGCCTAAGTGCATGGCGTTGTATTTCTAGGCATTGAACCCCAGTTGCCAAATACCCAACCACTTCTCAAGTCTAACTACATCTTCCCTCAGATCCTGTATTCTGTGCCAGCCTCCCACACAGTTTGGTGTCATCTGCAAACAGGTAGATCTTACACTTTGCTCTGTCCGTTACATCACTAATAAATATATTAAATAGCACCAGACTGAGCATCAAACCCTGTGGGACCCCACTAGTGACTGCTCTAGCCCCCCCTGAGAATTCCCCCTCTCCCACAGACCACTACCCTTTGACTCCTATCCTGCAACCAGTTTTTTTACTCATGTCTTTAGCTTAAGCCCTACCCCCCAGATCCTATAGCTTGCTGATTAATCTCCCGGGGAAACACAGTCAGTTTACTAAAATCCAGATACAGGATGGTCATAGCCTGATTCTTATCCCCTGTTTTGGTCATCTAATAAAGAAGTCAGTCTGGTTTGTTTGGCAGGATCGCCCTGCTACACACCTGCTGCCCCTCTCATTCTGGAGCCCATTATCCCCAGAATGCACACCAGTCTTTCCTCTAGTATTATCTCCATAGGCTATCCTACTAACACGGTCAGATTGACCAATCTGAAGTTGTCAGGGTCCTCCTTTGGCCCACTTGTGAAACGGCACTATGTGCACTCTTCTCCAGTCTAAGGGTATCCTCCCCAACACCAGTGAGCTGTTAAACAGATCCATCAGGGGACCCGTGAGCACATCTGCCAATTCCCTAAGCATATTCGTATGTACGCGATCTAGGCCTGGGGATGCATCCACTTTCAGGGCCCTCAAACCCTTCTTACCTTGCGATAATATTGTACTCCCTCTTGGATCGTTTAAGAGGCAATAAGTTCACAACATACACTTTTCAGACTGACTACAGTGGAGTTCGGCATAAGAGGACTGAAGTATGGTGACATTTGAAAGGTTAACTTGTTCTATATATTTTTAATTTCTTTTATATTTTTGGGAGCTTGGGGAAGTGGAGTAGAAGACAAAACTTGCCCACAATGGGCACAACCTAATTACATGTTTGGGATCTACTGACTGCATTAGTCAGTCTGAGAAACTAAGTACGGTTAATTTTGTGAAGATAGATCCCTTTCATTGCTGCCGTTAGTGCGGCTTGTGTTGTTATAAACAAATGATTGTATAAATGATGCCTTTACTCTGCCCCAGATGGTGAAATACCCTGGGCAGTTCCTGTCACGTATCCCACTGTAAGACATTTGACTGTACGGATTTGTTTATGGATTGCTATGATTATACAGTACAGTTTACAGCTGTCTTCACAACTTATACAGAATTTACAAAAAAATAAACCTGTACCTCTAAAAATCTTTGCTTGCAATTAACAATCTTTACTACAAATCAAGAGTACTATCTTAGATTTCTAGGTTCCCCCACTTCTTTCTTATGTATACCAGTGCTGTTTGCTGTAACTTGCATTCATGAGTCACATTAAATATTTTTAACTGCAAGCAAAGACATTCAGAGGTGTGTTTTTTGTGTGTGTTCAGCTTTTTGGTGTTGTAGTGTACTTTCTGAGTGCCGTCAGCACTGTGCACCAATCAGTTGCCTTTTGTTGCGTTTCCTGGCAAAGAAATATAGCAGTTTGGCTGCATCCAGGCATGCTGCCACACACTGTCCATGGGGCTGGGGGAGCAGCAGAAAGAAACATGCAATAACTCATTGGTAAGTTGTGGTTCAGCACTGAAGAGAAGCAGCATCGGCTGCAGTGCTCCTAGGTGGGAGCCAAGGACCCCCCATAGAGGGGTACACTGGAAACTAAGGGCTTGCAAGAGGGACAGCCCACAGATGGAGGAAGCGACTTGGTTACTGGCCTGGCTGGGAAGTTAGGGGTGGCAGGACTGGAGAGTTCATAAAGGGAAACGGGTTGGTTAGTAAGACTGTGGAGGAAAGCGAGGACTGGTGGAAGGAGGAGCACGAGAGGGAGGGAGGGAGTGAGTAGGTGGGTGGGTTACCAGGGCAGGGAAAGCAGGGTCAGCAGATGAGAGAGAGAATACAGTGGAAGCAAGCAGGTGGAGTTTTTTTTTGCTGGGTGAGCTACGCTCCTCGGCACGGCCAGAAATGAAACAGACGAGATATCCTTCCCTGAGACAGACCTGGTGGGCCATACATATAAGATTCCTGCACACAACACAGTAACATCACTCTGGAAGCTTTTGATAGGTTCTGCAGATGGCAGAAGGGTACAGGAGCTTTGCCAATGTACGTTTTCAGTGTTAAAGATAAACCTGCACTGAACAGTTCCTCTCATTTTTGGGGAAATGCCTGTGTCTCTAATAGGACCCTAACAGGCTAGTGCTCCATTCTCAGCTGTTAATCTAAGCAGGCACTTGCAGCAAGGGGGAGTTGGGCAGACTCCACTGTGATTGAGGCATTATGCAAAACGTTGACCCAGACATTAGAGAGTGCAAACAGGGTGTGCACACAATAGCGTACTGCATTCCAACTGTGACAAGGTTGCAGTACCGCAGGGCACACAGGCCCAATGGGCCCCTCCCCCCTTGCCCAACCCCACAGTCGCAAAACCACACCCTGGTAGTCCAGTAGTTCCCCCACCTCCCTATTAAGCAGGTCTCACTCCCAGTCAAGTGGGGTGCCCCACCTGCTCTCCAGAATAACGTTAGTCCATGGTGTCCAGTGAGACATCCCCCAGCAAGTCACCTCACTGTCGCTCCTCATGTCAATCCTGCAAGGCTTGCCTTTTCTGTGAGCTGCTGCGCCTAGTCACCTATTACCACCTGCTTTAAAAAGACTGTAACCTTTAGGGCAGAGGTGGCTGCAACCAAGAGTGTGAGGGCCATGCCATAATTCCTTTGTGAACTGCCCTGTATGCCATTTGTAGGGCTGAAGCAGCCTCTTTCTCACATGGCCACAATGCCAATTGTGTCACCAGTGAGAAGAGGTTGCGACCTCACTCAGTGTAGATCGATGGGGCCACAAAAAGTCGCTGGTGCTGCTAAATAGTCATACCGGCCCCTAAGCTCCATGGACTGACACTAAAATTGGACCACTCGAAACAGTGTTGTCCTAGTGACAGAAACATTGGCATCTAACCAAGACAACAGCAGTGCACACGGGGATGCAGTTCGATAATTTTTATTTATTAAAAATTTGGTAACCGGGAGAGGCACACTGCACTGAAGCTCCTTTCCAGGTGCGACCTAGGGATAGGGGATAGTGCAAATATACAGATTACAATTTAAATAATATTTTCAAATAATAAAAACATAAGGTGCTTGAAAATACAATAAAGAGAGTAGTAATAATTGAACTAATGCATGGGTATTTACACAACATACTGCTATAGGCAAAAACTATAAAAAGTAGCAAAGACAAGCAGGAGAGAAAAGAAAATCATACGAAAAGGGAGCAAGGCACTTGTAGTATTCAGTAGGAATCAGACATGTGGGGAAATAGTGAAGTGCGTAAAGAGACAAGGAGACAGAAGGGTTAGAGGGAGCCTCGCCCTGGTGGTCAACAGGAGTGGTGGGGGGGGATTAGGACAGAATACATTTTAAAACGTGCAAGGATGGAGCTAGTCGATTTATTTAGAACATTTTTAAAGTGCTTCAAGGTGCTACAAACAATATGAGGTGTAGTCACCACGGCAGTGCAGCACAGCTACAAACAAAAACCTGACATACACTACATATCGACCTAGACCGTCTATGTCATAGTGCTGATTTTAGCCTTAGCTTTTAAACAGTCCATCTGGTATTAAGGTGACGAAGCATGCAGTAGTTTGGTGGCATGGGGCAGCAGTAAGAAAGTAAACTCTTCCACATTAATTGAAAAACTCTCCTTTTCAACACAGAAATCCAAAGAGATGTTAGGGGCAAATAAAAGAACAGTGATTGACTGCTGAATCTTGTGAAAAATCAGGAACAGTACCTTGTGCAGTAAGGACTATAATTACCTTAATCTTCTTGTACCATTGATAGCAAGTAAACAGCATACATCAAAGACAAGACACATTATGACATCTTCTAAAAGGGTTTGAAAGAAGAGGCATCAACTCATAAAAAAGTACAGTGCAAAGGAGAGAGCGGAGCCACTTCTGAGATTCTGTGGTGCAAGAACCAGTGCACATACCAATAACAAAATCTGGTCAGAGCTGATACGGCTGTAAGCACTTTTACGAGTAGTGCCAGGGTATGCCGTGCACAAGATGGTGGCGATGACAAAACTGCACATGTGCGTCTGACTCCGCAGCTATCTTGTGCATGGCGCCCATCACTTCCACAGTTGTGGAAGAAAAAGAAGGGCCCTGCGAAGCAGAGTGTTACTCTTGACGGTGGAGGGCCACATAAACACAACCACTGGAAACTGTGTTGAGAGTACTGTGGAAGCACACCAGACAGCGGTTCAGTCACGTGCTTCCACAGTGCTCTTCTGAGATGATGATGATGACGGCATAATGTCTGCGGAGCTCCGCCCACACAGACGAAAATACAAAGGTTTGTACTCGCTGCTCCCTGTCCACAAAAGTTAAACGTTGGATACTCTAAAAAGCCACACTGCGCTCCTGGTAAAAAAACTTCACAAGATGCTTCGAGGAAAGGCATTTATTTAGATGCTTCAAGTAGTCAGAACGCTGATGAAGTGCCCAACAGGCACAACACATTACACCATGCATCAGTCAACATTTTCGTTCACTTCTACAGTACATGCCACTTAAAGAAAATTTCCGATGTAAGGCAGCCACTTGTACATAGTGGTGGCGGCCATCATTCTATCCTAGTTGTACTGATAAAAAGTATGCGGTACCTGAACGATATGCCTCGTAATTTTTATTTCTACAGTGCAGCCCTCTGCAGTTTGAATGTCTGGGTTCGGCCACCACGCCCCCACGCTCAAGCACATAATAATGTGTGGCCAGGGAGAGCGTGGGGACACACCCCATTGAAATGAATGGGGATTGATTTCTAATTCATTTTTAAACTACTAAATGGTCACTTGGAGATTAATGAAGGACACCGCTCGACTAACATGGCCCATGATATGCATGTTTTATTTGAAACCAAGCTTTTTGAAACAATAAAATAAAAAGTATTACTATTGTGGATCCACAGAAAATATGGCAGGTGCTGTATTTACAGCTGCCTGCCCCCCATGTTCCTGCATCTCCTTTGTTTACTTCTGTTTTTGCAGAGTGCTGCACGTTCATGATTGCCTAGTGCTGCCTGAAGCTGTACACAGATTGTGACACAATGGAAGGGCTCTTGTTGGTCTCTACGCCCTACTAGCAGGCCCATGGGTTGTTCAATCCCTATCATCATCACTGGGCGACTATCTTTAGTCAACCAGTGCCTACGTTTCATCACCAAGTGACCATTATGGTATAAAAAAAATGATCAGACAGCTGTCGTCCATTCACTGTAATGGAATTCGCCCCTGCACTCTCCCTAGGATCTCGTCATAAGTTTGTTGTGAGCGGTGGTCAGAGCATGGGTGGCTCTTCGCTCCAGGAGGTCCTTGGGACCAGGTGCTGGCAATTTTACAAGTAGTGATACATCTAAACGAACAGGACATTTGAAGTGAACTATGGATAAAAACCTGTTCATAGGGGTATGGCACCTCTATGTGAGGTGCAGATCCTCAACCTGGGAAATCTCTGATGTAAGGTTGAAAACTTTTAATAACATTTATTGAAAAAAAAAAACAGCAAATAAGGGGTTCTGCTGGGTTTTAGTGTGAATGCAGACAGTTCTCTAAAACAAATGGGTTGGCCCTTCTTTTTTGTTCTGTTTTCTCCCACTCTCAGGACCTGCTCGCAGACCACCCATGCCCCATTCCCAGTGCATTTCATCCCTGTCATGAGCCTGTGGCACTCGGTGGCTTTGCCCCCTCCCCCCAGAAGGGACAACCTACCTGGAACCCCAGACAGGCAAGCGGAACTGAACTGGAGATCTGTGGTCTGGGTGGAGTCCGGAATGCAGGGTGGCGTTGGGATGGAGTGCCTCACCCACAGTCATTTTACCTTTTTCTCCTCTCTCCCTGGTTCGATGACTCTGTGCATGCATGACTCGTCAAGACACATGCATGCCCTTAGCATATCTTCAATTTTTCTGAGGGTCCTACATCTGACACCTCTTGTGGGAAACAGTGCTAACATGTAATATATCTAGATCCCCACAGGGATCACTGTGGATAATGGACAACCCAATCGCAGTCCCTGGGGAAGAAGAGCACCAGCTCTGACAGCACTTCCCTCCTAGCCGGCAGAATGCAGGGAACCCAGACTGATGGTACTAACCCAGGTCACTTGTGTGGTAGTGCTGGTAGTATTACTGGGGTAGACCCCCCCTCCCAAATAAAACCTCCTAAACTTTCAACCATGAGCTACACAGACCTTAGTCACAAGGACTTTCAAGCTGAGGCGTGGAGCGCCAACAAAACCAGTGACTGGAATAGAACACAGGGAAGAGATATAATTTCCTATGTTGGCTGCCTAGCATTTGCTTCTGTTGGCATTCCATGCCTCATCTTCAAAGTACCGGAGACTAAGGTCTACCAAGGACTGAGGACCTTCTCTGCTGGAGACATGTAATGAACTGAGAACATAGGGCTGCAGGTGGCTTTATCTGGCTGGGACTATGTCACTTTAAACCACAGTTCCCGTGTTTTATTGTAGATGATAAAATTGAAAATAAGGCCTAACATTTAAAAAAAATCCAGTCTCCATCTGCTGGCTTCAATGAACGAAACTAGCCAGTCGGATTGGCATGGTGAGTGCTGTGGAGGAATCTACTGGACACATGACGTAGGAAGCTACCATTCTTGCTGAAACTAGCAAGAAAAAAATCTATACTGCATAAACATTTGTATAACAGATAGGCTACTTATAACCACCACCTGTTAGGCTCAAAAATGAACAGCCGGGTATTGCTAATATCGGTTTGCAGTTAAGTCTGTGTTCCCTTCTCCCTACTGGCAGCAGCATGACAGCTGTGGAGTGGTAAATTCCATTGCAACTATTATTGAAGAATGTTGCAACACACACACACAACTTGAAGAAAACTTTCCCAGTGGGCTACTACAGACTTACAAAGATCTTGTCTGCTGTACAGATGACTGTTTCAGACACTGGCACTCACTTGATCATTCAGAAATGTAAATCCTGCAGCTAGCTACTGCTAACACAGGTGGCACAAAAAAAAAAAAAACTGAAACCAGCAAAGACCATTAGAAACACTAGAGCCTCTATGAGAGCCCCTTGGTATCTGTGGTTAGTCACATTTCAATACTGCATCCAGAAATTGGGGGGACTTAAGTGGTCTGAAGGGGATGGGGTGGGTGGGGTCTGGGATGCTTCAAGCTTCCAATGCGACTCGGAAGTAAAACCAACTGCAGATTAGCTATGTTAGGAGGAGCATCACAGTCAAAACGCAGTAACAGTTAACTGGTATGGAGACAGACTGGTGCAGCAATGTTCTTTGCAGGCTGCAAATGCGGACTTTCCTGAATCACTCAACAGAAACCAGGAGTCGGGTATCTCTCACACTGTCATGCCTTTTCACTGATGGGAACCCCCTCCCCAACAGACATTTAAGAATCTGTAATTTAGTAATAAAATAATAATAATTACAACCATAATCATAAGCAAACCACAAAGTGTAAGCAAGGGAAGCAGCAGCTGTCAGAGATACACAACCAGCTGCACATGGCCCCACCAGACTTGGGAAGTCTGGTCAATAAGCGAGTTACAGAGCAATTAAGTAACCCAGGCCCCATGTGTCAGCTGTGTAGCGCAGACAACAGATGGGACCAGTTAAACTGTATTGGCTAAAGCCCATTTATTTACAACCCTCACCCCCGCCACACACACACAATTTGAGATGGTGCAGAATAATATAAAAAGAAAAAGAGATAGCCAATGTACAAAATTAAAGAATTACTGTACATTCACTGCCAGACTTCCACTAGTAATCATTTTATCTAAATCAGTATCATCGAAAAGAACAGTATGAGGTATTTGTGCAAGCTATGCACGGTACTGAATACAGGCCAACACGAGACTCCTTGCATTCCCATGTTAATCTACGGTTCTGCTGGTGCTTCTCAGTGGTCCCTGCATTAATAGCTCAAAGCTGCCAGCTGTGATGGGACCAAGTCCACCCAGTCAGGGTTGCAAGCTCCCAGGCTCAACAGTGCTGATATGCTACAGGTCTTTCTCCCAAACGAAAAGTAGACAAGTCGCTTTTTTTTTTCTTAAGGTGTTTTTGCTCTTCTAGTTTGTCGTCCCCTTCTGGCTAAAATTCTCTGGCAACTTCAGGGGGGGTTGGGGAGAGAGGGCCTCGGCACCCAACTAGGGATCTGAGGTTCGTGCAGACTGGATAGACCGTAAGGCCTAATCTGCTGGCAATTAGTATGCTAACCTCCCAGCACCAACACAATGCAATCACCGTAGTGGTCCAGAAGCACTAGATGGCTTGGCTGCAGTTTATCCCCGCAAAACAGCGACCAAGATTTTGTACGGCATTTCCAATGTGATGTAAGAGATTTTGTTCACTGAACTGTGATGTCAGATTAGCTGTACTGTTGGTTTTATAGTTCTACAACTGGGGTGTGTGGAGGCAAAGCACCCCCAAATATGTTGCAAAATACAAGAAGTATAAATTCTATAACTGGAGGGATGCAGGGAGCAAAGCCCACCGAATAATCTGTATACAAGGAAAAAAAAAAAAACTAGTGTCAAGGGCCATGGGAAACCTCAGTACATACAAGCAGTTGGGGCACACTCACTCTGTCACCATGGAGACTGCACTGTGAGTCTTACTGAAATCTTGGCAGTTACTTCCAGGAGGGGTAAACTGCAGCCACTCCGTACTGGGCTCAAGACTACCATCAACCTGCAACCATCCCTTTTAAGTTATCTGTTGCCTGCCGAGGCCAACCCATAATGAACCATCTTCGGGGGCAGGGGGTCAAAGTCATGGGAAACTTACAAATGTCAAACCAGTTCCCACTGCCTGGCTGAGGAGGCACTATAGCAATGGGTTAGGGAACACCCTGCCCCCAGAGTCTGAGACCACAGTCTCTGCAACGCTCCTGAAATTTCTCTGGCCTCAGACTGGGAGGCATTGGACCCATGAAGGAGTCCCAGGTCCCCTACATGGAAGCACAACACATTACCCCCACACCACCAGGCTGGGCTAGACTGGTCACTATCTAAGAGAAAAGAAGAACCAGCTAATCAAACTCTCGGTAGCAGGTATACTCGCTGCCAATCAGGAGTTACCAATAAAGAGCGGCAGACACAGAGAGCCTAGGTGGCTGTAATCCCAACTGCCCTAGACTGCCAGGAACAAAACTATACATTACCTACTAGGAAGACACCCCTAAAACAAGTTATTTATTTATTTATTTTTTTAACTTTGTTCTGCTCCTTCACTGGTACCTTGGGATTCTTTCTGGTAGGACTCGGGGACGTCAGCCTTCTCTTTCCCGCCTGAAACCCCCCTCCCAGACTGAACCTCTGTTCCTGGGATGTTTCCCTACCTCACCCCGACTCGCTATCCCCCGGCTCTGAACCCCCCCCCCCGAGGTGGGGGCCACCAACTCCCAACCGGCACTCTAGCTACAATCTAGAGTGCAGCCAGAGCAAGGAGGTGAACCAGAGGTCGGTTAGGATTGGTCCGGCACTGAGCATGGGGGCTGGTCCGCAGGACCTACCTTCGCCGGTGCCAGGGCTTTTTCCACTTTTTCTTTGGTCCCAGAGGCGTGGGTGTGCAGTGACGTCTGGCATATGATTGGTGTGCACCCACCCACAGGACATCCACCATCGCCTCCATGCCCCTCAACATGACCCCACTAGCTGCGATGCACTCCGTCTCCACTGGGAGCCACAAGAACTGCGGGAGTCGCAGCCCACCCTCCCCAGGAGAGGAGAGCTGTCCATTGGACGCTTGATTCTCTCCTCCCTGGCCAACGCCCAGTGACCCGAGTCCATTCCCGAACACGGGTCACCGGTGTGACACGAGGTAAGGTGGATGCCTTAACCATCAGCGCAACCAGGCAATCTAAAACAAGTTTGATTGACGTTTGCCATATATATCCCATCTGAGCTCTGAACGCTGCACTCAGAGTATATAAAAATAGATACACTTCATTATGTTAGCCAACAGCTAGACTACAGGTTTCTATGTAAATAGGGTGTTTGTTACTATGTGGGCAATCTGTTTAATACACGATAACAGAAGCTAATGAAGGAGTCCCTACACACCATGCAGCCACACCTCTCAACCTCCTGCCTCATAAATCAGGGACAAGGCTTAAAAAAATCAGGGACAAAGGACCAACATCAGGGACACATCTTCAAAATTGGGACATATTAATTCAGGAAGCTGGTAGAATAAGGGGCTTAGTGTAAAATGCATTTTCTAAGGAAGAACAAGGCTGTAACTTTAAGGTTTGACATTATTTTGTGCTTACAACTCCCACTGTTTGGTCACGAAAACACAATTTTTAGGGGAGAGAGAGTAAATTTTTGAGGCAAAATCAGGGACATCCCTGAAAATCAGGGACAGTTGAGAGGTTTGCATGCAGCTGCCAGATTATGTCAGGGAGTCCTCTCAAGTCTGGATCATGCAGCTGCCGGATCACCCATGGCGTTACAGTCTTCTTTTCAATGATACTCATTTGATTTCCTTGCACAGCAAGTTTGTTTAAAAAAAAAAAAAAAAGCAGGTTTCTAAGTCAATGTGAGTTTACTGCAATTATTCACAACAAAATGTAATAATAAATGTATCATTTAGAGGGGTTTTATTGATGATGTGATTCTCATCTGGAGGGGGCCTCTAGAGAAATTGAAAGACTTTTACATTTTCGTTAATGAAATAACAAATTATTTAAAATTTGTGATGGCCTATAATTATGAAAGGATTAAAGGGAAACGTCCATCAATCCGTGCTCCACACCTTAGTGCGAGGCAGTCCTAAATTAGGCTTTCACCCAAAAAGTAAAATGTTACCTTTTTCTGTGTTGTTAAAATGTTCTTTTTAGCTTGCTGACCTGTCATTGCACCCCCCCCCCCGACATTTTATGAAATGCATTACTAGGGGCGCATCCCAGAACCTCCCTCGCGGCTGACATCAGAGCCAGGGACGACCTGCGAGACAGAACACATGTAAGCTAATAACAGTGGGAGCTATTCACAGCTCTGCTTCATTCATTCCCATTCCCGGTGCCATACAGCACTAAGTATACACTGCGCAGCCTTTCGTTGTGAGTAGCGTTATTTCTCAGACTGTTAGGGCATGGTTTAATCCCCATATTAAATCCATTTCTTGGGACTTTAAAGTTCTCAATCACTGTCTAATCCTCACTGATTACAAAGACCAAGTTTTATATTGGTGTTTTCTTGCTTATTTGTGGAGAAACTATAGATTTGTTCTATGTTTGCCAGTTATTGCACTGCTAGAAGAATTGACTGTAAAATGCACTTCCACAAACTGTTGGGTTGAGATCCCTTATACAAACCTCTCAACTGTCCCTGATTTTCAGGGATGTCCCTGATTTTGCCTCAAAAATTTACTCTTGTCTCTCCTAAAAATTGTGTTTTCGTGACCAAACAGTGGGAGTTGTGAGCACAAAATAATGTCAAACCTTAAAGTTACAGCCTTGTTCTTCCTTAGAAAATGCATTTTACACTAAGCCCCTTATTCTACCAGCTTCCTGAATTAATATGTCCAATTTTGAAGATGTGTCCCTGATGTTGGTCCTTTGTCCCTGATTTTTTTCAGCCTTGTCCCTGATTTATGAGGAAGGAGGTTGAGAGGTGTGCACTTATATGTTGCACATTCAATGTGCCCAGATAGGTTAAGCATGGTGTACCGTTACCATTTCAATGGTGAAAGGACTTTGGACATTTTTGTTGGACAATACTGATGTAACCGTGCAGGTCATGGGCTTTTATACAGTTTCCTGAGTATCTTTACTGTGTTTTATAACATTTTGATTGTACCCCAAAGATGCATCTTTAAAGTAGTAGATGGTCACAATGATATTATTAAGAGGAGTGGCGCCCTCATAGGGATGATACTATGTATTGTAATGTCTATGCTTGGAAATCAGAGTGTATGTTTGTTTTTATACAATAAAACAGAGTTAAAAAAAAAAAAAGATACTGGAGCTGATCTGTGCGGAGGGGGGGCACTAAACACGGGATAGGAAGAGCCAATTCCAATTTTCCTATTAACTCTTCAGTGGTATATACCGTGAACAAGTCTAGTAGTAATAACATGCACTGTTCATCTCAAAGATTGTTTTTATGCTTAATGAAATTTGGGTATGGCAGAAGCACTTTGTCAACATACTGAACCATTGTGTTGCTACTGGCCCACTGATTTTCACTGTGAGTGATGCACTAGTCCTTGGTGACGTTAAAGCAGGGCAACATAGCTGGACCAGTGGAGCTGAGAGCTGAGGCGTTGGACACCTTACCTTGTGTCAAGTCGGCAACCCGTTTTGGGAACAACCTCGGGTTATCACAGAGCCAGCAGGGGCTGGACTGAGCAGCCGAAGGCAGCTCTCCTCTCACAGGAGGTTATTGCCCCCCGTAGGTTCTGCTCCCACCAGGAGGAGGTCTGGTGGTAGCATAGCCAAAGGCAAAAACGAGGGTAAAACTGGAAAAAATATATAAAAAGCAGGATGACAAATTCATTTTGCCTTGATTAGTGAGTTGTGATGGAAGAAAATCTGCCTGCCAAAGTGCACACTAACACAAGTGATGCACACCTTTTATCACTAAGTCCTGTTATGTTAAATTTTTTGTTCCAGCATGTGCCTCCATCATTCATTGTGAATTGATGAGACCAATCTACCAATTCTGGTAGAATAAGCTCTTGCGTTACTGCTGTTTTTAATATGGAGCAGAAAATAGTCCCTCGGCTCGATCTAATCACCAGACATGTTGCGCCCTGCTACTGTCCCCTTTATTTCAGTAAAACACCTTTCTGTGGAAGAATGATAGCTGAGGATTGTGAGATTTGAAGACACCCAGTGCAACTACCGTCACATTCTCAACTACATCCTCAGATCGCAGGCAGCGTCTATTTAGTAAGCTCCACTTCCATCATCCGTTCATAGCGTGGGGGCAGCCTCTTTTTTTTGGGGGGCAGTTCTTGAGGCACCTGACATAGGCTCGAATTTCTATTAACTTGGCAAGGCAATTAGTTTCAAATTTCCGTACTGTGCTTTGGTTTATTGATTTTTGCATACCTGTAGTGCTACTTGACAGCATTCATGACATCACATCTACAGCATATCTGTAGATTTTCATTTTTGTGTTTTTTGTATGCAAATTTGTATTTATTTTTGCAATATTTTATATATACAGTGTATATATATATATATATATTTTTTTTTTGGCTTTATCTTTCTTCCCCCTCCCCTGGCCCTGGTAGTCTCTTTGTCTGGCTGCTGTCCCTTGCTTTGCTTCTTCAGGCTCTCACCCTGCAACTCCCATGGCGGGGGCTACGGGGTGCCCCCTAGTCACCTGCTGAACAGGATTCAGTTTGAGCGTACTCTCTGAAGACAAGCACTGAGCTTAGCTACTATCAACCGCAACGACCAGCCACCAGGGTCTTTTTCTCCATATTTCTCCTTACGGCATTTGACAAGCAAGGACGCCAGTGGCGGGCACATGCACACACCCACGCGCATCCCCGCCAAGCATTTGCCAAGCTCCTGTCCCCCTTTCTTGCGGCAGTGTACCGGCGAGCCCCAGCCTCTGCCAGGGGTCAGACGTGCGCCAACCACAGGTCACCCCCCCTCGGAGATGGAGAGCAGTCCATTGGACACTCAATCCATCTCGTCCCTGCTGACCCCCAGCAGCCCGCACTCATTCCCGAGCGCAGGTCGTCGGCGAAGCGCGAAGTGTGGCATCCAGCGCCTCAACCCTCAGTGCCACCAGGCCGGCAACTTTACATATATTTAATCCAGGCCACAGTGGAAATCCATTCCTTGAAGTTACAACTCTAATACAGGAAGCAATGAACCCACATATAGTCTTTAAAGAGCAACTCTCTATTATAACAAAAAGCTTAAAAAACACTAGATTTACAATAATTGCATTTTAACTTTGTTTTCTAGTTATTTGTGGTGTTTTTGTTTTGTTTTTTTTACTTCCCCTACTGTTGGTCTACTAAATATTGTAAATAATGCAGCAATTATTCACTGAGTCTTTCAAAATGTATCTGACTGCCCCCTGCCAACAACTCAACTGCTGTTTGTGACATCACAGTCTGTTGTCATGGTGAGAACTACGATGTCACAAACAAAAGCACTGTGAGGTTAACAGGGGAGAGGCAAATGTTTTCAAATATTTTCTATATAGAGTTTTTAGATAACCTACCATGGTATGCTATAAATCTTGGAAAGGAACACTGAAAATGAAAAAATGCATTCTCTAGTAAATTGTAAAAACTGAATCATGTTTTTTATGACAGCACAATCTGAAGTGCTGAGTTGCACTTGAATTTCAGTTACCCTATATCAAACTTGAATCTATAGCATATACTGAAGACATAAAACTCTGTTCTGTTCGGGCCGCTCTATGCCGCATCAACATTAAATTTTACAAAATGCGTCAATTCGTACTATGCCTGAAAGTAAGTTCTTAAAGAGCATAATTTGCAGATTTCAAAGAGCACATCTGGGGAATAGGCAGAGCACTCCAACTGGCAGCACTTTGAAGGAGGACTGGCTGACTGAAGCTCCCTCACCACTCGGCAGTTTGCAGTGGAATACAAGTTTACATTCAGAACAGTGGCGCAGACTTCATTAATCATAAAAAAAGTCCATTTTGTGAGATTTCTTCTCTGGTCAGTGAAGAAGAGAGACACGTATTACTAAATCATTCGAAGTGGGTGCATACTTGCAGCAGGCAGTGGGGGCAGCATGGCAAACCAGACTGCTATTAAGCAAGTGCCACTACCGCTAATGAAGGCAACCACTAATTAGCATTTCGTAATGGCAGTACTCAGACAATGATCACGATAACCAGTTTGTTCAACTGCTAGCCGTGGGAACTCGACACACTATGTAAGTCATTCCTGGTAGTCTGTCCAATCACTGACCAGTTACCACCAAGTTAAACTACCCCCCCACCACACACACACAATGACCATGTTCCACTTCTGCAGGCTTCCTCAAAAATCACAGTACCTGGGTCACCACAGTATTTTTGATTACCCAGCCAAACTCAGCACTCACTGCTACCTACACATCTGGGCAGCCTTTGTAACTGAACTGCTGCCCAAGTACTGCACCCCAAACTCTCCCTAGCTGGGTAACCCATGTAACACATTGCTGTATCCTTGAAACTCCCCATTCTGAAGGAACACCAGGTAGATCTATATGCAGATGACGTACTCCTCTACCTTGATAACCCCAACAGTTCGCTACCCACAATGTTCCAGGTACTGGAACAATGTGGTAAGGTCTCGGGTTGTAAGCTCAATACCACAAAAAACGGAAGTTCTCACTTTTCACTCTCAACCTACCCATGAGTTTAAAAGCCAATTCCCATTTCGCAAGGACTTAGAGAAATTAAAGTACTTGGGGTCTACTTAGCATGTTCTCCGATGGCCACCATACATAAGAATGATATGCCTTTCTATGATATGAACAAATAATGCAGGCCTCACCAGATGGAACTTGCCACCCCTTGGCCTTTCTATGTGTGGCAGTAATGTGTATGGTGATCCTACTGTCGAGATTTGTATCCTTTCCAAAATCTCCCCCTTTCCATAACCCCTCAACGCATTTCAGCAATGGAACAAAACAATAACCAGACTCCTTTGGGCCAGACTCCACCCCCGGATTAAACTCTCTACATTGTTCCTTCCAAAAGGTAGAGGAATCCTTGTCCTCCCAAACCTTAAGCTCTACTATTAGGCTTCACACCTCTGCTTCACTAAACTTCAACATCTAGGGACCCCCCCAAAAAAAACTACTGTGGCTAGGGATGGGGACAGCACTTCTCCCAGATCCTGACTGTTAAAGCCATGTATCATCATTTTTTTTTCTTCTTTCAACTCTCTTTATGACCCCTCAGTGCCAGCTTACCTGAACTCTCTCCGGGAGGGACACTCGGTTCAGCCTGTTCCTGCCTGCCTGAAGCTCCCAGACACCACTCCTGGCATGGGCCCATCTTCCCCCGCACCTCCTAGCTGCCTGACCCCCCTGGGGCAGAACTACCAACTCTTCCTCGCGCTCTATCTACAATCTAATTGAGCAACCAGGGGATGGAGGAAGTACCTGAGATGGAGCTGGGAGACCCGACATTGGGCATGGGGGCCGACCACTGGTCCCTGCCATCGCCTATCAGGTGCCAGGGTGTTTCCTTTTTCTGCCCCCCCCCCATTGGCCCGGCAGTGCAATGCGCTCCAGTGTGGTGCATGTGTGCTCCCGCCCACAGGAGACCGCCACCATGGCCCATCCCCTCGCCTGGATCCTGACTGCTGCTGAACCCCCAGTCTCCACTGGGAGTCGCCAGACAGCGGGATCAACATTCCCCCTTCCCTCCCAGGAAAGGAGAGCAGTCCACTGGTTGCTCAATCCTTTCCTCCCCAGTGACCTCGGATGACCCAGGTCTGCTCCCAAACCTGGGTCACGGTGTGGCGTCCAGCACCTCAACCCTCAGTGCTACCGGGCCGGCCCCATATAACATCTTGATGTACAGTCTGGGCATTCTGTAGGTCTTAACCCATGGCTCTGATACCAGCAATCAGCCCTGATAGCGATCCACAAAACACTGCATCTAGTTCTCTTCATTAGTTTACTGTGCCTGATTTCCCTGCTGGAGCCAATCTGGCCTTCCAAAGATGGGAACATCTCTTATGCCAATATCTTACTCAGTTTATGATCGGTGCAACTTTTAAATCCTTTACTGACGTACAATGGGAGTTTGGCCGACGACAGTGTGATGTCTAAAGATACCTACAACTCCAACATTATTTTAACAACCTTAATCTCCACGTAGGGGTCGGCCAACCTGAGTCTCATCCAACTCTCATTAGTTCCCTTAACTCCTTAATAGGGACAGAGAACACTTAAATTTCCATTATAATAACTGTAGAGCATTTTCTCCCATAGAGAAACCTGGTTATAATTCACCGTTATAACCTGTGGGTTATAACAGCAAACAAGCGTTGGGTTTCTCTTGTTCTGCACATGCACGAACAGCCACCGGACAGACTCTCATCGCCACCTTATGCCACTGCACACATATTCAGAGAACACCTTACCTCCCCAGTTCAGTTTTTCTTCTTGCTGGACTTTCTGGTTCATGGACAGTCAGTAGCTAGAACAAACAAGCAAAAAACACAAACAAAACAGAGACAGCATAAACAGCAGTCCGGCCTGACCGTAGCTGAACTATTAGTACTGCTTCAGTCCCCATAGCAGTTGGGTTGGGAGGGAGGGTTAGTGATCACAAACTCCTAGGGATTTTAAATCAATACTACTATAGACAGCAGCACCCTGCACTGGCCACACATTGTTTTTTTCTTATTAATCGAATTGAAGCAGATGAAAGCGGCTTCCCAACAGTGATATGCAAAATAACACATGGGGAAGTGCAAACTCAAATTTAATGCACACCTTCGTGTGGGATGCTGATAAACCCGAGGGCAGTTTATGTAGCACCCACACACCTCAGGTGTGCATCTAATTCTCGTTATTCTCTCACCCCTATGTATTATTCTAAATTTTATACAACCTTAATAGTCTCAACGGGTGACTCCAGAGAATATGTGCTACAAGGGTGGTGTGAGGAACTTGATCAACAAATTACATAAGACCAATGGTACAAGTCCTGTCAAACCATTTATTTTATTTATTTATTTATTGAATTGTTTCACCAGGAAGGATACACTGAGCAACTTAATGCTCGTCTCACAGTATGTCCTGGGGGAAGGGGAGAGGGATATACAGAGTACAAGTTCAAGTAAATACATACAGATGATGTAATTATACAAACAGTTATAAAACAGGAACATGGCACATGAGACAATATGGGGTATTGTAGAGATTCAGGCAAGCAGATCTTAGGTGCAGCATACAAGCAGAATCGGTACAGGTAACAAGCAATAGGATATATGGTTGACAATACATAATAACCAGACTGTACACTAGTGCAATATGCAGTAGGGTGAGCACATAAGAACCAGTCGCCCCTGTTTAAGAGCTGTCTATAAGTGCAAGTGTGGGGGGGGAGAGAGGGAGATGGAGAGAAAGACAGAGGGAGAACAGATAAGGGGGGGTCAGGAGCAGGTGCAAGAGGGTGTGGGGTAGTCGTGCAATACAGTGGTAAGGGAATAGAGGGAGGAGGAGGAGAAGGAGTGATGGATTTGCGGAGGGAGAGCATTCCACGTTTTAGGCAGGTGGTAGGAGAAGGCTTTTTGGCCAGAGGTAGTGGTTCTGCAGGGGAGAGAGAGGGTGCAAGTGTCAGCATGGGATCTCAGAGAATAGAGGGAGAGGGAAGGGGTGCCAAGAGAGGAGGAGGAGATATATGAGAGGGGAGAGAACCCAGCCATAATTTAGAGATGAATTTAGCATCATGAAGCGTGCGCCGGGTAACATTACTAGTTCTCACAATGGTGGGAATATGCCTGGGAACACCAGATACATTTTTTTCTGAATACCAGCTATAATGGCACATTACCGCACCACTAAAGATTCTTCCTGTTGGAGACAACGTGGAGACATCAATGCCCACATAACGTGGGTCTGTCCTATTCAACGCCCTTTCTACCAGTCGCTCCAGGCAGAGCTAGAGGAGTTGTACTGTAGGTCAATGCCTCTGACTGCCGAGTTGTTTTGACAATTTTTTACTTCCTAGAGGCCTGTGAGATCCCTACTCACAATATCTATTAGGTATCCTGCTTATAGCGGCAAAGAAGACAATCACCAGGGCCTGGCTGCCCCCCAAGTTCCTACCCTGGTAATCTGGAGAGCCATAGTCAATCAGATTTATAGGATGGAGAGGATTACACATACACTACATGATAGGGTAGACCTCTTTTCTTCAAGGTGGAATAGGTGGATTCTGCACGCGATGACTAAGGATCCTAACTTTGTCCCTTGGGGGGTTCCTTGCTGTGGGGCATAACCCTTTCACCTTAATCATTCAGGGCATACCCAATGACAGCATTGACACAAGAGTCCTTACTAACCGAAAGTTATACTTCAATACAATGTTGTGACCAGGTTTTTCCTTTTTCTCTTTCCCCTGCCTTGTCCCCCAAATCCTTGGGGGCACTGAGTCGGTCCCTGTGAACCCCTTCTCCACATACATAATGCATTTTTCAGATAGGTGTGGTCCTGGGTAGATATAGTTTACCCATTGTCATTACACAATCCCCACCCCCCCGCAACGTCCCTAAGGGGGGTGAAGGACATAATCAAATCTTCTGCTCAGTATGCTGAGTTTATATCCAGTTACATTTATGTATTATGACTGTGTGCTGCATGGGGAGTATTCCTGAATTGTTGCACTTATGAACACAACAGACTTTGAAAATGTTGGAAAAAAAAAATTATATTTACAAAGAAAAGAAAAACTCCTCATTCTGCTTGGCCCCCTTTGCTACTACAGAAGCTCATGTGGTTCTAATTTTAGCTTCCAGCAACTTTTGTACTGAAGGTTCTCTGCCGCCTGATAACCGGGGGCTCTTCCTACTTCATCCATCTTACTGCCCTGACCAGACTTCCAGCAATGTTGGTACTCACATTATTCTTCCTCACCTCCAACAGACATGCACCAAGTTCAACCCAGGCTCATACCATGCAGACATTCATCCAGACCTCCTCCAACATAATTGGTTCTGTCCTGAGACAGTGATAAGGATGGCGGTTGTACACCCCCCCCCCCCGAACACTCACCCTCCCACGCTCCTTTCCTCTAAGATAGCCCTGCCTCCGGGATGCCACATTCTTGTACTACTGCTGCTCCTCTTAGAAGGCATGGAAGTTAATCCTAGTCCACCTTCTACTCCAAATGATAGCCCCCCGCCAAACAAGGGTCTCAACATTTTTTACTCCAATATTAGGAGACTCCCCCCACCCTCCAAATTAGACCAAGTGAAATACAGGTAAATCAAAACCACCCTAATGTCCTAATCTTAGTTGAGACCTGGCTCTCTCCCCATACTACTTCCTCTGCCACTAACATCCTGGGCTACATCTCCATCAGGCAGGATCGCTCCAAAGGTGGGGGAGGGGTCTTACTCTATTCTGCCTGCCACTATAGCTTCACCGTCATACACCATGAAGCCATCCCCAAATCCCACAAGCTCATCTCAAGTGTCCTGTCACTCCGTCTCAGTACTAATCACAGGAATATACTGCTTACCTGAGAATACCACCGACGTGGTAGTAGGCACCCTGCAAAAGGTGTTGGACCCCTTCCCCACTGGGAAGCATATTATCCTAGGAGACTTCAACATCAACTGATACTGGGTCCCTCCCCCCTTCCAATCTGCACACAAAAATCGAGGCCCAGAACCTGTGTCCCATGATCTCGTCATACACTCACTTTGAGATTCTCCAACCACAGCACAATAGATTGGTTGCTAGCTTCCCGCCCAGAAAGAATCCTGGCTGCGGACAGCATGTTTGACATATTCAGTGATCACTGCATGACTTACTGTGTGAGGAAAATTAAAGCCCATTAAAGCTCGCCCAAGGATAACCCTAGCTAGATAGTTCAACCCTGATGTTTTTATCCAGGACCTGTTTTCTGCCAACTGGGCACTCACCCTCTCTGCTCTTCACCCAGAGGAGGTGCCGGCCTATTTTTCCTCCATGTTCACAGCTATCTGTGATAGACCTGCCCCAGTGAAAAGATAAATGGTCCGGGGTCACAATCTGCCCTGGGTCACATCTGACATACCTGAACTCTTTCAACTACGAGATGTGGCCTGATCTAGACATACATTTGCAGGTCTAACTATGGACAGGCAAGCCTTCACCTCCCTCTGAAACAACTACTCCACCACAGTTACATGGCAGGCCAAGACTGTCTACTTCTAGGACAGGCTTGTGTGCAATGGTTCAGACCCAGTCAAATTCTGGAAAACAATCCACAGTCTCCTCATCTCCTCCTTACATTCCGATGGGTCCCACTCTAACCATGGACCTCTGCTTTCTGCTGAGGACCTAACTCAGCATTTCACAGAATGCCCCAAGGCCTTCTTTCCCCAATCCCCCATTGCTAACCATTCATCAGCTCCTCCAACTGGCAATCTCCACCTACAGGCAATCCCAGTTGGTGATGTATGTAAAGAGCTATCAGCACTAAACACAGCCTCCAACTTTGGGGTAGATGGCATCTCCTCCAAATTCTTTGTCCTTTGTGCCCTGGCTATAGTGGCCCCCATTGCCTACATCTTTAATCCGTCCCTATGCAACAGCTCCATCCCCAGTAGCTGGAAGCTCACACTCTTTGTCCCTATCCACAATGGAGGTTTTACAGATGCACTGACCAATTACCACCCGATATCCTTTCTACCCATCCTTTCTAAGACATTAGAGATATTAGTTTCTAGACAACTATCCAGTATCTATTCATAGATATTGCCAAGGCTTTCAACAACGTGGACCATCACTTGCTCCTAAACAAGCTTGCAGCCTCTGGAGTTTCCTCCCCAGAGATTAATTGGTTTGAATATCACCTGTCCAACTGAACTCAGGTCTGTCAAGCTTGGTACACCATGTCTTCCTCCCTCTTGGTCATGCTTGGGGTTCCTCAAGGCTCTGACCTGGGGCCTCTGCTCTTTACAGTTTTTATTAATGACCTCCCCATGGCTCGCTCTACTTGCAAAATGCACATGTATGCTGATGGTTCCATCATCATAATATCTGACTCTTCTGTATCCACTACCGAACAGACCCAGCAAGAGGACTTCCTAACAGTACAAAAGTGGTTTTAAGATAATTTGCTAGCCATGAACCAAAAGAAGACAGTTTCTATGCTGTTTGGCTCTAGGTAATTGCTTAACTCACTTACATTATTTATTTTATTTTTTATTTATTGAGTCTTGTATTACAACACCTTTGAACAGTACAATTAATTTACAAAGGTTCCATGTCATTAGTACAAATACAAAACAAGGTAAACAATAGATAAGTAAATAGCAGACATCAAGAATATACTTAAAAAAACCTAATACATTGAAAGCAATCAAAATAACACTGAATGTTAATCAATTTGACACTAAAGGGGGCTGGAAGAGAGGGCAGCCTGGGAGGCCTTGTCAAAATCTAGGACAGAAAGTAATGGGGTGTAAGGCAAGGGATGGGAGAAACAAGAGAGAGAAGGAGATGAGTTGCACAGGAAGTGGAGCGGAGTTGCAAAGGAGGTAATGGGGCAGAGAGATGAGGGAAAGGGGAGGTGGATGGAGGGAAATGGGGCCATTGCAGGGAGAAGGGGGAGTGCTGGCGAAGTGAGGGGGAGGAAGACAAATTAATAGTAGAGGGAGAAGAGGTGGTGTTTAGCCAGGGGAGGAGGGCACCCTAGCAGGCCTTGTCGAAAACCCAAGAGAGAGACAGCAATATGGGTGGGAGAGAGGTAAGAAAGAGAGATGTAGGGGGAAGAAGTTGTAAAAGAGGTGGCATGAGATAAGTGAATGGGTGGGGGGCTGAAAGAGGGAAGGTGAGGAGGAGCAGGGGAAGAGCTCAAAGATGTGCAAGCAGAGAAGAAGCAGGGGTGAGGGGAAAAGGCACGAGGGTAGGATTGAAATGAAGTACCAAGTGTTAAAAGTGCCAAAAGGTATAAGTACAATGGTAACATAAGCAGAAGGCTGCTAAGGGCGGCAGTCACATATACTGTTTGCTAATAGATGATGCTGGAGTTTGTGTTTGAAAGAGTCAAGTTTTGACTCAGCAGAGATGTCCCTACCCAGGGAGTTGAGCCAGAGGGGGGCTCTATAAGCAAAAGACAGCTGACCTAAGGTGGTGCAACATCTGGGAACAGTAAAGACCAGAGTTGCTGAGCTGCGAGTACATTGGGTACTGTGACAAGGGCTAAGGAGATGTTGGACCCCAGGGGGCAGCAAACCAAGGTGTGCCTTCTTGGCAAGTAAACAGGTTTGATATTGGATCTGGTTGAATAATTAGAGTCACCTAGTCTGAGCATATAGGTTACACGTGTGTGTGAGGCGGGCAGCCCTGGTAAGGAGTCTGCTTGCTTTAAGAGCAATAGTGATCCTGTGAAGGGATGTAGCAGGGGCAGAGCCGTAAACAACCAGCCCATAATCGATGATGGTAATGACAGAGCTGAAAATTGCTATTTTTAGTGCCTCGGGGGTGAGGCTATGCTTGTGCCTGTGGAGTAGGCCAATTCTTATGTTGACAGTTCGAGCTACGTTATCAATATGTTGTGAGTAGGTGAGTGAGCTATCAACAGTGACCTCTAGATATCTTAAGGAGTGAATCTGTTCAAGCAGGGTGCCAATGCAGTTTGTGATGAACAAGGGTTTGGACTTGTGTTTCTTATGGGCATTGTTGAAAAGCATCACTTTTTTTTTTATAGTTTAGCACTAGTTTTTGAGTGCTGAACCACTTTTCCACTTCTGAGAAACTGTGTTGAAGGTTATCCTGGAGGATCTTAGGGTCAGGGTTACTATAGTAGATCACAGCATCATCCGCAGAGAGCAGAATCTGTTCATGACAGGCTCGTGGGAGGTTATTCAAGAAGATACTGAATAGAAGGGGCCCTAGTATAGATCCCTGAGGCACTCCGGAAAGGACTGGCTTCCTTTCAGAGAGGACACTGATTATCTTTACCTGCGCGAATGGTCTTCTAAATAGCTTTTGAACCAGCTGACAGCATCATTCGACACCCCTGCAAGTGATAACTGCCCGA
Organism: Neoceratodus forsteri; assembly: GCA_016271365.2. Classification (NCBI taxonomy): domain Eukaryota; kingdom Metazoa; phylum Chordata; order Ceratodontiformes; family Ceratodontidae; genus Neoceratodus; species Neoceratodus forsteri. The sequence continues at coordinate 34,602,223 of JADMNL010000030.1, forward strand.
GTTGCAGTGAGCGGTTCACAGTATCAAAGGCCTTCATCAGGTCGATAAAGGCAGCCCCTGCCAGATGGCCTTGGTCGAGTGCGTTATGTATGAAGCAAATGAATTCTAACAGTGCAGTGGTAGTACTATGACCTTTACGAAAGCCATGCTGCTGGGGACATTGGATATTGTATTTGTCCAGGTATTCCACACGCTGATGTGCAATTATACACTCTAGTGCTTTCGATAGAGGAGGCAGAATGGAGATTGGCCTGTAGTTTGTGTGGTGTGCCCTATTTCCACCTTTGTGCACCGGGGTTACTAGGGCCTGTTTCCATTTTGGGGAGAATTGCCCAAGTCTTAGAGAAAGGTTTAGAATCTTGGTAAGAGGTGTAAGAGTTTCCTCGAGGGTGAGGGCATGAAATTTGAGATCTAGATTGTCCCCACTGAATCTTGCTTTACCAGTACTTTGCATATGTACTTTCTAGCCTCATGCTTAGTAACCTCTTTGAAGTAAAAAAAAAAAGAAGGGGGCCTGTTGCTGAGCATCACAGACTTGGGAAGGGGGCAGGGCAGAGACCGTGAAAATATCAGGGAGGGCACTGCTGAGGTCTGTAAGGCATTGTAAAAATATTGGCTATGACCATTGGGTCGAAAGCCAGGCTTCCATCAACATTAAGCATGGTGGGTACTCTCTTGAGGTCTTTGCCAGTGACATCCTTTATGTTGCTCCAGAAATTTTTACTGTCACCCCAGGAGTCAGAGAGCTCCTCCCTAAAGTATTGATTTTTTGCAAAACGGATGGCTCTGGTACAAACATTTCTGGATTTTTTATAATTCTGAATATCTATTTGCTTTCCTGTGGCTTTGGCCTGGTGCCAGAGGTGGTCCCTAGTCTTCATAAGTTCCAGTAGTTCAGGTGTTATCCAAGGGTTGCACACCCCTTTAACTTTCCACTTTTTTACGGGGGCATGGATATCACTTGCAGCATTAAAGCGGTCAATGAAGAAGTCAAGGGCCTCGTCAATATCACTGGTAGAGTCCAGCAGTGACCAATCCTGGCTTCGAAAGTGTGACCTGAGTGGCTCTAGGTGTCCTGGAGTTAGGACCCTACTGAGAATAACCTTAGGTGGAGATTTGCTGAACTTGTTGGACCAACTACAAAGTACAGGGGAGTGGTCGCTTAGGGTGTCAGAGAGTACAGACACATTTGTGATTCGTTCCAGGTGACTAAACCTACACATATTTCAAGATGATCCCCTGGACTCTGTATCCACCTAAAAATGCCTAGGCCTCCACTTGCACCAGCACCATGACTACTCTGGGTTGTGACACAGGTGATTGCCAAGAGTTCTGCAAAATCTGGAGCCATCTACAGGATAAAGAGCTGCCTGCAGCTTACTACCAGGAAACAAGTGGTTGAACTCACTCTCCTTCCCCTGCTGACTATGGGAATGTTGTCTACTCCAGAACCAACCCCTCCAACCTAGCTAAACTCATCACTCTGTTTAATGCCCTCTGCAGATATTCCTAGGCTTCCCCTTTCATACCCATCACTGTTCCATGTACAAAAGTCTGGGTTGGGCTCCTCCTCCAGTGAGACACAAGCTGCACACCACCATGTTAAGCGTCAAATACTGGGCTTGCAAACTGCCCAACTACCTCTCAGATCTCATCACTCCCTCCTCTAACTCCTCCTATTCACTGAGATCAGAGGATGGTCACTGGCTGCTTATCCCACGCTGCAGACGCAACCTAGGGAAATCCTCCTTCAGGTATAGGCTTCCCAGCATATAGAACACCCTCCCCGCCAAGATCACCACTTCACCTAGTTTCCAGTCGGCCAAGTTCCAGATAAAGGCCCACTTTTATTTACAGTTATTTAAAAGTTGGTAAACGGGAAAGGCATACTGAGCCAAGGCTCATTTCCAGGTGTGACCCAGGGAAGGGACTGTACGTACAGAAGCAGCATTACATTGCAGGATAATGGGTACATACAGAAACATCAGCGGGTGTGCTAACATAAATAATCACAGGTTTTATCCCGGCCCGGTGGCGCTGAGAGTTGAGGAGCTGGACACCACACCTCGCGCCATGCCAGCGACCCGTGTTCGGGAACGGACATGGGCCACCGGGGGTCGGCAGGGGCAGGGAAGGATGCAGCGTCTGGAGGACTGCTCTCCTTCCCTGGGGAGGGGGGTATCACGGCACCGATACCCGAGTGCCCTCTAGCGGAGGCTGGGGAGCAAGGTATACGGGCGTGCACATGGGGGGGGGTCAGGTGCAACGCCCCAAGGGGACCACGCAGGAGCATGCATCGGCCACCTCGGCTGACGCCACTGCATGCACCGCTCCTGAGGAGTAAAGCAAGAAAACCTGCTGCAGCGCCTTCATGAAACCGCCTCACCATACCGCATAGCTCTCAGGCTGACTTCTGTACCTGAACTGTGTCCCGTGACACTTGGCCGGGTGGCATGGCCTCATATCAGGGGTAAGTCAGGGGCAGGGGTCGGCTCATTGAGAGTGGGCTGGCGGGGCCGTGGACTGGTGGACAAATGGTGCTGTAGCAGGAATAAAAAAAACAACAGGTTTTATACCACAGGGACCAGTGATCAATCATGAGTCACTTTAACTTCCGCTGTTCTGCCACAACTGCCTCAGACGCTCTTTGGAGCCCTGTCTCCCCGGAGACTGCAACTTAGTGCATGGAGCATGGTTATCCTACTGCAGTCCCTGTTCTCCAGGCTATGCATGACAGGCATGCAAAACAACCTCTGTACTCAACTCTTAGTTACATTCTGATCTATTCATTGAGTTGCTGTAGATGCATCTGCAAGGTGCAAATGCTGTTACTTCCCCTGCAACCACACAGGAATTTTGCTGTAATATATCTGCCTTCTCTCTGTAAATTATGTATCTCCTTGCTTAGTGAAGTCTGTAAATGATTACTTACATTCCCTATACACAACGTTTTTTCCCCTCCCTTCCCAGGCCGCAATTATAAACGAGCCCCTGGGCTCTGTTTGCTTACGTGCCCAAAAAACATTTTAAATAAATAAATAAAACAACATCCCTGAACAGCCAAACCACTGCTTACCTTCTAAGGGCGTTTAGCGGCTGGTTATGCCCCCACCAATATGTTTGTTCAGAATAGGATACTTTTTCTTTCTGAAAGAAAAACAGCAAACAAATAAATTACCAAATCTATCAATCAACCAATCGATACAAGCAAAGTATAAACTCATTATTGAGTTCCTTAAAAGTCTTCTTTGGGCCAGCCTGGTAGCGCAGAGGGCTGAGGCGCTGGCGCCTTACCTCGCACTACACCGGCAACCCGGGTTCCGGAATGACCTCGTGTCACCAAGGTGCCAGCTCGGGGGGAGGGTTGGAGCTATGGCTCTCCCCTCAAAAGGGTGGATGCCCTACTCCACGTAGACCCGCTCCCACGGGTGGAGATCCGTGGGCAGAACAGGCGGCTGGAGCAGTGACGCAAGTCTGGGAGATTTGAAGGGGCCACTGGATCTCAAGCAGGCGTGCACCTCCAGGCACGCACACGCATGTGTACACCGCGGCCCCAGGAGGGAAGGGGAGAACTGAAATACCAAAAATTATAAATGGGGGGAAAAAAAAAACCTTCTTTGGTCCTGATGTCAGTATAAGACTTCATAACACTTTTGACCTTTTTCCAAATGTTGTAGGTGGAATAATCCACTCCAGGTGTGCAGCAAAGCTACAATAACCACACATTCTGAACCTCATGTCTTACAACCCACCCAGGACATTCAGTTATTGCATGAGTGTTGTACACCCAACTGTGGATTATTCCTCACGTAACCGGTGCCACATCCTTACTACCTGTTAGGGTTTCACTACCCTTTGGTTTACCCAGTTAAGGCCCGGCTGCCACTGCCATCGATGATAGTAACTGAAGAGAGATGGTAGCAAACCAGAACACTAAGCTTCTAGCTGCCATTCTTCAGTATCCTTGTTCAGCCAGACAGCGCAACTGACCTGAAGATACTGACTAGAGCGTTATTCATCAAAACCTTTAACTGCATTTTACATATCCGCATCCTTATTTTAACCCTTGCTGTGCCGCAGACTGATATATCAGTTCAAAATTCCGCAGCCTAAGGGTTACAAAAGCAGAGAAATGGGTGTGTAGCTAGCACATATAGCTATTTGTTTTCACAAAGAGGAAACAACAGAACCACCTCCACACCTCTTGTCATCAAAGCCCACTGCACAGCAAACAAGAGAGTCTCACCCCAAAAGAGAGGGGATTACCTTCAAATATAAATCATTTTGAATTTAAATAGAGGAAAAGGGTTCCAAGAATTCGCACCGTGCGCAACGAAAATTGTGCACGCTAAAAAAAACAAATCAATGATTTTAGCACAAAAGCATTAAAACCACTGAGAAATACTAAAAACTAACAAACAAAATAAAACCGATGCAATTTATCATGCACGCGGTAATTTTATTTCAGAAAAACCACGAAGCAGGAAAAACACGAAAAATCCGAACTGAGCAGAACTCAGCACAAATGTGGTAAAATAGATAAAATAAAGAAAATATACAAAATACCTTAAAAGCAGCACTTAAAAAGAAAGTAAATGGCACAGGAAGATCTCTGAAGAGGAGAGCTTCAGAGCAGTGTTGCCAGTTCAGCGGAGAAAAAGTTCTGAGGTCCCTCAGGCTGACTGCAGGCTGCACTCTAACTGTATCCTGATTGGCCAATGCCTTCTTCATTTGCATTGACTCCTCCTCTCCAAGGCAGCTGAACCCAGCTGGCTTACTGCATCTGTATCTGTCAATAGATGCTAAAGAATTCCTGGGGTGAGAAAGTAAAAATACACTGGCCAGCCCGCCGGCACAGCAGTTGGATTTCCGCCGGGGACCCGGGTTCGGAAACGGACCTGGGTCATTGGAGGGCCAGCCGGGGGGGGGAGGGAGAAAGATGGAGTGTCCCCAGGACTGCTCTCCTTCTCTGGGGGAGGGTGGGAAGAACATCCATTTCGGCGGACCCTGGCAGAGGCAGAGTGCATAAGCACGTCCAGCGTCTGAGGTGTGCCAGGGGTAAAGCAGACGCTGGACATCATTGCATGTCTCCACCACCCAAAAACCTCACGAAAAAATTCGGCTCCCAGCTGCCCTCCATGAAGCCTGCCTTGGTCTCGAATAACCTCCAGGCTGGCCCTCCGACCTAATTCGGTCATCAGCGCACCACTGGGGTCAGTGCCACGACCCTACCTTGGGGGACAAGCCAGGGGTATCAGAGGGTCACAGCTAGATATGGAGGCGGAGGCCAAGGTCCGTGACCGGCAGAGTTACTTGGCAGCTGGAGGCTTAGGGGCAAAAAAATATAATAAAATAATTAAAAAAAAAAGTAGTAAAAATACATTAACAGTTGTACAGCAACAATATTTTGTGCCAAGTAATGTACAGCTGACCCCAACCAGTAACATGAGTTGAAACTGGCACCAGCCCACTAGCCAAAATCTTGTAGATTTTATATCGGGCTAATAAAATTTTCCTTTAACTAGCTCTGCGGGCTTGTACTGGAGAAGGTAACATTTCACCAAGTACACCCGCTGGGGCAGTGGAAAAGTCTGTGGGGTAGTGGATTTTCACAGTCATTAGCCCTGCTGGCTAGTGGCTGGCAAAACTCGATTTCGACCCCTGCAGTAATAATGAAAAAATACTGTACAGGGTGAGCCAAGGAGTTGCAACAAAACAAACAAAAAATGAAAAAGCAACTCTCAAGTGCTTTTCATCAAATGATAACAAGAACTTATGCCAAGTGCTACAACTACCCAGATTAACAGAACTCAAATAAACACAGACAAGTGCAAACAGAATTACAAGAGCGATGGAGAAATCAGTGGCTTACTCAGACTGCTCAGTGTCTGGTCACATTCTATTTACTTCATTGTTGTTTATTTAACTTGTACACTGCCCTTCCCATGACTCTAGGCGCCCTCCAAAATAAGAACTAGAACATGCAAAGCACACATTTTCAGCCGCTGAAAGCTTTCCATTAACACAAATTCAGATGCCAGACGAGTTCTGGGCAATTCCAAATGCCTGTGCAAGCAAATCCATGAATAATTTTGCATGTCTGACATTTTATAGCCCTGTTTCTACATGAAACTAACCTTTCATGTCATAGTCAGTAAGACGATTACTCTTCCGTATGTGCAGATATTTGAACTTATTTTAGTTTTCTGATAGCTGCACTCCGGTGAGGATCCCAGATAAGGGAATTATACATAAAGTGATTTTCCAGGTGTCTGCAAAATAATTCCTTTTGGCATTGACGAACTCAAATCCCTTAAGATTCTCTCCAAAAATTTGAATTTCTGGATGTTCCAATGTTTTATTACTGAAGATTTCTGCACGGAAACAAACTCTCTATCCCTTATACATCATCTGTCTCCACTGCTTTTTGTGCTTTAAAGTCATAATCTTCTTGTTGAGAAGTCAGGCAGACTCATGTCTGTGGCAGCAGGGTGTGATGTCTCAAGCAGATCATGACTTAACAGGAGGTAGCATAGGCAATGTGAATAGATGGGGGTCTAAAGGAAAAATATCCTTTTGAATGAAAATGTCTTCAGTAGTGATATAAGAGCTCCAGAAATTAATATTTTTTGGGGAGTTGCAAGCAGAGAATTCAGAGATAACATTCGCTACCCAGAGTATGCAAAGGAATACCCAGCTGGTGTGGGTAGTTAAATGACTGAGGATGAAGGCTGCAGTGCTTATTCAACCCCAAGCCAGTAATTCCAAGTATAGTCCAACGAACTGAATGTTTATTAACAGTATCGACTAGGAGTTTTTTTTGTTAATCTGCTTATTTAAACAATATACCATGACAGAGAGTGGGTATATTGGTGGATTTACCATGCCTGGTGTGGTTCGGGTCACGAGGCGAACTAAGTGACTTCAACCATTACTTAGAAGTGGTAAATCCACCCATATACCCACTTCTTGTCATGGTATATTGCTATTATACAATATTCAACTTGTTTTTTTTGTTTTTATAGTGATATAAAACTTTACAGTGGGTATACTGGAGGATTTATCACGGTCATGTGATGTGTTTTGACCAATGAGGTTACAAGATTTTCATACCCCATTGTATAATAAAGAATTTTCAACGTACAGAACAGCAGGTCATAAACATGAGTTCACAGTACATGCAAATGACTAGGAGAGTTTTGGAAGGTGCCCTTTTCTCTTTTTCTGTGTACTAGAGGTGGATAATGATTGTGAGTATGTCTAAAATATGGGTAAAATACTGCGGGTATGTCTGAAATGTGGATAAGCTATCCCGGGTGTATCTAAAATGTGGAGAATCAATTAAGAAGTGGTTGCAGTAGTCTGTGGGGTATTAACTGATGTTTGTTTCTCTATTCTGACTGGCTTACAATAGAAATGGGTCATACAATATTGAAAAGTTCTGCCACTGCCCAAGAGGACCTTCCCCAGTCCTTTTGATTTTCATGCATAAATTACCCCTTCTTACATTGATTCTGGAATTGTATTTCATTACTGTCTGCTGCAGTTAGTTTATGCATTCTGAGCTGCTAAAAACTGCAGGGTGCACCAGAGCTTCTAAGCAAGCCTGGTGTTGCTGTGGGCCCAGGATTGTACTGCTGATATCACTATAGGGCAGAGTCAATTTCACACACACACAAAAAAAAACATACTGAGCCAGCCTAGTGGCGCTGAGGGCTGAGGCACTGGATGCCACACCTTGCTCCACACCGGCTGACCAGGTTTGTTGATGGACTCGGGCCGCCGGGGATCAGTAGGGCGAGAGAGGGATTGAGCGCCCAGTGGCAGCTCTCCCTCTCTGGGGAGGGTGGTGTGTCTGTCCCGCTGCTATATCACCCTCTACTGGGTGAACCTGGGGTTGGCGATGCAGTCAGAACACATAGTGGGAGGGGCAGCGTCAGCTGAGGGCCCTGGGAGGAGCTGCGTCTCGACGCATGCCTCCCAACTGGCTCTCCTAGAGTGCTGGTGACTGTGGGGTATGGGCTTAATAGAAACACGGAAAATGGCCCCGTCACTCCTAGGTGACTGCCCCTCCAGCGTCAGACCATGTCACCAGCTACCACCAGGGCAGACTCCGTTGCGTACCACCCGCTCCACCATTGTTTGGGGGAAGGTAAGAGGAGTCCTTCCCTCACCCCGCCCGGGGGGGGGGTATACCGGGAACTTACCTTGGGGTCTCTGAGCGGGGGTCACTCTAAGAGCAGACTCCTGGGGTGACAATGGGGCAATGTGAAGGTTGAGGGGTCCTGATTGAGTGAAGGATGGGGGTGGGGAAAGGCAAATAAAGAGAAAGTACAAAAACACAAAACAAAAAAAACATACTGACAAGGCATTTGGATTTTGGCATAATGTATTGCTAACAGGGTGTCTTGGGGAAGAGGAAACAGTATGTAGACTGATTACTGGTAGGTTTCCCTTGCAACATTGTTGCAACTGCATGGTACTGCACAGTGTGAGTCACTTCTCTATCCTATAGTCAAGGCCCCTGGAATTCTGCGATTGCAGAATTTTCCGCAGGATTTGCATCATGCCGCAGAATTTATATAGTGCCACAGAATTCATTGTTTTTGGTGAATTTTCATTCAAATATACAGTTTTTCCATAGTGCCAGGCTCCTGCGCACATCGTGTTTATTCTGAAGCCCCTCCTCTACGCTTGGTAGGTGAGGTCATCAATGACATCACTTCATACTTTAGCCAATGGCAGGGCTGCATTCTGCCACAGAAATGAATAAATCATGCCGCAGAAATCAGAAAATGCTGCCGCAGAAGCCCAGGAGTCCTGCTGCAAAACTCAGAAAATTCTGCCGCAGAGCACTAGGGGCCCTGCCTATAGTGATGTCATCAGGAGCTAGCAGCCCAGCAGCTGAACAGTAAAGGCAAGTGCAGCAGGGCTCAAAAACAAATCCAAATTATGGAAGGCAGAGTAAATCTTTGCCAAAAACAACAAATGCACACACCTTTTCAGGTCTAGTACTGCATATAATGACTACAAACTGTAACTTTCTGGACCATCATGAAAGGTCCTCTTTAAGGCTAACAGCACTGAAGTTGAATCTGTAAGTCATTTTGTGCTGTAGAAGCTGTTTTTCAAATACAGGTTCCAATTCTGTTATTGGTCTGTCTTCACTGATCTCTTAGTAAACTCAATGGCCATTTATTTTTTATAATAAAATGTTTTATTGAGAACTTTTATACAGAACAGCCGAAGGCACAGCAATAAAAGGAGTAGACTTGCAACAGCAACTGCAGGCATTACATAACAGTTGGACAAGCTACAGAACGGAGTAATGGCAAATTAATATAGTTAATCCAGACTCAGTTTAACAGAAAAATGTAGTGTATATCTATGGGGCAGGGTGAGACCCCGCAGTTGATAGAAGAAGTATTATGCTTTATAGAGTTAATCTATAGTTCAGAAAGCGTCACATTAATCAAGAAATAAAACTGACCACGGTACAGATTCTGTGTCAGTCTCTAGTTTATAAGTCGTCCATTGTCTCCAGATTTCCTCCAAGACAGGGAGACGATTTAAACAATAACAGGTTTCAGGGTTTTAAATAATTGATTAGCAGTTTTTTTTCTTGGGACTATACTAACTGTACAGAAAGTATTTATATAGATTTTGTAGAAGTACTGTGTTTGTTAAACACAGTGAGGCAAGAGCTATGCATTTTCACAAAGATTTAACACTTTTATGAGCAAAACGCTAATCAATTTTTAGAGTTAAATAAATCCCTGGGTTTGCTTTTCTAGGTGGTATAAGGAATCTATTATTGCGACCCACTGAGCCGTTTTGGGTGGGTGAGACTTAAGACAGAGTTTGGTGACAGCTTTCTCTGCCCCCGCGATTAAAATAAAGAGGAGCTTCAGCTGCCTCCCTCTAACAGCCACTGGGGATGAGAGTACATACATAAGGACCAACAGAGAGGCAAGCAGACCTGGGCAATCAAACAGGTTTTCTAAGATTTGGGTAAGTGTCGCCCAATAAGGGGCCAGGACTGGGCATCACCAGAAAATGTGTGCCTGGTCTGCCTGAGACTCCCCACATGCCCGCCAGCATTTGCCCACTAATTCCCCCATAAATTTCATCTGGATGGCAGGGGTTCTGAAGAACCAAGTCTGACCTTTCCATGCAAACTCCTTTAGGTAGGGGGCCATGGATATATTGCAAGTGGGAAGGGCATACTTGAGCCCATGGTGCTCCTCACAGAGCGATTGTAAATCTGCGGTCCATTTCTTAAGGACCATAATGCTCAAGTCCTTGGATTGGTCTTTCAAGATAGCATACAACCAACCCATTAGGTGGCTCCAAACTCCCCCTGCTGGTGGAACTGAAATTTTGCAGAGTCCTAGTGGCAGATCTGGTAGTTGCTGCTGTTTTGGGTATTGTTTATTCATATAGGTCCTAAGTTGTAGGTAACAGAAATGGTCCATGACTGGGAGGGAATATTTGTTCCTCAGGTGCAGGAATGGAAGCTCCTCTCTTACTTCAAGGAATTGGTGTACACAGATGAGCTTTCTTCTAATCCAGTGCCCCAAGAAAGTATTGATTTGGGGGGCTAGATGGTCTCTGCTACCACTGACTCTATATGGCAGAATACAGACAGTAAAAATGAATGCATTACCAAGTTTTCTATTTTTGTTTCAAACCCTCCCCCATCCCTGGGTATTTTTGGAATGCCTTGCAGAAAGCTCTACGCAAGTTCAGTTGGGGAGGACATCAGTCCAGAATAGCGGAAAGAGTTTTACGAGGAAGGAGGGAGAGAAAGAGAGGTGGTTTGAGTTTTCCAAGCCTGCATTTATACTATCTAGCAGAACAAGGGTTATTTATCTGCATATGGGTAAAACAGAGGGTGGAGTCAAACTGGCATTTAATAGAAAAGAAAATGTTCCCAGGACACGTGTTGTGGGCCTTAGCTACAGTGGAGGTCTCTTCGCAGTTCTGACAAGAGATCTGCTATCCCTGGACGAAACACACCTTCTGCATCCTAGTGAAACACTTATTAACACCCCGAATACTTCAGGACCACTCTCCGTTATTCGAATGAAGATTCATTCCCGAAACAGGATACATATTGGGAAAGGAAAGATGTAATTAGATTTGCTCAGTGTCTGGAGGTGATGGATGCCCCTGTATGCTCAGTTAAAGAAAGATTTGGCCTCAGGCAGGAAGGCCACTTCTGATATTCCAAATCCATTTATTTTAGCACTTGATAATATATCAAAGATACAAAGACCATTAACAGATTTGGAACATTTTTATGATGTGGTTACATTATGTGAAAATTTGACATGTATTAGTCCTCCATCAGATCTTAATAGATGAGGAGTTTCCTCTGCTGGGTTTCATAAGGATAAAATGGGAACAGGAGGTAGGGTCCCTATTCCCCTAAAGAGTGTGAGGTGAGAATACAGAGAGGTGGCAGGTCACCTCTGAGTTGGAGGAATACCACTGGAAAATAATGGTAAGATACTTTTGGACCACATCCATAACCAAACATTTTCATATTACCAATGCTGACCAGTGCTGGCACCAATGCGGCAGTGGAATATGTATGGAATATGTACGCATTACCATATTTTTGATCCTGCCCTAAATTACAACAGTTTTGGTTACCTACACTCAGTACCTCACAACAATTACTGGGAAAACCTTCCATGCCTTTTACTGATTCAGTACTTGGCTTCCCAGCCTTAATGAAAGGCAGTAGGCAAAGGTGTAAATTGGCTCACATCCTCTTGAAATGCACAACCATTCATTGGCTCTCCTGATCCTCCCTCAGTGGCACGATGGAGAAATAAAGTAAATGAGATAGAGCAAATGGAAGGAATCCTGAGCTTTTTACATCTCGAGGAAGATAATGTTCTTCATCATTGGTCCACTTGGCATAACTTCATTAACAACAGAACAGACAATCCTTCCACTGGGGCTCTGAGAAAGAAGGGAGATGCTGAGGGAGTGCAGTAGTGTGGTCAATCTGACCTCCTGCCCCAAAATATCTCTGTGTCTTGGTGCAGGGGTGGGTTGGACACGAGGGGCACCTTAGATATATAAGGGAATATATCTTATTGTTTTGAGTATCAAAGGGCCTGAATAGATGCATTTTCTTTAAAAAGAAAAATGAAAAAAAAAAAAAACACACACAATATTGTCATCCAAATTCATCGTTTTAGCTATGCTTCTGGGTTGCACATTAAGCGTCTGATGTCACACAGACACTTGCTTATACAACTAGTTAAATCGGAGGTGAAAATAAAGCTGTTCTTAATCCTTTCCAGACTGCCCCATTTATATCTTCTCAGGCATCACAAATGTCACTGAAAAGGTGCAACATACCTATCAGTTGTAAAAAGGGGTAGAGATGGGGTAGAATTTATGGCATGACTTATCTGATTTTTTCTTATCCAAAGGTAGCAACCATAACATCACCCACAGCAGACCCACCCAGATCCATTTTCTGTTCAACCTGCCACCACCTCTTCAGATGGAATCCCAATCCTCACTCAGCTGTTTCCTCCAAACATCTTCCATTACCCGATCATGACATCCACTGGATCCAAGGGTACACACACACACACACGGAGGGTCCTCTGCCTGCCTTCTACTGTGAAAATACAAGCTCAGGGATTAAATCTGTTCACCTGCATGGCATGTAGTCACCACATTATCAGGCCAGTCGCCTAATAAATATTAAAATGACGGAGAAGAAAAATATGATGACAAAAATAACTGCAGCTCAGTGCAACCACAAGAAAAGAAATTCCTATGCATTCTGAATGATAAAGAATTATAAAAGCAATTAGGCGTAATTAAGGGTTTCTGCTTGTAGAATGGCACAGATACACGGGTGGCAGAGAATAAAGGTGAGTACGTTATAAGAGCAATAAGAAAAAACATGTTTTAAAAGGTTAGTAATCAATCCCTTATTTTATTTCACACAGTTAAATGGTTTGTCCCATGCTGGTGTGCACCGATATAGCGAGTATTATTGAGTGGCTCAATAGTACTGCTCGAAATCTACAGCAAGTGGTGCAAGAGATGAGCTATCCTGTATAGCGAGTGTAGCAGTGAGCTACACTCACGACAGCAGGATATAGGAAGGTGTTTGGCCAAGTCCTGCTGAGCTGGCTGTTTGGTGTAGTGGCTAGAGCCACTGCCTGCGGAGATGGTGGACCCGGATTCCAGTCCTGGTGTGGAACAAATTTTTCTGAATGCTGTTTTTGAATTCTTTCTAAGTCTGCCCACCCCCTGGAGTTGATAATCATTTAGTTGGTGTGCAGGAGGCATAGCCCCCCCCCGCGTAAAAAATCATTTTGTTATTGTTTTCTGTGACAAGGTGAGCGACCGTCGCTGTTTGTGGCGGTCGATGTTATCTTGGTTGCCCTATTGACGTCAGGCGCTGTTTGTGTTCTGCGAGTTAAGGGAATCGCCCTTATGACATAAACCACCCCCCCCAGCCTCTACCATCCCCTGCTATCAAGTCTGCTTCTTCACAGCACCATCAGCCCCTCTCTCCCACCATCAGAGTGGCAGGGATCCACGCACAGTGGGCCTGGGTGTGCCACGATCATCATATTAGGGTACATTTTTTTTGTTTGTTTTTGTTTTGTTTGTATGGTTTCTCCCTCCCCTTGCGTTGCTCAACCCACCTCCCCCTAGGTGCTGCGCAGTACCCCAGCAGACCAATGAGCATGTGGCAATGTCCTAAGCAGAAGACAAGCACCATGGCCACCACAGGTGTCGTTCCAGCTGTGGAACCTGGTGCCATCCCTCCCTAGTTGGAAGCTATGTGGCAGTGCCATCCCAGCCCCAAGCTGCAGCTCCTTGGATCCGCTCCTGAACACAGCTCACCGACGAAGTGCAGTGCACTACCCACTGAGCCATTAGGCAGCATCTCAATCACTTTTATTTTTCTGCAAAGTAGTGCCTTACAAGGGAGTACTGGAAGAGGTGGCCAGCACGATACATTACAAGCCAACCATATGGATGCTAAGCTTTGCACAGGAAACCATAGCCTTCTGCGCACTTGGTAACAGCTTAACTTAGCCATTTCTGTGTCTTTCACATGTTATGAATATGACCCATGGCTAATTAGCCACCAAGCTTTAGAGACAGAAGTTTTACTCATGACTGTTGCTGTTTAGTACTGTCTAACTGTAGGAGGGACATTGATGCAGCTGGGTAAAGACTAGGACCAGCACCTCAGGGGCCTCGTGCGCAGCTGTGGCCCTGACACTGCCTCTTTCGGAATGTAGCACACAAAGGAGATATTTTCTCTGACGACTTCTTTGACTTCTGTTCAACAGCTCTGTTGGGATAATACTTTTTTTTTTATTTGAGTGACGAGAGCCAGGCAGCCACAGGAAGCTAAGATAATTCAGACGATCATTAACATAAAGCACTGGCACGGGACCTTTGTTCTTCGCCACACAATACCGTTTATTATTTGTAAGAAATCATAAAACGCACAAAGAAGCTCTTTAAAGTTCTTTCTCTGCTGTTTTCAGCATGGGCTTGCATGAACCATGCAACACCGCTCATCATGAACATAAAATAACTTGAACGAGCCAGCAGTCTCCCTGGCTACTTGCCAGGCCTGGGGCAAACGGCAATGTCTGTTTCACATCTGTGTGGAAGAAGTTCAGAGCACGAAATCAGGATTAAAATTCTGTACCTGTAACACTTATGTTCACCAATGTTATACAAACACTTTCTCAAATATGAGGCAGCAACTTTCCCGTCTTCTGGGGATTTACACTTAGAAGCCTAAGGGCACTATTTTCCCCTTTCACAGGTTTTTCCAAGCATAACCAATGGGCTGTAGATGGTAATCCAGTTTATTCCGCAAGTGTGGCAGCCTAAACAACAAATGAGCATGTCAACCGCAAACGGGAACGCTGTGAGGAATGTAGGTTTCTTGCTGCCAATTCTTAAGCTGTTACAAGGAAGCATTTTTTTCGCTGGGGTAAAACGTCTGAAAATCCTGACAAGCAAAAACAAACAGTCTGCTGTTCATCAGGCTCAGCTGTAGAGATGACTGTCAGGCTTTGATCATAGCCTTTTGAAAGGTAGCAAACTGACGGTACTGATAGAAACTGGACTTGTAACTGTCCGGCTAGGGTGGGTAAGGCCATCACTCAGATCTTCCATCCTTTGGGCCAGGAAAATTAAATTAGCTAATTTTTGTATTTTTTCTTGGCATTTTCCTGCTACTGCAAGGAAACGATTTATTTTCTTTTCTTTCACTGGCTTCAATACTGTTATAATGACAAGAACAACTTAAGACCATTTTGACCGGAGGAAATGTCAGGGTCAACACCTCTACAATTTGCCTTCCATGACACAATACTCTAATAAGCAGCCATTTTCTTTGCCTTTTAATTTCTGTTTTTACAAAGTAGCATTTACAGTAGCTGCCAGTTTCAGGGTACACCACAGTGACAGTTTGCAGGCCTTATATACATTAAGTTCCATTTATGATCTCATGATTTGATTAGAGCATATAACTGAGAAATAGGAGGTTGCAGGTTCGAATCTCACAACAGCCACTGGCTCACTGTGTGACCTTGAGCAATTTCTTGACCTCCTGGAGCTTCACTCCTCCCAGTCATCAGACTGGGCCTTGTCCTGTCTCACTACTACTGTGTTGCATGCGTTTTACTAGAAGCAGGACTCCAGTGAAAACAGGAGAATGCAACAACAACCATGCACAACAAGGCTGTGTTTCCATCAAGGGGTTCTGTTGACATCACAGGGACCATGGTAGTAAAGCTGTCATCAGAGCCCTGAGAGGGAAACACAGCAGAGTTCTGTATAGTTGCCCACGTGTTATCTGGTACAGCATATGCTTTGAAACAAAATAAAATGATGCTGTTTTTCTTCACAAGAAATCTTCAGTTAAATTTTTTATTATTTACAAAAAAAAAAAAAAACACACAGAAACTCACCCTCACCCATTAGCTGAAAATCCATCCAGGTGAGAGTTGGGTACACATTTTTTAAAATGATAAAACAGAAGATTGACCAATTCTCTCTCCCCCCCTTTGGACACAGGTCATAGCAATTCTGGCTCAGTTGGTGGGAAGAGCCAGACCTTACCCCTGAATTAAGCCTTTTATCGATTCCCCCAGGATCTTTGGCTTGGCCCAAGGGCTATGCTTTATTCATATTTGTTAGCAGCCAAGAAGGCCATCACTCGTAGATGGCTCCAGTCCTCTTCCCCCCGACGCTTACCTTTTGGCATTCAATTATGAACGACATGTATTATTTAGAACAGCTCATCGCTTGCTGCAATGGTCGGGAGACGCAGTCTGAATTAAGGTGGAGACCATGGATTTTTCATATTATGGAGAAAGATGAGTCCTTCGTCCCTTGAATGGAAAAGATGATATAACAAGGGATGACTTGAAGGGATTATTTGGTGGTTGGTGACGGCCAGGACCTAACCAGAGCTGCCCATGGTGAAGTAAAAGGCCGTTGGTGTAGTGGTGGAACTCGTTTATCTCCTTCTGCTCAAAGTAATTTTACGCCCATCATATTCTGTTGTCTTTATAGTGTCACCTGCTAAACTCTGATGGAATAATATAGTTTCTCCCATGACAGAATGTATAGGCTCCGCCCTTCGACTATTGTATCTATAGTAGTATCAGTAATATGTTAGTTAATAACATGCTTACTGTCATTTTCTCTGAGACAGTACATAAACAGTATAAAAACATAAAAACAGAAGATCTTCTGTTTGGGGAAGGTCTGGGTTCTCTGTGTGTGCGAGGATATTGAAAGTAAAATGGCAAGGGGCATGAGTTTCCATTTTAAATTAAAAAGCTGTTGTGCCACCGAAGGGTATAACAGCATTCTATGCCCTTTGAACCATGGTACAGCAGCTTTTTAGTTAGGATGGGAATCCAGGCACAACAAGGGGTAACCATATGCTGCACATCAGTTGAGAAATTATTATGAAGCTGGGGTGGGCGTGATGGATCTAGAGTCCCTTTCAATCTTTAATTACTCTGTTGCTATGAATCCTGGGTCAATAGATAAAACTCCAGAGTCTCAGGCTTGCTCTCGCTTCGCCAGGCAGTCCATGTTTTCTGTTTGCACTCCTTGTTATGCTACCTACTTTCTATGATTTTTTGGACAATCTAATTTATTTTTTGTAATTTGTACTGTGTACTGCATTTGCTATGTAATAATGTATTTGGCAAGTAATTTCTTCATTTGTTTATTTTTTTGAGTTATCTATTTTTCCTCTCCTACTGCTCCAGATCCACCTCTCCTTCAGGCAGCCTAGGTCACTGGCACTCCTCCTCTTCCAACCCCTCAAGCCCTTGCCTCATATCGCCCGACCCCCTCGGGTAGCTCGGCATTTACCCTCTCGCTGGTGGGTCCCTCTCCTCGAGGGGTGAGAGGAGGCACTGGCAGGGGCAACCCAGCACACTATATTTTCCTTCAGCCTCTGGGGCACTGCTGAGGCGAATTGGTCCACAGGGAGCCTGGAGGGTGTCAGTGGACCGGATGCCATCATCTGGGCAATCCGGAGAAATTTTTACTTTTTCTGGCACTTCCCACACATTCTGATGCTTCTGCAGTATTCCGGTCTCCACAAGGGGCTGCTGCAGAGCGAAGCGGACCTGTAACCCACCACAGGAGATGAAAGCAGTCCTACGGACACTCAATCCACTCTTTCCCTTGCTGAGCTCCAGCAACCCGAGTCCATTCCTGAACCTTGGGTCCCGGTGTGGTGTGAGGTGAGGCGCCAGCCTCAACCCTCTGCGCCCACCATCACCGGGCATTTTATTTTTAATGTTAAGTCTTTATAAACTCACGTGTTTTAGCTCCCACAATCATTGCATTCCAAGTCGGAAAGTTGTAGCATAGGAACTCACTGATAATAATAAGCCGGTAAACATCAGGTTCCTTCATCACTCTAGCCTCAGGCACTCAGCGTGACAGTATACCTGCAACGAGCAGCACAGACATACCACAACTGAAATACACCCCAGTTGTACAAATAAATCTGTAATGGCATCTTGGGGTACTGGTGGCTAATATAAACAACCATTTATAAATGCCACCAGAATCCTTCAGTTCCTTTACAGGGTTGAAGCTTAACCTTTTTTTTTTTTTTTTTTTGTGTTACACTGGTCCAGCTGGAAAAGTGGTACCAATTTGCACTGGCCCCCAAGATTTATACTGGCCCCAAGCTATAATGGAGAGTACTGGGGGAGGGAGGACTTTCTCTCTATGCTTTTCCAATCACTCTCTGGTTTCAAGTGGCATCCTTTCTCTATCCCCCTACTGTCTCCAACATGTCCAGTGGCTCCCCTCCCTCTCCCCCTAATCCCTAGCTGGTGTCTAATAGAACCCCTCCCTCTCCCATTCCCACTAAGCCCTCGCTGATGTCCAGTACTACCCCTTCCCCTTTGCTTCCCCATAACTTCTCCCTGGTGTCCAGTGGCACCTCCTCCCTCGCACCATCACCAGATAGAATCACTGGTGTACAGTCTCCCCCCCCCCCCAAAGAGCACCTCAGTCCCACAACCCTGGTGCCTGATGGTGGCTGCAACAAACTCTCCACCTCCTTGCTAACCACCATCTAACACAAGCAACTGCAAAAAACAAAAAAAATACAATAATACCCTTCCCCCAACCATCTCAGACCTGCCACCATCCTCCTCACCCATCTCCCCTCAATCATAAACTCACCCACAAGGTGTCAAGTGTTAGCGCTGGCCCGGTGACGGAGGTTAAGATACTGGTTGCTACACCTTGCGCCATGCTGGCGACTCAGGTTCGGGAACGAGCCTGGACTGCTGGGGGTCAGCAAAGGCGAGAGAGGACTGGGCATCCAGAGGACTGCTCTCCTTTCTTGGGGGAAGGAGGTTTGTCACCCCGCTCGCTTACTGCCCTCTGACAGTGGTTGGAGGACAGTATGGGTTGGGGCGTCCTTACGTCGGTGTGGAGGGGGAACGGGAGGAGAAGGAGCAGGCAGGCTCCATGATGGCCGCACCAGTGCCCGGCCAGCCACCCAACATCTGGATTTCACTCTGGGGTGGAGGTAGCCAGCGCCTCACCCTGGCCCTGCCATGGGGGAAACCCGTGGGGGAATTAGGGGGTATCAGATTGGGGAATGGTGCGTCGAGACAAGAGTCCCTCAGAGGGAGGACCACAGCCACCTGCCGGGCTCGGGGTGGTAAAACCTGTATGGGGGAGGTGTCAAGTGTTAGTATATAAAAGTCCTGAAACAGTGTACACCCGATCGTATCTTAAGTCTCCCCACAGGCCTGAATACTGACAGTCTCTCCCTGTAGTGCTCTGTGATTCAGCGAGGAAAAGACTGCCAGTATTCGGCCCTGCAGTGAGACTGATAAGACAGGATCAGCGATGTTCTGCTTCTCCGATTTTGTTCCCTAATACAGTACTTCTCATCTTTTGGGTGAGTTTTTCTGACTAAGGGGACAAGGGCAGTGAGGGTTGTGGGCCTCAGATGGGCGAGGCGAGGTTGTTTTTTTGTTACTATACTGGCCCAAGTGAGAAAGTAAAGGGGTTACACTAGCCCTGGGCAGTTTGCAAAATGCCCCGCCAGTAAATTAATGTTAACATTGACCCCTGCCTTACAGCCTTATGTACACTTAGGTGTACCTCATTAATTATATTGTGCTACTGCCTCCTCCCACCCTTCCAGGTTGCACCTGGAAACAAGCCTTGGCTTAGCATACCTATCCCAAACATCACGTTTTAAATAAAAATAAATTAACTAAGTAACTGTGAAAAGGGCATAAGGAGTTGCTGGACTGGATCTATAAGGTCACAGCATAAAAAGTAGGTTGATCCTCAGGATTCGGTGCCTCTTATTGAAAAAACAAAACAACTTTCTTCTTTCAGTGTGCTCTGCTTATGCATGTGACCATTAATCACTTCACTATAGGTCATGGCTAGTCAAGAGCCACTGGGTTTTGTTTATAACTAGGTAATGTGTACCTGGCTCATACATGGCAAATGGAAACATGGCTTTACAATACAGCGTCAAACTAGGGCCCAACTTGTAGCTCAATGACAGCAGTGCAGCGAGCTTCTGTGCCAGCTTTGGGAGGAAAGTTAATTCCTCTGCTCTATGGGTCAGCAGGGACAGGAAGTGGGTCGGAAGTTAGGTATTTGTGCTCTGGGATGGAGGAGTGGGATCAGTAAATGCCCCCCCACCAAACCTCCCAGTGGTTGATTCCCAAGCAGGACTGGGTTTCAGTCTCAAAGGCGGCCAGTCACCCATAACTTTTGTAGCCAAGGGTTGCTGCCAGAGACAACGTGGCTAGCACAATAAAGGCCAGGAACCTGGATGAGGAGCAAAAATATGCAAGTAATATGACAACAAGGTGTGGGTTACTATTCCTGAACCACATATCCAACAGCATCGTGAGGCATGAGGCACTTATGCTAGCGCCTTCAACCATCTGGAAGTGCAGTTCAGGAACAGTAATCCATCCTGAAGTGTCTTACTGCGCTTATAAAATGAGTTTTCTGCAAAAAATAAATAAAGATAAATTTAGTAGTGCAGTTACTGTTCCTGAATTGCAATTTTGGAACCTTCTTCACCAATTAGGAGGCAGGATTCTCTCGCATTCTATAAACTTCATATAAAACTGAAGCACTCAGCTCTACCACCGTCATCAGCTGCACCACATTTTCCTGATGCAAGCGTAAAGAACAGAAAACCTAGTCTGGTCACAGCATCCATCCCTTACCCCAAAAGACACTGGAAACAGTTACCCTCCCATACTGGGGCTTCTAATGTTGACTGGGGGTAGGCAGACCAACCAAGTTTACTTGGTTTCAACTACTGTAGCAAAAGAGCCACTCTCAGTGGGTCACGTGCTGGTGATAAGCTGCTCTCAGTGGGTCACGGTGCTGGTGATAAGCTGCTCTCAGTGGGTCACGTGCCGGTGATAAGCTGCTCTCAGTGGGTCATGGTGCCGTGATAAGCTGCTCTCAGTGGGTCATGGTGCGGTGATAAGCTGCTCTCAGTGGGTCATGGTGCCGGTGATAAGCTGCTCTCAGTGGGTCATGGTGCTGGTGTTAAACACTGACATATGAACATACGAAGAACCCAGCAGAAGAAGGCAATTTGGTCTATCAAGGCTGCTCGTATTGCAGGGTCCACAGCTTGAGCTAATGTCCCTGCCTTCCCTCCCCACTCCTCCCATCCTCCCTACCCACAATCCTTACTTTCCCCCTATGCCTATCCTAGCCTCTTAAAGCTGCCCACTGCCTCCGCGAGATGACCTCTTCTAGCACTGCATTCCAAGTGTCCACCACCTCTGTGAAGAGTGCTTCCTGACCTCCCTCCTAAACCTCCCACCCTCCAGCTTAAGACTATGCCCTGGTGTATGGTTGCCACTCAGCTTAAAGAGACTCTCCTTATCAACCTTATTTATCCCTTTCAAGTACTTGAAGGTCCCAATCATGTCCCCCCTCTCTCTCTCCCTCTCTCTCCAGTCTTTCAGGGAGTACATGTTCAGTGCCCTTAACCTCTCCACGTATGCCTTACCCTGTTGACCCACTATCATCTTTGTAGCCCTCCTCTGGACCTTCACTAACAGGTTAATGTCCTTTTTGAGTTGTGGGCACCAGTACGGAACTCCATATTCTAGATGCGGCCTTACCAGTGACCTGTACAAGGGCAGTATAACCTCCTCTCTCCTACTACTGATCCCCTTAGATATGCATCCCAGCATCTGGTTTGCCTTTGCTACTGCTTTCTTGCACTGCATGGAGTGCTTCAGGTCACTTGTGATCATCACTTCCAGGTCCTTCTCCTCCTCTGATGCAGATACTCAGATTCCACCCAGGTAGTACTCTGTCCTGGCATTCTTGGCTGCAATATGCATAACTTTTCATTTCTTGGCATTGAAGCCAAGCTGCCAGATCCTGGATCACCTCCCCAGGTTTTCCAGATCTTTCTGTAGGTCCTGCATCCCTTCAGCTGTGTCCACTCTTCCGCAGAGCTTGGTGTCATCCGCGAATAGGCACATTTGCCCTTAATGCCATCCCCAATGTCACTGATAAAGACACTGAACACCACCAGCCCCAGCACAGAGCCATGTGGGACCCCACTGTGACTTGAAAGAAAAACAAAAATTGCGCACTCACTCACCAAGAACTGAAGTTCAGTAAAGGATCCACAAACCCAAAACAGGATAGTTGTGTTCAGTTTTTAATTCATGAAGAACAGACAGGAACAGCAAACAGTGCAGGTAGCCACAACTCAGCAAACATCTCAATGTTTGGCACCTGTGTGCCTTGTCATTTCAACTATATTTACAAGTTTCTATTACTTTCTAGCAGCAGCATAAATGCTGCTTTACGCTGGAAACTCACGACAAAGTGCTGGTCAGGACCTCGTGGGGAGGAAACGTGAAGCGATTAATGGTTCAGAAAGTAATTACTCTGTTTTATATAAGTGAACAATGTCAGTAAGCAGTGTAGGTGATCAGTCGTGAGATGACCTATTAACCAATCACATTAAGTCATTAAGGTCAGTGTGACAACGTGTAACCATGGCAATGTCATTCACAGCATGGGCATATTGAGATCGTTATTTTAATTTACTGAGCCACTTGCTTTTCCCTAAGAGAAGGAATCACATTTCCTGTTGTGCCCCAGGTGCTACTTGGGTTCTGTTGTCTCACGCTTGTCTCCCTAAGCCCCTTTCATCCTCTTGTCTGCAGTTCTGGGAGCCTCAGACAGTCTTCGCTGCATAATTTGTTTCCAGCTCTGCCTCTTTTTTTTTGTCCTGTGCCCTTGCTCTGACTCTAGAGTCCACTTCAGCTCCTGTTCTGGTTCCATGTCTCCCCGCTTTTCTCCCCATACTGAGTTTTCTACCTCTTTCATACCACTGCCCAGGGATATATACCATGTTGGCGCAATCTGCTATCATTCAGACTGCAGATCCTTTTTTTTTTTCCCCTCTCTTCCCATGCGTCTCCCTTGTCCCTCCCTCTTTCCCAGGCATGCGCTGTGCCCTTCAGCCTTGATGATACAGCATACCCCTGCAGAAGGATCAAGCTCACCGACCTGCCCACAGGGGTCACTGCATGCCAGAACCAGACACCAGCCCTCCCCAGCTGAGGCAGTCTGCTTTCCGGCATCACCTGCAGCCTGCCCTGCGTCCTGACGTGGCAGCCGGAGTCCACTCCCGAATGTCAGTCAGCTGCACAGTACCATAGCGCACTGCTATTAGGCCACCATGGGTGGCCTAAGTTGTTTTTTTTTTTAACTCCGTCTCATCTAAGCTCCACCTCTAGTTTTACCGCCTCCTCCAGTTCTTCCAGCAACATCTCAAATGCAGCACCTTCCTCAAAGCTCTACAGTAAGTAATTTGTCAAAATCGTAATTTTGAAGACAGCTGTTTTGTGCTTGGGACTTTCCCAACAGATTTTCAAGTAGGGTTGTGCCAGAAGAATATTATTTAGTAGAAATATCCCTGAATTTGCTGATCCAATACCTAAATAAAAGAGTTATTCTGGAAGTACAGTATGTGTGGGTAGTCCAAGAGACTTCCTGCATTTGTTGCTGGACTTGTTGTTTCTGCCAGTGTCTTCCTGAATTCAGTGGAAGCTAAGCATGTCTCCCTTAGCAGCAATGACAGAACATGTCAAAGAAAGGAGTGGAACAGCAGCGACATACGGACACAGGCCAAGACGAAAATGTTGCTTTGTTGCCATGGCCTGGGATGCAAGGGGTGACTCTCTTTGACAGGACTTGTGTTTGACAGCATCATGTGACAGCCGCTTGGGGCAGCTGGTGTACACAGTACATTCAGGGGCGCACTTCAAGCACGGGATGCAGCGCGCTAGAAGTACAAACTCAAAAATCCACTTTGAGCTTGGCTGCAACTAAAAAAAAAAAAAACTAAAAAAAATTCTTACTCTACTTAACTAAAAAATAAAGATACATCAATGAGACAGGGGGTATTCATTTGCAGAGGTCACTCTGGGTAAATAACCTAATTTATATGAAAGTGATCGACTGGATATTCAATGTAAAATAGGGTGAAAGAAATGGTGCATTACATGACGGCCATTCGATGCAGCATTAGGGCTATTGCTAGCAATGATGGCAACTGGATTCAGGACCGAGCTCAGGTCATCAAGGCCCATTCGAGGAAGGAGGAGGATCGAGCACCCCAGAGAAAGCTCTCTTCCTTTGGGGAGGGTCACTGCCTCCACTGCAGTACTGACACCTGGGTGACCACAAGTGGCAGCCTAGCATAAGGGCGGAGGGATATTAGCTGGATGCTCAGCCGATGCACTGTTGTGCATGCCGCCACACTGTGCTCCTTGCACGTTAATGTCCTGGGGCCAGGAGAAACACAAGGAAAATTAACTCAGCTGCGAAACGATGTTCCCCTGGTATATCTTAACTTCATGCCACAAATGAAGTTCTTGTCCGATGAAGCGACATATTCAGGTAAATCTCCACCCAACTGCGGCTGGTGGACATAACCAAGGCTCCACAGAGGCCAGGTACTCAAGTCAGGGGCACAGGTGTACCCTGGGGTGTGCCTGAGGGAAGCAGTGAATGGAGATTATAAGATGCCATACAATACTATGAGAAAATATAAGGTGCATCGTTGGACCCCCTGCTCCTGTGATTAAAAGCCGCAAGCAAGTCAGTGGTTCTGGAACTCTTACTCTTCTGTTTACCGGAGCTCCGATAATATTGTACAGCATTACAATACAAAAAGTAACCATTTTAGTTTTCTATATTCTTTTTAATGTAACCTCCCTATAAATGGGGGTTCCCAAATGTCTTCCTTGGGTGTGCTTAAATGTCCACTGATAGGTGGGCGTTCTGTGTCTTTACAAGTGTAAAAGTGCTTGCATGTGAGTGCCCTGTTAGCCTCCGTGCCTGTCCCTTTAAGACACATTATTTTTGTAGTGTATAATTAATCTGGGTAGGGGCCGAGTGTTTCCAGGCTCGAGTCCCATCCGAGCTGCAATAATATTGCTCTGTCCTGCCATCGCTAATGGTGCAGAGGGAGCTCTGTTAGAACTGGTAATTGTTTGCTGATTAGCTGCTCTAATAATAATGGTATTATAGTTTGTCTAACCTGCCTTTCTTTGCAGCATGGACATTTCTGTATTGCACCAATCAGTACCTTTTGGGGACCTTAAAATGGAGTCTGTCCCCAGGGGTCTTGTGGGAGTAAATTTCTGTAGGAATTGTAGTTTTTTCATTTTGGCACCCAAAGGGATCTGGAGGGGGAACCCTTGCTTTGACAGACAGATGAATCAATCAACCGAACCCTTTTTGGATGAGAAGGAAGTCCCGGTGCTGCCTGCAGGAGAGTGTCAGTCTGAGTTTAGAGTTGAGAGAGTGAACTGCTGAAGACATTCAAGTAGCTGCTCCTGCGTAGTAGTGTGGGAAACTGGTGGAAAGGCTGTGTCTGGCCTGCCTGCTTCATCTTCCCTTCTGAGGGATCTGCTAGTGAAATTATCCGACTGAATCTGAACCGGCTTGTGACCAGAAACACCGAATTCTGACTGCCCTGTTACCTGAAGAAAACTGAAGATTTGTTTCATGCGATCGGCCTGTCAGGAAGTCTGAAACCACCACAGAGCGTCCGGTTTGCGCAGAGACACTGTGATTGCAACCAGACTGTCATCCGAACTGTGGTACTGCTTTTTATTTACTATGTGTGCTGAATGTTCTCAGTGGGTCACGATTTGGTTCCCCACTTTCCAATTGTGTCACGCTTGCTGGAACTGAATCCAGCACTACCGGACTGCCATCCGGATTGTTCTCCTGGCCTTGGCTTGCCACCTTGGCCCAGCCAGCTACTCACACACAGAGAAGACCATCGACGAGGACCTCCTGGGATCAGTCCCCTACTCAGCGTCACAAACAGGAACAACACCACGGTGAATCATGTGGGCCCTGCTTCTCCTGGCAAACCACCAAGTCATTCTGCAGTCTCCATTCCACCCATCCTGCGTCCTGTACTGGATAGCATGAGTAAACACCAGGGTATCTCCCTGCAACATCGACTAAATCAAAGTGTGTCATCTGATTTGATTGTTTTGTTTGCTTATCACGAACTGAGCCATCTGGCTCCGGATTACAAATTGTGAGTTACTGTGCATGACTCTTTCTTCCCATCATTAGGGCCCCAACCAGCTGCAATGCTTCAGGCTAGCCTGCATCAACAACTGGGTACCCAGAGTGTGTGTGTGTGTGTGACTGTGTTGAGGGACTCTAAAGTGCATGCCTTGTAGCCTGATTGCATCAGCAGCTAGACCAATCAACCTGATTCGCCCTTCCTTGTTTAATCCCCTCAATAAATCAAATCTGACTCTTTTTAGCACTTAAACTGTTTGTGGTGCATCTTTGTACTAATAGCACTGTATTGTTGTTGCTGGCTTTGTCTAGTCTTATTTTACACAGGGTCTCCAGGGTCAGACAGATGGAACCAGCCCTGGTAAGTGCAATCAGAGTGGGGATATATTTGTGGTTTGGGGGCTATTGTACCTGTGTATACTGTTTATTGTTTAGGCCACTAGAGGGGAAAGGGGGGGTCACAGTGTCCCGGAGGGCTGAACCCAGGTCAGCTACGCTACCGCCTACCCTATCCTCTGGGTGGAGGCCCTCGTTTTCAGTACCCAGGCCCCTTAACCTGCAACTAGTCACACAGGCAGGGGTAGTAGCCCTTGGGAAAGCACCACCCAGGGGTTACATTAATATTATCTTGCCGTATTTCATTTCCCTCTGCATGTACCCTCACATCCACTCATCCTCCCCAAGGCATGCCACCTGCCCTTCTGCCCCCAAGCATCATGCACCCTGAATGGACTGTAACACGCCTCTAATGACCTGACTAGGCTCCTTGGGTCCTAACCCACATCCCATGCAAGGAACCGGACACACCTTCTACTAGATTGCTGCCCAGTGCTGAATTTCCCAAATCGTTAAAGGAAAGCTAATTTTATTACAGTGATGTACTTGTGGTCACTACTGGGTGGTGATAAACCAGCTGTAACAGCTTTGGACATACTGAGCCATGCATCAATAGGCAGCATTTAGGAGATGAAGTGGTGGCCATAAAGCCCGTCACTGGTAGTGAAACAAGTGCCTTTCCTACAGAAAGTCAACAGTCCGCGCCAGTCAGCGTAAATGGTCTCCAATGTATTTTGAGGCACTGGCACAACCACTGAAACTTTTAACAAAGCTAATAAGGCTACTGAAACTCCACCTTTCTAATCCTGAAATTAGCCTCAATGTTCCCTCAATTTTTTAAACATATGACTGCACTTCTGTTAATCCAGAGGAGCCTCCGACTCCATTAGTTAATGAATTATGACTATAAAGTAAGTGCAAAGTCTAGGGCTGTAAACAGGATTGCTGCTGTGAATGAGAAAATCACAGAAGGGAAACAACTCTTATAAAAATTTATTCATCTAGCAACCCTTGTAGAAAATGGGGCATGGTATTTTTATAGCAACCTGATTTTTATTTTTAGCCATTTGGTTCACTGGCTAATATATCAGCGGAACCCTCCCTGCAGTGCCCTTCTCGACTCCCTGTCTTATCTGGCTCGGCTCCAACACAGTTCTCTCTTCTGTAATCTCCCCATGGGCTGATTCTCTGAGAAACTAACACCAGACAGCCCTTGAAATCCCCCCATAAATTTCCTCTCAAAGCCAGCCCGCCAGGTCAGTGGTAGTGCTACCACCTGTGACACCGACGACCTAGGTTCAGAAGCGAGCCTTGGCATTGGGGGGACTGAGTGTCCCACGGACTGCTCTCCTTCTCCAGGTGGAGAGGGGGGGATGCTCCCATTGCTTGCCTGACCCCTGGAGGAGGCCAGAGGTTCGACAGCTTGGCGCAAGCAGTTCTGGAGCTGGGGCAGACATCGGCGTGCATGCTCCAGACATTCTTTTTTTTTTTTTTTTATGTGCCTCCTCAACCTGCCACTCCTTTGGAGCACCACTGCCTACTACCACCCTCTGACACCCTGCCACCTTCTACCAGCTCCTAAGGCAACCTACCTGAGAGTGGCCCCAGTATATCCCTGTCCGGGTGGTCCCTCTCCTCTGGGAGGAATTCACCTTGATGCCACTATTCAGCTTCTCAGGTGCCACGGAGCTGGATCTGGGGTGGCTCCAGGGCTTTGGGTGGCAGAGGCCTGAGCATTCATCATCTAGGCCTTGGTTGGGGTGGCGTTTTGAGATTTTCTGGTACCCTCGCTCACTGCAGTTCTCGGCCATGCTAGAGTATGGAGGATCCTGGGATGACAGCGTGTGTGGGGGGATGTCGAGGCCACACGTTTCCCAAGCACACTCACCAATATGCCCTCAGGTCTCCAGGCTAAGCCCACCCCTTGGGAGGGAGGCATCCAATGGATGCCTGTGGAACCCCTTCCCTGCCGGACACCACTCCTGACACCCGGGCTCAGGGTGCGAGCCCAGGTCACCAGCGTGCGCCACGGAACCAGCTTTCCTGACATCCTTGCACAACCCACCTTCCAGAGAGAGAGAAAAAAAAAAAAACAGAAAACGTGGGCTGTGCAGGATGCCATTCGCCTCATGCTACAGGTCCTGCACCCTAGACCTGTGGCACCTCCGGAGCTGCATACCATAGTCCAATGGGAGGCAGGGCCCCTCCTAAAGGTCCCACCCTTAGGAGGGGGATCCTGAGTGTAACTTCAGAACAGGTAAGTCCCATCTATGA
Source organism: Neoceratodus forsteri (assembly GCA_016271365.2). Lineage (NCBI taxonomy): Eukaryota > Metazoa > Chordata > Ceratodontiformes > Ceratodontidae > Neoceratodus > Neoceratodus forsteri. The sequence continues at coordinate 34,630,987 of JADMNL010000030.1, forward strand.
CAGGGAAGGGGCAATGGGGGCCAGTCCTAGGGAAAAGCATAGCAAATTTTAAACAAACAAACAAAAAACAACAACTTCCTCTCAGAATACAGTGGATGCAGCCAGCCTTGTTGTGCAGCGATAGCCCTATAGTTCGCTACACCAGTGGCCCAAATTTGGGAGCAGACTCGCATCACGCAGGGATCGGCCAGGGGTGGGAGCACACAATGTCCTATGGACAGATCCCTCTCTCTTGACTGAGGGGGTGGGGGGTAAGGCATCTCGCTATCAGCATGCCACCTGGCAGAAGCCAGATGGCAGCACAGCAGGGATCCCCTGAGTAAGGGGAGGGCTGCCCTCGGATGCCGATACATGTGTACATGTGGAGACACTCACGCAAGGTGCATCACTGCACAATGGATGGCAATGGAGGAAGAAATACCAACAAAATATTACCAGCCGCAGATGACTGTCCAACTCTCACATGGCCCACACCACCAACTAGGTAGGGCTCAGGGATTCTGGATTGTGCTTGGGAGGGTTGACCTCTCAGCCTGCCATGGGGGAATCTGTGAGAGCCAGGTAAGTTCTGGAAGGTGAGTGATGAGGCTGGGAATAAAGGGGCCAAATGAGGGGGGGGATTGGACCGCTCTGGGCTAAATGATACCACGACACAACTGCTTGCCTTTAACAAGTCTTCTTTATTTACATTATTCCAACTTTTCGCCAGAAAGATAATGGCTTCTTCAGGAGAATTCTAGCTGTGTTTTTGTGCCTATAATTGGCCGTGGCTTCACCGCTTTATGTATTGTGGAGCTCTGTGGCTACGTGTGCTGCTCTGTACTCTCAATGGTCCTCTGAATTCTAAGTTGGCAGATTCAGAATTCAAAGGACCATTAAGACCACAGAGCAGCACAGAAATTAATAAATCATAAAGAATACTGAATCCTTAACTCTGAATATTGGCAGGCAGGCCATAGAGCTCCATGATACATAAAGCAGAGACATCACGGCCAAATATAGGCACAAAAGCACAGACAGAATTCCCCTGAAGAAGCCATTATCTTTTTGGCGAAACTTTGGGGTATAGTGTAAATAAAGATGACTTGTTAAAGGCAAGCAGTTATGTCGTGGGCATCCAGCACAGAGCTGTTCACCCCATTTACAAGAGAAGTTCCACCTGGTCCAGCTCCAGATTGGAATTATTACTACATGCCAGTGATTTCTTGACAGCACCTTCTTCTTTTGGAATGTGGGGGTGGGGGGTTGGGGGTGGCAGTCAGCAATCAGGCTGCATAAACAATTGCTGGGAGGTAAAAAAGAATATGGTGAATGTTTCTGTGCTGGCTTACTCCCACTGAAGCTTTCTGTCAGAATTATAGAAAAAAAGGCACTTTTCTTTTCCTGGCTTGTTGTGGGCAAGGGACCAGTCAAGAGGTAACCTGTGGTCTCTCACAGCCCCGAGTGTGTACTAACACTGTATGTGCAGCTGAAAAATTATAGACTGAGGGCATAGCTCCCAACAAGTCAGAGCACTATTTTCCTCTACTAGAATTCTGCTGGATTATTTTTAACAGTACGAACTGTAAAGGTGATAACTCACTAGTTTCAATCCACGTACAAAATTATTATAAATATAGAAAGTGTTGTAATAACACCTTAAATGCACTGAATAAAACAGATAACTTTCTATTTAACCTATTGGATTATCTGCAGTCAAGCAGAACCAAGACTGTGATGACATCATTGCCTGTCAGAAGCCTATAACACATGGTTGCCCCAGCCCTTAATTACAGTATGATTTGCATACAAATAATTCTGGACTGCTAAAACTTACAGGTAAGTACAGCAGTTCATTCAAATTAGCTTTTATGGGCCATCAGACACTAAGAATTCCTGAAGATGAGAGTTACCCTTTAACACTGAAAATGGAAAGTAACAGCAACAGTTCCACACAAGATTTCATATTTGCTTTACATTATTGTAACAAAAGTATCGTAAAGAATGAGGGCATGACAGGGATTATGCTGCGTTAGAGGCAACAGTCCGGTCCCAATTTGTACTAGTGTGCAATATTTTTTTTACTTATAGTTTACTGCAGCACAGTAGATTCTATCAGCTGATTTTGCTGATCTCCAAGCTGAAATTTGTTGTAACCAGGAATCCCAGAATCCCCTGCAGCTGACATCAGAGCAGGGCTGCAGCAGTGGAAGATTTAACAGCCTGCAGTGCATGTTAAGGATTTGTATAGACTCTGATCTTTTGTTTGCTGGTCCCACTGTCCTCCCGAGGCTAAGTACAGTCACAGAGACCTACTCAGGGCTAGAGATCGAGGGGAATGGTCAGTTCTCATTCTCCTCAGTCTGTCATCAGCATTTGACATTGTAGACCGCACTGTGTTGTTGGATTGCCTTAGAGAGTACTGTGGACTCACTGGTACTGACATCAATTGGTTTGAGTCCTTTCTCTCGGGCAGGAGGCAGAGGGTAGTGATGGGAATTTCTCCTCCTCCCAGATACCCCTGACCTATGGGTTCCTCAGGGTTCGATTCTATCACTGATGTTGTTCACTATGTACATGCTGCCTCTGAGTAGACTCATTAGACAGTACAGCTTGAGTTTTCACTGTTATGCAGATGATACTCAGCTGTACATGTCTTTGCACCAGAGATAAATGGTGCCATCAATGTGCTGAGTAAATGCCTTGCTGAGATCAGGAATGGATGAACTCTAACTGGCTGAGAATTATTCCAGACAAGGCGGAGGTATTGCTGATTGACCCGAGTGCGTGAGGATGATGGGGATGCCTCCAGGATGGCAACAGGCTTAGTCCTGAGGTGAGCCCCAGTGATGGCGTCCTCTAGGGTGAGAAATCTGGGTGTTGTCCTTGGCGACAAGCTGACATCTTAGCTCAGGTGTTGGCTGTCGTCAAAGGGATTTTACCATTTGAGGAACATTGCCTGGATTAAACCCTAATTCTGCCGAATATTTACGTCATTGGTGAATGCCTTTGTAACATCAGGCTCAATTACTGTAATGCTCTTTATCTAAGGGTCAGTGGAGGTCTCCACGGCTGCAGCTAGTGCAGAATGCAGCAGCCAAGACTGTCAGGTCATGTCATGTGGCCTTGATCCTGCAGAGTCTGCACTGGCTGCCAGTCAGGTGGAGGTTCTCTTCAAGGTGGGTTTGTCCACCTATAAGGACCTATGCAGATCAGGCTCTGGCTACCTGTCAGACCTCCTTACCCCTGCCATCCCGGCCCGCTCCCTTCATTGCTCCACGAGGGCCTCCTGGTGGTTCCAAGGACCAGGCTGAAAACAGCTGGCCGATTATTCATTCAGGGTGGCCGGCCTGGTCCTGTGAACTCACTGCCAAAACCTTTGAGGAGGCCCCTATGGTGGAGGCATTCAGGAGGGCCTAAAGACTCACCTTTTAGTCTAGCATTCCCTGTCGATGCTTAACTTGCATATATAAATTTTAATTATTTATAAGTTATGATAATTGTTTATGTAAACTGATTGTTATAAATTACTCTGTCAAACTTTCTTTTACTGTGCAGCGCCCAGAGCCTCCGAGATTGGGTGCCTAACAAATAATAAATTGATTGATTGATGTAGCCTTGGGAGAACAGCAGGACCAGTAAACATCTGATCCGAGCTTACATAATCTCTAACAAGTCCAATGAGGAGCCAGAAGAACTAATCAGACCCATTTTATAAATAGATTTAATCAATAAAGACCACTTCCCATGATTAAGCGGTCTCCACGAAACAGTAGAGTTACAGTGGCCATGAATAACAAAAATCAATGAAAGTGATATTGATCTCAGGAAATTGAACGCGTCCATTATTCTGTCCACAATGTCCCAAATACCAGAATCTCACAGAATATACTTCATTCAGTAAAAATCCAACACACAGTGCCATTTCTGCCTGGCAAACTGAACTTCTTCACAGCTACAAGGCCACTAAACATAGAAAGAGCACAGAGATGTGGAGGAATAGGACTAGCCAGAAATATATGTATCATAATGTAGAGAGCTCCTACTTTTGATGGATTATTTTATTAATTTATGTAAAACATTACAAAAACCTTCAGGCAGACATACATAGTTGATATACACCATTATCACAGTCACTATCCCTTATGTGCCCGAAAACAGGTTATGCACTTGGGGTTTATTTATTTATTCAGTTACGGGTAAGTGCACTGATCAAAGGACCATTTTCAGGCACGACCTGGGCCACAAGATGGCACAGAAGAGCATACAATACAAATTTTATAAGATATACAACAATACAAAACAAATTACATATGATATCCAACACAGCTGCAGATGAAATACATAGCATCCAATGGTCAGATGCACCCCTCTGGAATGGGTACCACAAATTAGGAGGCACAGGCACTGCTTGCAGTGCAGTAGAGGTCAGGTGCCCGCGTACAGTTGAGCAGGAGCAGAATCAGAATCACAGAAATCTGACGGCAGAAAAGGACCTCATCAGCCCATCGAGTCTGCCCTTTCCCCAGCAAGTGAGACAAGATGCATGTAGGAAAGTGAGTTGCCAATATATAGGACACCAAAAGATGCTCGTGAGAGAATGATACCGGGCAGACACATGACAGGCTCAGTACTACTGCAAACTAGAGAAAGAGCAGAAGTAGCAGATTGGGGATGCACCCCAGGTAGAGCTAGTAGCATAAGGAGGGCAAGAGAGGAGACAGAGAAACGAGGGGTGGTGGTGAGGGATTACCCTGGTGAACAGGAGAACCTGGCTTCTGCCATAAACTCAGTTAACAGTATAGGTGATATTTCCTACATTTAGGAGCATGAAAATGATCAACAGAGCCATGAGCAGGGATGTATCAAATAACTGGAACAACATTGTGCACCCTGAATCAAAGGGCTAATCCTCCCCAAAGAAACCTGTTAAGGTGTAAAATTCGAACTTGTTAAACATCTAGCTTTATGCATCTGACAACCTTGTCTTGTTTTAGATCCAAGTAATGTTAAAACACACATCCGTTTATCAGACACCTATTACTAGAAGTAAAAACCCAAAGTCTAGGAAGCTCCTGCTGTCGCTAAGCAGTAGCGCCACTTTCCGAAATGTTAAACTGGGTTCAAGTCCCAGTCCCAGATCTGGCACTAGGGTGGACAGAGGACTAGTACTGATGCAACAGTCTCCCCGGTGGCCAAAATAAAAAATGGCAGTGAAGTTACAGAAGCCTAGTATGGCGAGAGTTTATAGTAATAAGCTGTGAAAGAGCTTGGTACATCCAGCAGACCTGGGTTTGAGTCCCACAACCCCAGTTGCATACTGTGTGACTCTGTGCAAGTCCTTAACCACCCACTGATCCCAGGCCGCCCCTGAAAACAGGCACTTGTGTCTAGTGGATCTTACCTGGTTGCAAAGAAATAAAAAAAATATATATATATGGCTGTGGAGCAGGCAGGTCGGAGGTATAAGGAGTCATGTTATAGTAGCATGTGCCTTCAAACTTGTGCCCATACAGGCAGGAAAGCAGGTGGTACAGTGTGGTGCTCAGGTGGATGAGACCATGGTGTCTTCCATGTCCTTCAAGGGGCCACTGTGTTTCCTCAGGGTCCCTCACCAGAACCTGTTCCTGGCAAACTGGAGGTGGGAACCCACAGATGATTTAAGGCAGGATCAGCAGCATATCTGTGGTACAGGGGCCAGTTTGCCAGGAAAACACATGAACCAGTGAACCAGTAGCAATGGATGAAGGACAGTTTGGATGCCTTGGACAGATGGGGGAAAACTATACAAGGTGAAAGGGTCGGTTACTGTTTTCCATTCTTAGTCATGACCACTGTTGGGATTGAACTGGGCACTAATCCACTGAAACTGAGGCACTATAGCGCAGTGGTCTAAGGCTCTGAGCTGCAAATCTGGCGACATCCAGCAGACCAGACCTGGGTTTGAATCCCACAGCTTCCACTTGCATACTGTGTGACCCTGAGCAAGTCACTTAACCTCCTTGTGCTCCCAGGTCACTCCTGTAAAAAGCTTCCAGCTTAGTGTGCTATACCTGGTTAAACAACTAAATAAAAAAAAAAAACTTATTTCCCCACCTCTTACTAGAAGTATATGACAGTTCCTGCATCTGTCATCGATCTCCATTAAATAACATAGGGTTCCACCATCTAGACTGACACCACCACCACAAATCTAGAGGTCACCACAACTTAACATTTCCAAAGTAACCACTGGACCAAAGCCCCAGATAGTCTGTGGTTCTACATCCATTGAACTGCGCTGAAGTGGATGGGCAGAAGAACCTTTTCTGTTGTCAAAATCTATGCATCTATGTAACTGGCACCCTGTCAGAGAACTCATGTGCTTATGCAGAATACATCACTGTTGGCAATTTGAATTTTAAAATACTGATGTTCTTCCCAATTTTCTTGCATCTTGAAATGCCTCTCCCCCACACTCAATATGTTGTATCACACCAAGGCCATGCTATGTCACCTGGTGATGGCTAGACAGAAATATAGCATACACAAATTGAACTAATTCTGCCTCAGACAACTAGGTGTCATGCAGCAGAACTTCAGGCGGAGTTGCTGCAAGAGAAGTAACTGCTTTGGTCATCATGGCTAATGAGGATAGTGATCATCCGTGGATGGCTAGTTCTTCTGTGGTGCCCCATGGCGTAAGAATGAGTGGAGTACAGGTATGGGGCAGAGACCTTGTGAATGGGGATACAAGAAGAACCGTTGTTTTGCTGACTGAGAAAGGAGGGCTAGACAATACTGCCTATTTTCAGCCTTGTCGGGGCGGGAGAATACAGATGCAAACCAACTGAAACTGAACCAGATGAAGCATTTGGAGCAGCATCAGCAACTCCCCACCCCAGATGGCACACATTTTTTGAATTCAGCCCATTAGAAAATTAACTAAATTAGTTATTAGGAAGAGTCTATTGTAAGACTAAACAGATAACCAATTAACTTCGTCAGGTTGCCTGCTCAACTGTTCTCAATGCAAATTTAGTGGGTGTTAGGTGCTCAGCACAAACCCATCCACTAAAACACCTGCTTCTAAAAAGCTCTCAAAGGAAATTAAATTAAGCTTCATACCATAGATTAAACTGTTAAGAATGCAATTATAGAGCTGTAGTTAAAAGCACTCTTTCTCCATTGTGTTTAACCTTCTTAATGAACTTTTACTGTGTAGTTGATTTATCCAGGAAGAAGAACTACTTGCATTTCTATCATGCTTTTGTCCACACTATATCCCAAAGCGTTCTACAACCAATTAGAAAGACTGGTAGTGCAGGGACTGTAAAACATGCTGTGGCAGCCTTTCTGCTCACCAGCATTCATACGACAGTCAGCTGGCCCGGTGGCGTTGAGGTCGAGGCATTCGCCTCACGCCACGCCGACGACCCGTGTTCAGAAATGGACTCTGGTCGCTGGGAGTCAGCCAGGGAGGAGAGGATCGAGCATCTGATGAACTGCGCTCCTCTCCTGGGGAGGGCGGGTTGTGACTCCTGCTGTTCTGGTGGCTCCCAGTGGAGACTGGGAGCATCGCAGCTAGTGGGGTCATGGTTGAGGGGTATGGAGGCGACTGCAGATGTCCTGCAGGTGGGTGCGGGTGCATGCCCGTGCGTGCCCATCGCATGCTGGATGTCACTGCATGTCCGCGCCTCCAGGTCCAAAGAAAAAAGGAAAAGCCCTGGCACTCGGGAAGGTGAAGGCAGGTCCTGCAGACCAGCCCCCATGCTCAGTGCCAGATCAATTCCAGCTGACCTCTGGTTCTCTTCCTCACTTCGGCCGCACTCCAGATTGTAGACAGAGAGCCAGAGGAGTTGGCGGTCCCACCTCGGGGGCATGGCAAGTCGGGGTGGCGTGGGGAACACCCCAGGAACAGAGGTACAGTCTGGGGAGGGTTTCAGGCGAGCAGGAGAAGGCTGATGCCCCGTGTCCTGCCGGACAGAATCCTAAGAGGCTAGTGAATGAGGCATAAAAGCTAAAAAAAAAAACCATTCACACACTGTCATGGACTATTCCTGAACTGGTTTAAAGAAGGCCCAGATCAGAGCCAAAATTAGAGATTTGTACTTGTAACACTGAAACCTGGTGAATTATTAGAAACGATAATTAAAAAACAAATTAATGATGATCTAGCTATGTATAAATTAGACTTCGGTTTCTCAAATTTGGATTCTGTAAAGTTAAATATTTGCAAATGAATATATTACTTTTCACTGAGAAACTGCTTAAAAAATCTAGATACTGTATAGTGAAACCTGTGGATATTATATATCTTGATTTTAGGGAAGCATTGACTCAGTTACCCACAAAGACTGATCCATAAAACAAAAAAAAAAACAGTACATTACATGAGTAATGTGCTGATATGAGGCAATCAACTGGTGTGGATAATGGGAGACCAAGCATAGTTATAAATGGTATCCTTTCTGTGTGGAGAGAAATAATGATTGGAAAATCTTGGGGGCCGATGCTGACACATACTATTGTAAGATATTTATAGTCACCTTAATTAAGCAAAGGGTATGTAGCCAAGTTTCTAAATCCACAGATGATACCAAAATTACTGGAGTATGTTAATACCTGTGATGATGTACTCAAAATTCATAAAGACAGATGAAGTATAATGTTACTAAATGCAAAATTACACACCTACGGTGCAGCCCGCCAGGATGAAGTGCATTGTTACAGTCTCCTGCATGACAAAATGGATCAACACCCACTGAAATTCCCTGGTTTCCAGCAGTATCTCTGCAGAACTGGGTTTCATTGTTGTAGGCTTCACTGTAGGTAAAAATAAACAAAGGTGGGGCGACCAAAATACTTTCTGAAAGAGTTAGACTACTGGTGACCTGGAAAAACTAGAGCGTCATAGTCTGCAATAAATTGAAATAGGAGCCACACTGCAAAGGCGCAGCAAATAAAACTGATGGGATACTAGCTGGTACCAAAAATAATCTAATTTGTAGATCGAAGGAGATACCTAGCATACGATTTAGACCACTGACTAGACCACACCCGGAATACACTGTGCTATTTTGGTTACTCAACTACAGAAAATACATTTCTAGACTAAAACAGGTTCAAAGAAGAGCAATGAAATCAATAGATACTGTTGAGAACTTCAGCTACGAGGACAGAGAGTCAGAATTCAAACTGTTTTCAATGGAGAAATGAAGATCAAGAGGTCACATGATTACAGTCTTCAAAACCATCTAAGGGATAACAGCATCAAATTAAATTATGCAACATTTAAAATGATGAAAGATCTAGAGAGCATAAGTGGGTTATAAAGGGTGGTGATTCTGAATAAACAGTAGTTTGTATTATTCCGCTGAGAGGGTGATACAACTGTGGAATAAATAGCCTTCTAAGGTAATGTCACCCAAAACAGTCTAAGGGATGGATTTTCAAAGGCCTGGACAGAGGCACATTTATCAGTTATGACTACATCCAGTGCCACCCGCTGTGTACCTGGAGGTAGTAGGTTCCATTTTATAAACCAAGATGTGGCGGCCTGGTGGCGCTAAGGGTTAAGGCGCTGGATGCCACACCTTGCACCACGCTGGTGACCCGGGTTTGGGAATGACCTCGGGTTGCCAGGGAGCCGGCATGGGGGGGGGGAGCTGGATTGAGCCGCTTAACGGCAGCTCTCCTCTCCCAAGGATGTTAGTCGCCCCGTAGTTCCGTCACCACGGATGAAGGTCGGTGTGGTGCGAGCTTGAGAGGGGTGACATGAGGCAGGGCATCTCGGCATGATGCGGCAGCCTCCATACGCGCACATTCGCGTGAGACGGGAGGAGTAAACCAGGGCACAAAAATGCAAAAATATATATGAAATAGAAAAAAAAAAGATGATGGGACACAGTTTTTAGCAGCATATGTCTAGTGTCGGGCACATCTGCTGTCAGGGACTGAGTCAGGTCAGACCATTAAGAAAGGTCTAGATGGCTTAGTTTCCAGCAGCTTACATCCAACAACGGATCGTGTGCACTCACCTGGGTCCTTGCATCTGCTGAATGGTAACTGCATCCAGGTGCACTGGGGCTGACACAGACCCTATGAAAGCTGGCTCAAACACAAGACTGATGCAGGGCATTGGAAATCCACATAGAGAGTTCTCGCACTCTAAGGCCCTGTCCACACTACCCCTCTGTAACGTTACAGAGTGCCCAAACCGTTACCGCAACAGTCTGCGTTTACACCTGTAACGTTACAGAAGGCATTTTCGTAACCGTTGTTGAAACCCATATGAGGTGGTTTCAACAATGATTATGAAACCGTTGAACTGTAACATTACTGGGCATAGTGTTGAGCGTGGCACCGGTCCCCTAGCGCAGCGCGAGCTGCATTGTGGGATCAGGTGCCACGATAATGGTCGCCCGGCCCCCAAAGTGTGGGCCAGCAGTGCCGGTCCCATAACGGACACCACAGCAGTGTGGACACACTGCACGTTCCCCAGTTGTAATGGTTTCTATCCACTATGGGGTCTGTGCAGTGCAGTGTGGACAGGGCCTTAGTTGTAAGTGGAAGCATCAGTGTGACACAAAGCGTGATGTCATGTGCTCAAATACTTTTAGCTTTTGGTGGTATGGTGGTTGTCTGTTTAACTTGAAGTTTAACTTATTTAATAAATTTCCACTTTTTGAAACTAAGAGAGAGAGACCCTTTTGTTTGTTGGATATTTTGGATGGGTAATCGGGTTGGCTCAGTTCTCAGCACCCTCAGTTTGGAGTGCTGTACATCCCTATCTGTGTTTGTTTCCTGGAAATTCTGCCCGTGGGTTTCAGCTCAGGCTACATACAAACCTAGAGGAAAAGAGACTGACTGGATGTGCCTGTGACAACCCACCTCTCCCTGTGGACCGAAACAGTTTTTAGAGAGGTGTCTGTCCTCGGGTACTCGCTGCCACCAACTGGAGTCGTCCAGTGCCAACCTTCAAGTTCACAAACTTGAATAATTAAACGTGCAATTGCACAAATTAAAGTCTGGTAGTGTCTCTCCCTCTGGTGGCGGATGCTACACAGAATTTACCTCAGCCAGTGGAACCCAAATATTACCTTAGAAAAATGACATCACAGTCACAACTGTTGAGCAAATAAATAGCTTTTTACTTGAAGTGCACAGAGCATTTACAGGATCAACACAAGAGAATAACACTCATACAGGAAGAGTAAACAAATGTTTTAAAATAACAGATGGCAAAAGAAGAAGGCTATTACTGAAATATGCTAGCACTAAATTTACCCTTTCCTGTCCTTCTAAGAGACACTGGACCCTATTCTAACTGCCAGCTCCCACGGACATAACTACAAGAGTAGGTTCCAAACTTATGTTTCCTCTCCAGCTTCAAAGTAAAGAGATCTTCATTGTCTTTCAGCCTCTTATATATTCTCCTGGGAATAGGTAATGCCTATTCCCCCTTTGAATGCACCAACCATCTAACATGTATGTATTTAATTGTCCCAATCAGATTGAACACCTATCAGTGACCAATTATATTCCATTTTAACTTTCAGTTTATATTTGAATGACCCAATCCGTTCAAACTGGCCTGTGTATGTGTCTGCAGGTTTGTGTGTGTGGAGATGTCCACTTGAGATTTATGACCCAGCTCTTATCTAGCAGCTAGGGAGGACTGAAAATACCACAAGCTGGATGCTGCTAGACAGTGGGTTTTAGCCTGTGTGTGTTTTTTTTTTCCAACTGCTAAAAAAACCCAGCTAGAGAATCCAAACCATTAACTCTTTCCTTCCCATTTCTGTCACATCTCCCCGATAATGAAGGCATGTCCCTTGGACCACCCCAAGTGACACAGCCGTTCATGCAACTACTGGGAAGTGCCCAAAAGTATCCAGCCATGCCGTTAGCCCTGTCTAGATAGCCCATCCACATCTGCATTTTGTTTGCCACTGTGATGCTGGATGGTCATGTTGTATGCCTGCAGCACCAAACTCCAACGCAGTAGTTTTCCATTTTGCCCACTTGACCTATGAAGCCAAAATCAGGGGATTATGATCTGTTACCACAGTAAATTCTCTCCCATATAGGTAAGGCTGCAGCTTCTGAAGGGCCCACACTATTTCCAAACTGGTGGAGTATGCCCCCTCTCTGGGCAAAAGCCTCTGGCTGAGGTACACAACCGGGTGCTACTCCCCCTGCTGGGTAACTTGGCTCAGCACAGCCCCCAGCCCATGATCTGAGGCATCTACATGGACCATAAACTTTAAACTATAATTGGGGCTAGCCAATACAGCTAGGCCACTTAAGGCCTTCTTTAGCTCCTGAAAAGCGACCTCACAGCCTTCTGACCACTTCACTGTATCTGGCTTTCCCTTCTTGGTTAAGTCTATCAGGGCTTAGCCAGATCGCTCTAACAGGGAAAAACCTTTGGTAGTACCCTGCTGTCCTAGAAATCCCAGACCTGTTTCTTTGTGGTAGGAGTAGGCCAGGCCAGGATGGCATCAACCTTGGCAGGTTCCGGGCGGATGTGTCCGCAACCCACCCAGTGCCCAAGGTAGGACACTTCTACCATACCTATCTGGCACTTTTCCGCCTTAACAGTCAGCCCTGCATTCTTGAACTTGTGGAACACATCTCGTACATTCTTGATGTGCTCATCCCAGGTCTGGCTGTATATCGCTATATCATCCATATAAGCCAATGCAAACTCACCTACCCCAGACAGAATGTGATCCACAAGCCGTTGAAAGGTTGCTGGTGCATTCTTCATTCCAAATGGCATTACCTTGAATTCGTATAAACCAAATGGAGTATCAAAAGCTGAAGTCTCCCTGGCTGCAGGGGTCAGAGGTACCTGCCAATAGCCCTTTGTTAGGTCTATTGTGGTCAAATACTTGGCTCCCCCAGTCACTCCAGGGTCTCATCTGTTCTGGGCATGGGATAGGCATCAGACTCCGTGCAGCTATTAAGCCTCCAGTAGTCAACAAAGAATTGTACGGTGCCATCCCTTTGTGGGATCAGTACCACAGGTGATGCCCAGGGCTACTAGATTCCTGGATTACTCCAAGTTCCAGCATCTCATTGAGCTTCTCTTTCACAGTCTGTAGCGTGCTCATGTACCCTGTAGGAGGACTGTTTCAGGGGAACCTGGGCCCCTTTATCCACATGGTGCTCTGCCATTGTGGTGTAGCCCGGTTTCCCTGTGAACATGTCCTCAAATTCTCTCAGCACACCCCTATTTTCTTGCACCTGGGCTGGTGTTAGCTGTTCCGAGAGGGTAAGGTTGTCCACAGAGGCTGCAACCCTGGCCTCCCCAAGTAGATCCACCAGTGGATCTATCTCAGTTTCCTCCTCTGGAGGCACTGCATACAGCGAGGACCATTTCCTCCCTGTCATGGTAGGGCTTCAGCATGTTAACATGATACACCTTTCATTTGCATCTCCTGTCCGGTAGCTCTATCATGTAACTGACATCACTAACCTTTTGGACAATGTAAATGGCCCCTCCCATGCTGCCTGTAATTTATTCTGTTGGACGAGGATGAGTGCCATCACTGCTGTCCCACCTCGTATTCTCTGGCCTAGGCCTGGTCGCCACCAGACCTACTGCTGCTGTTGTGCAGTGGCCAGGTGCTCCTGAGCAAACCCATGAGCTCCCTAAGGTGGGTCCTGAAGTTCAGACATACTCCACAACAGACTCACCTTGGGAGGCACGGTCACCCTCCCATTTGTCCTGAATTAAATCTAGGAGCCCCCGCACCTCGACCAAACAGGGCTCGAAGGTGAGAGCCCTGTGTGGACTCCTATGGGACTTCCCTGTATGCAACTAGGAGATGAGGCAAATATTTGTCCCAGTCCCTCTTATGCTGGTCAGCAAAGTCCTTAGCATGGTCTTAACGGTTGGATTAAATCGCTCCACCAGACCATTAGCTTGGGGATGGTATGGGAGGTTTTCAGCTGCTTTACCCCACTTTTCCCACAAACTACTCATTAACCCTGACATGAAATTGGCACCCGATCTGACAGTATCTCCTGGGAAAGCCCACCCTAAAATTCCCAACAGTGCATTTGCCACTGGTTCTGCCTCAGAGGATGTTAGGACCACTGCTTCTGGGTATCTGGTGGCATAGTCGACAACTACCAAGATATACGCTTGCCAGTGCGACTTGGGGAGCTCACCGGCCCCACTATGTCCACAGCCACCCTCTTGAAGGGTTCATCAAAAATGGGCTGGGGTACCAAAGCTGCCTTGGCCTTGTCCCCCATTTTCCCCACCCGCTGGCACTGTGGACAAATCCTGCAATAATTTGCCACATCCTTGCCAATACCAGGCCAGAAGAAATTGTTGGTTAGATGCATTTTAGATCGCCTCACCCCAAGTGCCCTGAAAAAGGGCTATCATGGCGAAGACAAAAGCTGCTGACAGTGAACCTTAGGGACTACTAGCTGCTGGAGTACCTCACTGTCTAGCCCTTCCTCTGCTGAACATTCTCTATACAACAGCCCATTGTCCCAGTAAATGGACTCTTTACCCCCTAAGGGCGCTCAGCCCTGTGAGCTATTTCCCTCAGTTTTTCAGGGTAGGGTCAGTTCGCTGTGCAACACTCAGATGCCCTTGTCTGACCCTTCCCAGTGCCCCTTCAGAAGGAAGTCCTGTGGGCTCCTCTATTTGTGACTGGGGTTCTGGACTGCTGCTTCTAGCCAGCCCTTCCCTGTGCTAGACATTTCCTCAGCTGCTGAGGATGTGCTGGACCACCAGAGTCACCCCCTCTTCACCCTCAGAAGCTTGCCTTTGTGCCTGACTCTGAGTTAACACACACCAGTTTTTCCTGGGGTCCAAATCCTTCCCACAATCATATTTACAGGTAGGTCCTCTACAACTCCCACCTCCTTTTCTCCATGACCCCTTCCCAGCTCAGTAAGACTCTAGCCATTGGTAATTGGGCTGGTGGCCCTGAATGCCGGACCTTGTAGTATTTCCCCAGACACCATCTGCTTTGCCGGACTAGATCCTGCCTCACAGGGAGATGTCAGTGCCTGTGTCCCACAGTCCCTATGTTACTATTCCATTAACTGTAATGGGATGCAGATTCTCAGAAGAGTGGTCCTTCTGACTGGACACAAACACACCAGTGCTCTTTTGATCACCCTCCCCATGCCTCTGCACCTTAACCAGTTTCTAGGGCAGTTATATCTCAAGTGTCCTACTTGATTGCAAATATGACATTTCTTGGGTTCAATTTCTTGAGTCCCTTAGAACCAGAGGCTCAACTTTGGGGTCAGGTGCAGGCTGGTTTCCTTTAGGCTGCCCCCATGGGATCCCTTATAACCATGTGCTGCCCCCCACCCATAAGACTTATGCTGTGTGTATGGCTGGCTAGACAGATACATCAGCGCTTCCTGCCACCTCTGTTGAAGGCGCATGCCCTGTCTAGCAGCCATACACATGTCCTCAGGTACAATTTTAAGGAATTGCTCTCCCATCAATACATCTTAATCAGTTCCACAGTGGTTGCTTCAGCCCCCTCCATCCACCTATCAAGGTAAGTATGCAGTTGAACCTGCAGTTCTGCATAACTGTATTCTGGGCTTTTCTTTAACTCCCTAAATTTCCTTCTGTAAGCCTCAGGAGTTGATTCAAAATGTTTCAACAGCACTGTTTTAACTTTATCATAATCAGCATAGTCTTCATAACTCATTTTAGCAAATGCATGCAAATCTCTCCCCGTAAGGGTGTGAGATAAGTTGACCAGGAAGCCTTAGTCAATTTTAATTGGTTGCATAGCTCTCAAATTACCTTAAAATAAATCAAGGTCATCTCCCTCTTTAAACTGAGGGAACAATTTAGAATTAATTTTGGCTTCATGAGGCAAACTCAGTCCATCATTACTCATGGTTTGCTGGCTGCACAGGGTCATCATCTCCTTCTCATGCTGTTGTCTCTGGAGTTCACGCTGTTGTTCTTTCTCTCTGTCTGCCAGTCTCTTTTCTTCCAGTTCTTTCCTGCTTCCTGTCTTCTTGCCTTCTTGCCTCTGCTTCCCATCTTTTGTTGACTTCCAATCTTTTTGTTTCTGCATCCAACCTTCTTGTTTCTGCTTCAGCATTCAGTCTTTCGCCTCCAGTGCCCCTTTCTTGCAGCGAGCTGCAGTCCCATGATGCCTCAAGCTGGTTTGGGGGTCTGCTGCCTCAGTTCCTGACTCACCCCAGCAACTGTCTGCTTCAGATCATGTGCCAAGAGGGCAGCTACGAGGTCTGCCTTTTTCTTGTGTTTTAGACCTTCAGGCTGAATCCCCTTTTCCTGGCATCTTTCAAAAAGCTGTGGCACAGTAATTAAGTCATACTCCGTGGAGCTCATTCCCTACTGCTACGCTATACTGTGCGAACTAGAAACAAATTAAACTGCTGTACAAATGTATTCCCTTATATATCCTGTTTTGCAACGCTAAGGTAAATGTTCCACTGGCAAACTCTGTATCTCAGTGCGCTACGCAGTCCGCTATCATCACCCAACCAATACGTAACAACCCACTTCTCCCTCTGGGCTGAAACAGCTTTTAGAGAGGTGTCTGTCCTCAGGTACTTGCTGCCACCAGCTGGAGTCATCCACTGCCAACCTTCAAGTTCACAAACCTGAATAATTAAGCGTGCAATTGCACAAATTGAAATTTGGTAGTGTGCCTCCCTCGGGTGGCGGATGCTACACAGAGTTTATCTCAGCCAGTGGAACTCAAATCTTAGAAAATGACATCACAGTCACAACTGTTGAGCAAATAAATAGCTTTTACTTAACAGAAAGTGCAATGAGCATTTACAGGATATATATTTACAACACAGAGAATAACACTCATACAGGAAAAGTAAACAAATGTTTTTAAATAACAGATGGCAAAATAAGAAGGCTATTACTGAAATATGCTAGCACTAACCTACCCTTTCATGTCCTTAGAAGAGACACTGGACCCTATTCTAACTGCCAGCTCCACAGACATAGCTACAAGGGTAGGCTCCAAACTTATGTTTCCCCTCCAGCTTCCAAAGCAAAGAGATCTTCATTGTCCTTTAGCCTCTTATACATTCTCCTGGGAATAGGTATGCCTATTCCTCTATGAATGAATCAGCCACCTAACATGTATGTATTTAATTGTCCCAATCAGACTGAACACCTATCAGTCACCAATTATATTCCACTTTAACCTTCAGTTTATATTTGAATGACCCTGGCCTGTGTATGTGTCTGCAGGTTTGTGTGTGTGGAGATGTCCACTCGAGATTTATGTTCCAGCTCTTATCTAGCAGCTAGGGAGGACTGAAAATTCCACAAGCTGGATGCTGCTACACAGTGGATTTTAGCCTGTGTGTGGTTTTCTTCAAACTGCTAAAAGACAGCTAGAAAATCAAACCATTAACTCTTTCCTTCCCATTTATGTCACAGGACATCTGCGACACCTCTCCCAATCCCATACGACCCAGTGAGTGCTCCCTGTCTCACAGGGAGTTGCTGAAGGCAGAATCACCCGGAGAGGTAAGCAATGCCCAGATGCACAATCCTCTCCACCCCGATGGCCCAAGCTCGCTCCTGATCCTTGGTCACTGGCATGGGAAGAGGTAAGGCAATGGATGGCACAGCCAGCACCTGCACGGCCAGCTCCTAAGCCTTGGTATAGTATTATTAAAGGAGGTTTCACCAGCTGTGGGGAGGTTCCATGGCGACCCCAGCTGACCACAAAATGGCCCACAGGAACACAGTTTCTTTCTTGGAAGGCAAAGAGTAACATCAATTCCAGAAAATGCTCCTTATCTTCCTTGCTTGTGCAATCCGTGTGAAGCACAGTCACACTTTGCAGGAAAAACTGGAACACGCCAGTCTTATAAATCAAATATAATTAGTGAGGTCTACATTACTGAATTGAGATTGTGTGTCCCTTAAGTGTTAACAACTTTTCCAAGCTTTATCTGTTTAGATTAAAAAATACAATGACGGACAGGAAACGGTTTGTTACTTACCAGTAATAGTAGATCTTGAGAGGATAGCCTCGAGGTAATATATTGGACTAGAGTTGTCAGGCATTAGGACTCTCCTCAGAGAATTTTTCCATAGCTGAGGACACCCACCCTTTTGCTGACTGGACCCACTTCCCCTCTGTGGCACTACATAATATATATATGGGATACATGATGGGCAGGAGTGGAATATGGAAATATTCTCACTCCTGCAGAGTGAGGCATGGATAGCCATGCCTCACGATGCAGGAGTGAAATATTTTCCATATTCCCTCCTGCCCATCATGTTGATCTATAATAGGAAACAAGTGTTTTGTATGGTTTGGTATTTAAATATTGTGTCTGAGGTCTGTTTTGTTGTTACTTTTTAAGTTGGTGTTATTACTCAGTGATTTGGCTGCTGTGTGTTAGTCTGCTCAACTGTGTGACAGGGATTGGTGATGTGAGAACAGCTCAAGAAAATCTATTCTTTGATGTTCATTGGTTTCTGAGGATGATGCAATTTTAGTTTATTCATCCATGGTGCTTCTGAAGGTTTAGAAATTAATCTTGAAAAGCTCATTGTACATAAATACTGTTTTTAGTCAAGTTTTTGTCATTTGTTTTCAGTGCTAAGTGCTGCTCCAAGTGTACTGCTTTCAGCTTCTGGCTGTTTAGAAACTGCAAGTAAAAGTTTCACACTATGCAGGTGGTGTGTAATTAGGTAGAATAATTTCATTTTCAGTTTTAAAGGCGTTCCAGCTTGTGGTGTAACTGGTGCTACAGTGAGAATGTCAGGTGATGACATAGCTACTATAGGTGTAAATGGATTTATTTTCACTTCAGCTATGTCATCATCCGATATTCTCACTGGGTGAGAATACATGCTTTATTCTCAATGAATACACAACACCTATTGTGTGTGTGTGTGTGTGTGTGTGTGTGTGTGTGTGTGTATACATATATATATATATATATATATATATATATATATATATATCTCTCTCTCTATATATATATATATATATATATATATATATATATATATATATGTATGTGTAGGATACATGATAGGCAGGAGTGGAATATGAAATATTCTCACTCCTGTGAAGTGAACATGGATGTCCACGAGTGCGAAGGCAGGTGGGATAACATGCTCTCGCGATGCAGGTGAGAATATTTCCATATACTCCTGCACCATCATTGTTATACAACAGGCAACAACTGTTTCTGTATGGTTTTGCTATTTAAATATTGTGTCTGAGGTCTGTTTTGTTGTTGTTACTTTTTAAGTTGGTGTTATTACTCAGTGATTTGCCTGCTGTGTGTTAGTCTGCTCAGCTGTGTGATAGGGATTAGTGATGCTTTGGAATCCTCTGTTGTGATTGGTTGATATGGTGTGTAGTAGTGTTTTGGTTGTGCAGGTAGTGGATTCGGAGTTTATTTTTTCATTGGTGCTATTAGGTGTGTGTTGGAGAATGAGTGATTTCATTGGTTTGCTGGTGTTTGTGGGCGGGATGTGTGCAGTATGTTTACTTCCAGAGTGCTTCCATGACCATTGGTGAAATGGGACTGTTTATTGTTTTGGTGCAGTGTGAATAACATTTATTTATTTATGAGATTTTATTTTATATTGTGTTGGTAGTGCTTAGTGCAACAGTAATTTAGTTCTTTAGTCCTCTCTGCATTGTAGCTTCTGAAGAGGGATATCAACATTAAGATATCGATGGAACTGGCCGGCCCGCGGCGCAACGGTTGGATTTCAGCTTGCGGCGCCCAGTGACCGGGTTTGGGAGCAAGCCCGGGTCACTGGAAGACCAACGGGGGAGAAGGATTGAGCGTCCCAGGGACAGTTCTCCTTCTCTGGGGAGGTGGGGACTGGTCCAGCGCCTGCTGGCTCCCAGCGGAGGCTGGGAGTATCACAGGATGCTGACCCAATACTAACTGGGGAGGAGGCGGACGTCGGCGTATGCCGTGACATCACTCGCTGCCCCAAAAGCCAGGAAAATCGCTCGCTGGCCTCGGATGATGGCTCTCTGTTCTAGAGCCTCCAGCGCCTTCCGGCGTGCCTCTGTTCCCCAGCAGCATCCCTGGGCCCTAGAAGTGTCTGCTGGGGCTATCCCCCAGTGCTGTCCCCTCGGAGGAGAGGACCTGCCAGTGAAGAATACACCGGGATATCCGAGGTCGGCTGCAATCTGGGGATCAGAGGAGGACGGGGAAGGACAGAAAGATCAGGGAGACTTGGCAGAGCCTGAAGGAGTGGAGGACCAGCGAGCACAGGGCAGAAAAATAGGCCCAATTCTTTTCTCCATTTTCTGAACAACCTCCCACCGCCTGCTCCTCTGTGTAAATTCATACGAATGCAGATGACATGGCATTCTTTACTTCTAGCCTCTCTAGCCCTGAACTCACAAACCTGCTCAATGGGACTTTAACAACATCCAGCTCTGGTTCCAAGAAAATCGGTTATCCCTCAATGCAAAAGCAGTCTCTATGACTTTTGGCGAGGCAAAGACTTGCTACAGCTTCTCCCTACGTTCCTTCCTTCCTTTCATTTCCTTGAGGATGCAGCTACTGAAGAGGTCTCCTCCTTCAGGTATGTTGGAGTCAGGATGGACAGCCACCTTCATTTCTCTGGTCTTGTGGATGCTATTCACAGAAGCTAAAAAGTAGCATGTACATACAACATTATCCTTAAGCAAATCAAAAACACATTCATTAGTAAATCAGAGCACTGCCTTGTACCCTTGTATAGGGCATACATCCAACCTCACCTCGATTATGGCTCCCCTTTTTGGAATCCCCACCTCAAGACTGACATTAATAGACTGGAACTGATCCAGAGGAGACTCACAAAAATGATCCCCAAACTATCTTCTCTAAACTATAATTCCAGGTTGAAGGCTACTGGTCTATTCCCTCTGCACTTAAGAAGACATAGAGGAGACATTTTGTCCACATTCAAACTCTTAAAATCACCAATCTTAAAGGAGCAATGCGGTTTATCATTTGCCACCAAACGTATAGTTGGTAGGTTGCACAACAAGCAATTGGTCATCAACTGGGCTAACACTAACAAGCGGGATAATTTTTTCAGCATTAGAGTGGCAAAAGTTGGAATGCGCTACCTCAAGAATTAGTACATTTTTCAATTTTGACACCTTTAAGCTAAACCTTGATAACTGGCTAACCAATATTATCTCCCAAGCTAATGTCCCACATTTGTGGGGGTTCATCATGATGGGTCATGAGCCGTCTTTTGTCCTACAAAATCCAGTAAAGTTCCTATCAAACTTGGTGCACTTCACAGAAATAAGAGAAGCATCCCACTTCCTGCACGTGAAAATAAATTTTCAACTATGGGGACATTGTTTACAGTGCTGCTCCTAAGTCCACTTCAGCTAGATTGTACTCCCTCTTTCACTCAGTCAATTTGCCATTGATAAACCCCGCATACTCACCACTGTTCTTTGTGTACCTCCTCTCCTTCCCCTCATTTGATGCCAGGTGCGTTGCCACCGTGCTTCCTTTATCTCAAATTTTGGTTTTGCTCCCTCCTGTCATATCTTGCGTCTCTCCTATTTTCACCCTTTCTATCTTCTTACTCCCTTATAAAGCTTGCTCTCACTCTGTTGCTGTCCCACCAATGAAATCTACTGCTGGCCAATTCCTCTCTTAATTAGACCAATGAAGCAGGCTTTGCAGAGGTCCAAATGGAGAGCCCCCATGAACATATGCATAGAAACATAGACTTTGATGGCAGATAAGGACCCTTGGCCCACCCAGTCTGCCCATTTCCTACCTACTGGATAAGCTGCAGATTCTACTTAACCAACAGCCTGCTTCCTGCAACCCCCACTATAATTGCTTTGTGTCTGTCCCATGCATGTTTGAATTCCCCACTGTTTTAGACCCATGACCTCCTCAGGAAGGCTGTTCCATGTATCCACCACTCTCTCCATGAAAAGAATTTCCTCACATTACCCTGAGCCGTCCCCCTCTATCTTTAAACTGTAAACTGTGCCCCTTGTTCTTACACATCTCTTTTCTGAAAGATGCTACCCTCCTGGACTTTGTTGATTCCTTGAGGTACTTGAATGTTTCTATCATGTCCCCCTGTCCCTCCTTTCATCAAGGGTATACATATTAAGCTCTCTCAGTCTCTTTTCATATGGTTTCTGATGTAGACCCTGCACCATTTTAGTTGCCCTCCTCTGGACTGCTTCCATCCTGTCTACGTCCTTATAGATGAGGTCTCAAAACTGCACACAGTACTCCAGATGGGGTCTCACCAACTGTCTGTACAGAGGGATAACCACTTCCTTTTTCTACTTGTGATGCCCTTCCTATGCATCCCAGTATCCCCTGGCCTCCTTACCGACTTTTCACATTGCTTACTCACCTTCAGGTCATCTGATATGACTACCCCCAGGTCCCTTTCCATTTTGTTGTTGTTAGTACCTCCCTGCTATTGTGTACTCTTCTCCTGGGTTTTGTTTCCAGGTGCATTACTTTGCACTTCTTTGCATTGAATCTAAGTTGCCATATGTCTGACCATTCCTCCAACCTTGCCAAGTCCCTTCTCATCTTTTCTACCCCTCTTGTGTATCAACTCTGTTACAGATCTTTGTGTCATCTGCAAAGAGGCATACCTTTCTCCAGACCCTCTGCAATGTCACTTATAAAGATGTTAAAGAGGACTGGACCCAGTACTGAGCCCTGAGGTACTCCACTAGTAACCCCCTTTCTTGGGATGTGTTCCATTCACTAGTACCTTCTGTGTCCTGTTGTGCAGCCAGTTCGCTACCCAGGCTACCACCCTGGGACCCACTCCCAGGCTGGCTAACTTGATTATTAATCTTTTGTGTGGGACTGTGTCAAATGCCTTGCTAAAGTCTAGGTAGGCCATATCCACAGCCCGTCCATGGTCTATTACTTTGGTCACCCAGTCAAAGAAATCAATTAGATTAGTCTGACATGACCTTCCTGCTGTAAATCCATGCTGCTTTGGGTCCTGTGCCCCGCTGGCCTCTAGGTACTCAACAGTTCTTTCTTTCAGAAGTGATTCCATCATTTTCCCTACCACTGAGGTCAAACTTACAGGTCTGTAGTTTCCTGCTTCTGCCTTGCTCCCACTTTTGTGAAGGGGAATCACATCTGCCCTCCTCCAGTCCTCAGGTACCACCCCATCCTGCCATGATTTGTTAAAAAGTGTGGTCAGTGGTGTCACTAGGTCCCCCCTTAGTTCTTTTAGGATTCTGGGGTGAATCCCGTCAGGCCCCATTGCTTTGTCCACCTTGAGTTTTAGGAGTTCTTTCAGGAGTCTTTCTTCTGTGAATGGACTGGTGTCAACCCCCCTACCCAGAATGCTTCTATTGTCTGGTTTAGGTAACTGCTCCTCATCTTCTTTTGTGAATACTGAGCAAAAGTATTCATTCAGTAGCTCTGCCTTTTCACTGTCTCCCTCTGCCCACCTCCCCTCTCCTTTGTCAATCTTCACTATCCCTCCCTTAACCTTTCTATGCTCCCTAATGTACCTATAAAAGGTTTTATCCCCCTTTTTAACTGAGTTGGCTATTTTTTCCTCGGTTTGTGCCTTTGCTATTCTGACTGCCTTTCCTACTTCTTTCTGCTTTAATTGATACAGTTCCCTGTCGTGCTCCTTCTGTGATTCCTTATACTTTTTGAATGCAGCCTTTTCTCCTTAACCTTCCTGCCATATGCAGTGATTTCAACAATTCCTAAACCAGGCAGAGACCTAGACACCCTGAATCATATAGACCCATTTCTATCCTAAACTGTGACTACAAATTATATATGTCGGTCTGGGCTTGGAAATGGAGGAAGTGTTGCCAGGTATAATTCATCAAGACCAGTCCAGCTTTCTAAAAATAGACAAACATCAGATAACACCATTAGAATTATCCATCTTTTGTCCTATATTGCCAAGACTTCCCTCCCGGTTGAGGTGGCTAGCCTAGATGCTTATAAAGCATTTGATCGGGTGCTTTGGAGCCACCTCTGGCGGGCCCTGGAGGCTTTTGGGTTCCAGGGTGAGTTTGTTACCTGGCTTGGTAACCTCTATGCCAACCTTTGGGCTTTTGTGAAAGTCAATGGATCTTTGTCTGCTCCCATAAATCTGGAACGGGGGACTAGACAGGGTTGTCCCTTGTCACCATTGCTGTTGGCTCTTTATATAGAGCCTCTAGCAATGGCCATGAGAGCAACTAGAGAGGTACGCAGGTTGAATTGGGGGGAGAGTCATACTGTATGTCACTATACACAGATGATGTGTTATTAACACTAACAGATCCCAAACTATCATTGAAGGGGGCCTGGCAGACTCTGGAAGATTCTGCCTCGGTCGCTGGATATTTAACTAATTCCTTGAAAACTGAGGTTTTAGCTCTTAATTTCCAACCCTCTCCTCAGCTAAAACCAATGTTGCTACTTAAATGGCGAACTACGAAATTAAAGTACCTGGGTATTCAATTACCCCTGCAGATCTCTAATGTGATTTTGGTAAATTATGAACCGCTAACACAAGCTTTAGAAGCTGATATACATAAATGGTCCCAGCTGAAGCTTTCTTTTTACTTAAAAATAGCCATGGCCAGCCCGGTGGCGCAGAGGGCTGAGGCGCTGGCGCCTTACCTCAAACCATGCCGGCAACCCGGTTTCGGGAACGGACTCAGGATGCCTGGGGTCGGCAGGGGGAGGATAGGATCGAGCGTCCGTGGGACTGCTGTCCTATCCCGGGGTGGGACTGGGATTTGCCTCGCTCAGCAGCGGCCCCCAGTGGAGACTGGAGACACTGCAGGAGCGGCGCGTAAGAGGGGAACCTAGAAAAAGCAAAAAATGGTGTCCGAGCGACTGGATGATGGCCGCCTGGATCCCTCGCCTCCATGGAACCCCCGAAGAGCGAGGAAATACCGATCCCAGCAGCATTAGGGCTGAGAGAAAGAATGCCTGAAGGCAATTTCCCTCCGGAAGGAGGGGACCCGTTCAATGAAGGGTTACGTCGGGCTACCCTGGTCGGCTGCGATCTGGGATCGGGGGAAGCTGGCGTCGGGGAGGGTTCGGAATGGAGATACAGGGGCAGTCCTTGGCAGCAGGTCTGAAGGAGAGGCCGGTCGGATGCAGGGGGCGATAAACAAATAATGCAAAAAAAATTAAAAATAGCCACTATACAATCTAATATTCTCCCCCGACTATTATATCTATTCCAAACAATCCCTTTTACCCCTTCAAAGATGTACTTTAATTCCTGGAATAAAATTTTATCCAGATTTCTCTGGGACGGCCGTAGTCCGCGTATTCGGTGGCCCTTGTTACAGCTACCAAAAGATAAGGGAGGTCTAGATTTTCTGGATCCGACTCGATATGCAGTAGCAGTGGGAATAACCTGCATTTTGACATGGGTGAACCCGGGTGTCCAACCTCCTTGGAAGAAAATAGAATGCTTTCTTAATGACTTACATGATCCCCAGAAGATAGTTTTTGCTCCCCTGACTAACCTACCAAATTTAACAGATTTTGAAACTAGCACTAGGCAGATATTACAAAACTGGTATAGAATCAGAGCATTGCCAGCTATGGAATATGTATTTACTATTTGAGACTATTATCCACAGAAACTGATTTTCTCCTGACTAAACTTGATTTAACATTTAGAATTTGGCATAGGAAAGGTCTCTCATTTATCTTTCAGTTTTTAGACCCACAGGGGGTAGTTCCATTTGTACAGCTCCAAAAGGACTATGATCTGGGAAACCGAGACTGTTACGGTACCTGCAGGTACGGACTTTTCTGTTACATAAAGGCCGTCTGAGAAGCTGCCTGCCTGAGCCTCCTCCTTTGTTTTTGAAGTTGGCTATTAATGCAATTAGAGGGTCTGATCAGTTTCATATGATAGGGTTACTGTGTAAAGGAATACAATAATTTGTATCTGACACCTCTGAGACAGTGCTGGAGGTGTGGAATAAAGAATTACCCTCCCGGGTGTCCTATAAGTTATGGGTAAAATACACCCGTCCCTCCTTAGGGACCTCCTTGGCTCCGTACTGGTGGGAGTTTCCGTGGAAGTCCCATAATAGGTACTTTAATACACCAACAAAGTTGGCAAAAACTTTCCCTACACTGGGGGCAGAGTGTTGGAGACAATGCAGGGAGGGATGGGCAGACCAGGTACATATCTTTTGGGGGTGTTGCAGACTGCAAGTTTATTGGCAACAGATTGAGCAGGCCTTAAAGGAAATCTTTTCACCAGATCTGGTACTTGCGTCGCAGTTCGCACTGTTGTCAATTCCTCCAGAAGGTCTTAAGATACAAAGGAGGGCTCTTATTTATACCTTTATTCTTTTAGCCAAAAAAGTGATTACTAAAATGTGGAAACAAGTTGGACCCCCAACAGCAGACAAATGGCATGACCTGCTGGTGGAGCATCATCTTTAGAGAGAATGACAGCCGGGACCTTAGGCCAGAGGGGGCAGTTCGAAATCAGATGGAGGGCTTGGGTGCTCCATAATTCAGCATGTGACCCACTGTCCCATGATGATGTTTCCATGCCTTCAAAGAAGATGGTCCGAGAGGGGGACAGGAGGGGACTGTTAAGGTGTCAGTATGGGACCTGCCTGATGGAAGGGGTGGGAATGGGGTAAGAGGTTCCATGAATCTGAGTCTCTGGCAGAATGTGGATCACAGATGCAAAACAATTTGATTGCATCTTCCTTCTACAATTGTAGTGCCACAAATTGACAGACATGAAATTATGGCTGTATAATTCTGCAAGCTATACTAAGACTGAAATGTACTGTACCTCTTTTAAAACTATAACTAAAATAAAAATAAAGTATAAAAAAACCAAAATCTACTGCTGGCCAAGCTGCCTCCTCGTTCCACTTCCCTGAACTATGGGGCTCTCTCCCACCTTCCATTTGGTCTGCTCCTTCCTTCCTCGTTCTAAAATCTCTCCTCTGTGATTTCTCTGTTCACTCCTGCAGACGCTTCTGATATTGGGGTGAACTCCTGTCGCCTGCCTTCCACCCCACACTGATGCTATCACTGCCCTTCTCCCCCAGTTCATCGGTTGCTGCTTCCTGCTCCTCGTATTGTTGTTTCATTGCACACTGTTTAAAAGTTCTTTTGCCTGTTCTGCAATTACTGTATGACAGTTTTATTAAGCATTCGGCTCACTTGCACTTTATGCTGCAGGTGCCATGGTGGACACCTTGCAGCGGAAGCGGTATGGCAGATGAGAGTCTCATGCTGCTCGAAAGTACCACTTGGGACTACTTGTGCGCTGCTCGGGTTCCCATGTACTATTAGAAACTATAAGGCTGAGAGGTGGAGCATGTTCAAGCAGCTGTGCTCGTCTGGCATAGTGGGTAGGGTAGCAGACTGTGAGGTAGGTAGGTAGGATTAGGATAGGGACAGAGGTTTGGTTCTCACAGCCTCCCACTTTTGGCAGATCTGAATAAATAAAATCTCTGCCGTCGCACCTGCAGACAGAATGCCTGCTTGCGAAATGTTTTTTCCCCCCCCAATACTGTGTGACCTCAGAGTAGGTTATATTTATTTATGGGGGGTGTGAGGGGGCAGAGTCCCCCGCGTGGGGGGGGGGATGTAAAAAAAAACATCTAAATTATTGCTAAACTTTTGTGAGGGACATAAAAAAAAAAGTCTGAATTGTTGATACACTTGTGTGAGGGACATACAATTATGGCACTGACGGTGTTCCCATTCGCGACGGCATTCCTGTTGGCCATACTGTTTCCTGTCTGCCATGACACCTGCAGCACAAGCTACAACCGCTCCAAGCATTCTTGTAACTGTCTATTCTGTAGTATGTATTTCCATATTATTGTATTATTTTTGTACATTGTAAAGTGCAAGCTGCTTATAAACGGACTGCTCTGTGTGACCCTGTTTTGTCTGTTATAAGCTGTCTCGGATAACCACTGCAGTGTTTTTCCAGTCTGTACATACATCGTGTACGTTATGTAGATAGCATTTCTTCTTTGTTACCTGCCTGCTGATCACTCGTTACCCCCTTCAATTTGTGCCATCCACGAACATGCTGCAAGTGCTAAATGTGAGTGTTAATCTCACCGCTGCTCCTCTGCCTACCCACCCCAATCGAAAGGAACCAAAAACAAGTCTGCTGCTCTGGACGTGCATTAAAGCCAACAGCCGAAAGCTAAAAGCCAACAGTTTGCTCGGGGTCACTCTCCTACCACCTCTCGTCTCTGCTAACTCCATGAAAACTCCTAAAAGGAAAATGTAAGAAGAGCACAGTGCAAAAGGGAAGTAAAACATGTCATAGCCTTGCAATATTATGTTAAACTGTAGTGAGAAAGAAATAATGTGACATTCTGGAAACTGAACACAAGCCTCGGAATACTATCCCAGTGCTCTAACCACTGAGCTATACGAGCTCACATGGTTGGTTGGATCTGCGGTTATTGGACTCTTCTCTCTGGTACTGCATACCCTGCATCTAGGAACAGTTGTCATCTCTAAGTTATGTTATTATGTTAACAGAGACTGCAGTGATTGGGGAGGTGGGGGGGAGACAGGGAGAGAGGACAGCATACAATGACCTTAATTTAGGCATTGACACCTCCTCGACTGAGGCAGCTAGCTAGTGTCAAGAGGCCCATTAACACATCCTCGGCTGCGATCAGGTTGCCTCAGGAAGCGTCAGGGAGGCAGCCATGGAGGGGTCATTGGGCTTTAGACATCTAGTATTGCAGGTGGCTTTTTTGTTTCACTCAGCTTTATTCCGAAAGTCAGGATAAGTTAACAATACCACACGCACAGAGCGCAAGACAATCAATCGTAATTGATAACAAATGACTGCTAGAAGCACTGTTTTCCAAACAACATTGGATTTACAAAGATAATTTAATGCATGTCAACTGTAATGCCACCTAATATTAGACGTGCCAGCATGCTTGCAAGCACTTGCTTCTTTGAATGCAGCAACTGTATACAGTGATAAACCAAATACAGCTGCTAGAACCAAACGCGTGAACTGTGTGGTGTTGTTAATTCCTTGATATCTACATTCAAAGGTGTGTAGAGCTGTGTTAGCGTGAAAGAACACCACAGGGCATATTCCTTAGTGAAGACCGTAGGGGTGGCAAGACCAACAGGAGAAGTTAAATCTCCCCCTCCTAATGGTCTCTAAGCCGTATGCACAGACTCTTCCTCTCCATCGTCTCCCTAATCAGACAGCAGGTGACTTTAATCTGCTATATCAACTGGGTTTTCAATGAACCTCCTATGGTAGCAGTTTTGGTTTCTAGAATTTGACCGGTAAAACCGGCTGTCTGTATTGAGCGCGTCTGTTGTAAGTGGTGCATATTGCAATTTGTATCGGTTCTGTTCTTTTCTCGTCCGCATCCCCCAAAATGCATCTGGAAACGAGCTAACAGCTCAGTAAGACTTTCCTGCTAAAACTTTGGAAATAACTAACAAAATAAATAGTCACATTTGTATTGTCCTCTATTCTCCACAACTAGCCCCTGCCACCCAGCTTCTGACTGTATGACCCTCACTGCAGCTGCACAACACACTTCTGTCGCTACCCCTATCCCCCCACCCCAAGTGGTGGAAGGAATCTTCTCCAAGTCACAGCAGCATCCTGTCCGTATGGGCGGGCACTACTGTCAGTAGGCCTTTGGTCCGTGGGTATGCACACAGGATCAACTCAGACCTCTTATGTGGAAAAACAATGCACTCTTCCGGCACCATCAAGCAGTTCTTGCTTTAAAGAACAAAATAACACCTTTTTAAAACAGAGTGCTTGCCTTTGGTCATGGTTAAAATGAATCAGCAAAGACGTGACTGGAATGCCAATCAAAGGTCTAACAGTATACAGGTAAGCAGGTTGTAGTGAAGTAATAAGGCATAACAGGGTGTGAATTATTGTGAGATAATGGCACACCTTGGGAAGTCAGGCACAAGGCAATGCTGAGTGCATTACATACCCAAGAAGTGCCATTATCCCACAAAATGGACACCCTAGAGTGTACTGCACTTATAAATGGTTCCACTAATTTTTATTTTAGAGAAAGTGTAATGAGATTCAGAACATTAAGTATTTCTATCCTGTTCTGTTGTGCTGGAATAATGCACAGTCATGTGATCACATCTGACCAATAACAACAGTGCTCCTAGATCTATGGGGATGCCCGTATTTTACAGGATTCTTACAATAAAAATGGGCTTTGGGAAGGAAATCAGTGTTGTGGGCAATCTCAGGGAAACAGCCACATGTTATGGGAGAACCACTCAGATGGGCTAAATCCTGATCTCAGTGGCCACAAGATTCTCAGCAGCCAGTTTCAAAATGGCTAACAAGAATCTCATGGCCGCCGAGATCAGGACTTGGTCCTTCTGACTGGTTCTGACAGGCTAGAAGACCAACCTTATCGGTTGGAGGCTCAGCCTTTCTTTGTTGGTGCTTTTTTCACCTGCGAGGACGTCCAGGTTGCCTGTGAAACAGCAAGCTTCACAACACCAGTCAGTAACAGAGATCAGTCCATGAACCACGTCCACAAGAGAGCCACTCACACTGCGGAATTAATTTATTCCAGCTGTGTTGTGTGATCCCATCCATGAGCGAAGCCCACCCCAGCACTACTGCACCTGCGGGACCCTGGAGCTCAGCCCTCAGAACCACGTTAGCCAAAAAGACAGTCCACATGTCATTCCACAAAGCTGTGGGTAGCAGGCAGGCAGCCAAGTTGTGATCGAAAAGGAGCCCTCGGCCGAGAAAAGCTGCATCCCATCATACCACGGACATCTGTTGTCGCAGAACAGGAGACAGCAGTAGTCCGGTTTTAAATCTGGAGCAGCCAGTGACTACTGGAACTCATCTTACAGTAGATTAGTTAAAAAAAAATGATTTTTGAGAGCTATAGCCAGAATGTCCTCCCTCCTAGTACAGATCAATGTGCTCCCAAATATGCTAATTTGTGAGACACCCAAGTCCTCCTTGCCTCACCATACCAGGAAGGGCAGATAAGACTAGTTGGAAATGTTATGAACTAGGAAATTGGGTCTCTTAGCAGGTAAAGGTAAACACGCAGCTACTCTGGCCAAACCAACACCCCCCAAATATGCTAATTCATGTAGATATGTAAGTCCTCCTTGCCCAACTGTGCCAGGAAGGGCAGATATACTAGACTGTTGTGGTTGGAAAGTTTTAAAATATGATATAGAGGCTATTGGCAGGTAAAGGTAAATGTCTAGTCCAGAAGAAACAGAAGAGAGAAAGGTAAGGAATGGAGAAGGGTCCTTGAGGGGACAGAGAAAGAGTGGTAGCACAAGCTGGAACAGTTAAGTGAAAGAAGCACAAGCGGAGCAAAGTGTCATGGCAATGGATATTGCAGGACAAGACTGGTAGGCGGAGAAGCAGTGGGTAGAAGGGTGCATGTCATGTGAGATCAAGTAGCCTACTGGTGAAAATGGGAAATAGAGGGACTAACAGGTATGCAGGAATATGATATACTTTATGGTGCAGGGGCTCCTTTATCCTTTTTTTTGTATACTTTGTCTATGCTCTGTTCCATTGGGAAACTCTCTCAGGCATCCACCGCATACCGCAAGCTCTACCTCCCACCTGAAGCTCTCTCCTCACCCCCACACCAGCCTGACAGATCCCCCGGCTCTGCACCCCCCCCCCCGAGGTGGGGCCACCCTATCTGCTCAGGGCTTTCTATCTGTAAATCCACTGTGCCGGCTGGGCGGTTGGCGTGGTGAGGAGAGAAGCCCAGTGCTGGGGTGCGGCTCGGCAGGGCAAGGTGCTGTCGCCTATCCCCGAGGACAGGGATTTTTCTTACTTTCCTTCCCCAGGAGTGCGGCGTGTAATGACGCCTGTGCATGGCTGCCCTGCTGGCGTCTGCCGCACTCTGCCCCTTATGTCGGCTGGTGTACCTGCAGTGCCTCTGATCTCCATCAGCGGCCACTAGGACACCAAGCAACCCTGGATCCCTCCCCAGGAAGAGGAGAGCTCTCCTCTCCCTCCCAGCCAACCCCGGCTACCCGAGTCTGTCACGAACCTGGGTCGCGGTGTGGCATCCAGCGCCTCAACCTGCCTCTCCTTTATACTCTTGTAGTAACTCAGCTCAGACACCTTGGGCTGCCATTTATAACATTAGCCCCATTTTTTATAGTTTATTAAAACTTTAGAGGAAGTAGAGAGTTCTTTACTTTAAAAAGGTACAGAAATGTTAAATAGAGAAGAAAGCCAGAAGTAAGGATCCAGTATCTGACAGGAAATTCTACAGGGATTTGATTCTACATCTACAGGAAAATACAGAAAAAGTAAGGCATGTTACAGGAAATGGTTATTTGGATCTGGGAAGCTGTGACAACAGGTCTTTGTTTCTATAACCTAAAATCAGCAATGTATGGTCAACCCCAGAGTGATCCTGACTCATGGGTCACATGTCTTAAACCACTGCAACTATGGAATCAAGAAGCAGTCAAACCAGACGTTATTTGCCTAACTGAAACTTGACTCGGTTCACACATACCTGATGTCACTATCTCATTGCCAGGCTTCCATATCTTCAGGGAGGAGAGAATAAGCAGGCAAGGTGGGGGCTGCATTATCTACCTACGTTCAAACCAGCAAACCTCTAAGATTGTGATCAAAGACCTAACTAGGAACTGTGAATGCCTAGCAATAAAGCTTATGATAGGACGACGGTACAGGTCTCTTGTCCTCCTGTCTATATATAGACCACCGGGTAAACAGAATCTGGGCATAAAGTCACTTGCTCTCTACTTCAAGCAGCTCTATCAGAATTAGGAATACATTGTTACTGCTGACTTTAACATCAACTGGAACACTAAGTCCAGTATAGGTCACAGGGATAAGATGTCCAGTCTCTTTCTTACACAAATGGTCACTGAGCACACCAGGACCAATTATAAAACAGGCACCATGAAGCTACTCGTCTGGGTTCTAGTTACATAACTTGATAGGTTTAAAGTTGTCAAAAGTTCTGCCAGATACCCTAAATGACCACTCTTCTGGTGCAATGTCTACTGAGCAGTTAAACAGATCAGGCCACCACCCCCAGACAAGTATCAAACAAAATGAAGGTGTCAGATTTCAAATCTTACTTGACCCACATTGATGGGAGCTTCTTGGATGTTATTCCTATATTGACTTGGCCTTAGAATTTTTGTCTAGACTCAGAGTTCACACTTGCCTGTGGAAAATTTGCACCCTTTAAAAAGACTGCAGGGCAAGAGGAATACCATTCAGATGGCTCACCTCAGAACTCCTTGCCTGCATGTGGGGTAGGGACAATCTGTGGGCAGTGGCTGGGGAAACAGGGTCCACTGTCCACCTGCAAAGGTACAAGGAAGCCCGCAATAAGTGCACCAGTATGATCAGAAAGGCCAAATCTGACTTCTGTCAGGACCAGCAGACCCAGAACTGGAGCAATGGCAAAAGATTCTGGGACAATGTCTCAGAGCTCCTTGGCAAAGGAATTAAAACCACTCCTCAAATGCCTATGGTGGAGGGTCGAGAGGTCCAGAGGTCCTTGATCCCACCAAACTGCCAATTACTTCAACACAGCTTTTACTGACCTCAGTTCCATCATCCCCAATGAGCCCCCCAGACCTCCTGCAGGAACCAGGTCTTGAAGCCTCCCAGGCAGCAGGCTCTGAACCAATTTAC
This sequence comes from Neoceratodus forsteri, assembly GCA_016271365.2. Taxonomy (NCBI): domain Eukaryota; kingdom Metazoa; phylum Chordata; order Ceratodontiformes; family Ceratodontidae; genus Neoceratodus; species Neoceratodus forsteri. The sequence continues at coordinate 34,664,636 of JADMNL010000030.1, forward strand.
ACTAAATTCTACTTCATGGCTGCTTCAAAGACACCTCAAAATACATCAGTAGGGTACTTGGCAAAACTAGGTGTGGGAGTGACTCAGTTGACATGAAACTTCTCGCCCAGGCAGTAGAGGAACGTTCCCACCCCATCTCTAGAATTTTTAACTTTTCCCTGTGCTACTCGCAGTTCCCTTTAGAAGTGGAAATGTTCACTAGTTACACCAGATTTCAAAAGTGGAGACCACACTAGCCTTGCCAATTACAGACCCATTTCTGTTCTTTCACCAGTCATAGAAACATGGAAAGTGATGGCAGAAAAAGACGTTCAGCCTCTATAGAACCTCGTGACCTGGTGTTGAATGGGGATTTAACCCCTTCCCCACTGTATCCTATTTCATCCCCCTTCCTTGTCACAACCAGTGTCCAATGCCCTTGAGAGAAGAGTCTCTGATCAACTTGTCACATACAGTACCTCCGACAAGACAGTGTCCAGTGTGTACAACAGCATGACTGTAGTCAGCCTGGTTAACATATCCAATATATTGAAGTGTATTATAATGATTTTACATTGGCTGCTGAACAAAAGCTCACTATATATCAGAATACTGGGTAATACCTTAGGTGCATAGTCCCCACAGTGGTAAAATAAAGAATAAGGCAGCATTCATCCTGTACTGAACATGTGTACGCTGAAATGTAATGTGTGGCTTCTGCCTTTCTTAGGTGGAATTTTGTCTGTACAGACGATGAAAAATCAAAGTTTAAAAAAAAAACCAAAAAAAACTGCATGGCTTCTAGAAGCTCCACAGCACCACCAACACGGCGCAGCTGGAATGCACCAAGTAAGCAATAAGACACGACAGGGTGTGCATTGAACAGATATGACTGCATGCCCCGGGGCGTAGTGAGGTAGAGTGCCTTCAATCCCTGAAGTGAGGTTATATCTGTTCAATGCACACCCTGGAGTGTCTTACTGCCCTTAAAAAATGGGCTTCCATGTTTTTTGATCATTTTTTTCATGTTAAAATAACAGTTTACACATGAAAAGAAATTAAACAGCTAACTACATTTAATAATGTAAAATAGTCCTTCCGCTTGCTTACTGCTTAAGAACATTTGTCCTTTATGGAATCCTTACTGTTTACCACTTCACACACCCCACCCCCACCAATGTACCTGCAAGTTTCTGGTATTTCCTTACGAGCTGAAACATCATCCTCAAACCAAAAAAAAAAAAAAAAAAGTCAAACAGTGTATCATTGTGTCAGCTCGAGTGGCATGTAAGGGAGAAGAGTGTGTCTGCTGAAACAAATCGGTTTAGCGATTGGCAGTGCTACAGATCCTCACTCGACAGCTCAAGCAGCATTACTGAGCGGCTGTATTTGTGACTGCCCCCCACCTAGCTTTTGAGTACCTGTGGGCTAGACCTGAAAATTTATTAAAAAAAAATTATTATTTTTTGTTATTTGTTGGAACAATGGGGATACGGGAGTATTATCGGCTTCGGAGAGGGAGGGAGGAGGCATGCTGTGGGAGCAGTAGCACGATCACAGGTGCGATCGGCATCTGAAAGAACACAGACAATGTATAAATAATGTTTTTAATTATATGTGAATGCATGATAACCGTTGGGCTGAAATGTTCTATATGTAACCCCCTTGTTACCCGGGGTTACTAGAATCCCAGTAAGACCTAGTGGTAGGCAGGGAAGGCAGCTTGTGAAACTCCAGTTAAATGGGTTTAACACTGTCTCACTCTGTTCTCGGTCTCAGCTGAGACTGAGGGATGACATCACCAATAGAACTTTCGCAGCTGCACAAGCCACTTTGGAATCTGCAGCAAAGGGAGTTAGAACGTTGGGAGTTTTAAAGGAGAATCTGCAGTTTGGCTTGAAGGAGTGAAGTTGTACTCAAGTGGTGGAGACCGCTGTTTTCGGGTCTCAGTGCCCCCTCCCTCGGGGGGGGGGGATGTAAAGATTCCCAGCAGATTCCTGGGGCAATCCCCTTAAATTCTGCTAGTGGAAGAAAAGCTGCCTGTTTAGTCCAGGATTTATTTTGGAAGATGGAAGATTTGTGAGTCGCCTGTGGGCACCTGCAACTTAAGGTGAGTGTCTGCTCTGGCTAAAAGGGCATATGTTTTCTTCACCCTGGGACTTGTGTGAAAATCTAGGATTGAACTACATATTGGGAAGCCTAGAAATGGGCCAAGCAAGTAAAGTAGTGTCAAATCTCAGAGTTTTGTGACATGCAAATAATATGTAGAGGAGATGTGACAGACGTCCACCCTTAATCTACATTTAGAAGTTCAGCAAAGGAATGGTTCAGTTTTCCAGAGAAATGGCGGGTATGGGCTGTGGAGCTGGAGGTGGTGGCCCCCATCTTTAGTGACCAGGTCCACCTCTACAGATTTCTTCTGTGTTTTTCTACTTTGCCTCAGGCACTTGGCCAGTGATGGGAAGCACCCAGGACGTGGGGTTGTTAGGAAAATTCTCTAAGAGTCGAGACTCTAGTGTGTATGGGGAGCTACCGACAGGATAATTGGTTCATTCGTCCAATGGACTCATGGATCAAGTGGCTGGCAGGGGAGCCGGGCCAGTGGGGAAACCCAAGTGTGTATAATTCGGGTGTGTACCCAAAGCCAGCAAGTCCGGGCTGTGTGCCTGGTGGGTTTAGAGCCTGAGGGCTGGAAATTGGCTCATTCTTCAAATGGACCGTGAACTGGATAATTGGTTCATTCCTCAAATGGACTGTGGATCAAGTGGCGGCAGGGGAGCCGGCCAGTGGGGAAAACCCATGTGTACAAGTCGGGCTATGTACCCAAAGCTGCGTGCAAGTCCAGGCTGTGTGCCCAGTGGGTTCAGAGCCTGAGGGCTGGAAATGATGATAAAGTGTTCTGTAGTCTCTAATCTGCATTACCAGAAAATGCAGCCCCATGGGGTCAGTCTATGCTTTGTTTGTTCAGCTAGTATGTGAATAAAAGCCACACTGAAGAATACCATTCCTGGTTCTGGACATTACAGTTATTGCTTCCTGTGTTCGATTTACTTGGGTGCCCCTGTTCAGAGTAGCCAAACCTAGGTCCCCTGTGCCGAGTAACCTCATCCTCCCGAACCCAGTCCCACCAGGTACTGCTGTCAGCTTCAACAGCATGCCACCTGTCGTTCTGGCAAAAGGCAGGGGTGAGGGGTTTACATATAAAAGTACGAAATATGTCAACTGGAGGGCTTTTATTGAAGGTATGGTTTCTTCGATTAGAAAGGGGGAAAATGGTGGCAATTCAAAAACTCAAGTGTTCTAATGCACATGTATTTTTTTTACCTGCAGTCTTAGTTTTTAGAACTTTTTTTACATGTGCATCAATGGATTTGATGCACAGGTAACTCACCAATGAGAATGGAGAATTTTCTTTCCCATTTTAAACAATGTTCATGAAACTCCTGACAATGATGTGACCTAGTCGGAGCAACATATAGACCTTACTAAAGCTCTTTGATCTGGTCAACCGCAAGCTCCTACTTAAACTCCTTGGCTTGGGTTTGTCACAGAATACAGTTGACTGGTTCCACAGCTATCTCAATAATCACTCCCAGTGGGTAAAGATCGATAAATCTTTTCCACTGTTAAGGGTGTTATCTCTTGGTGTGCCCCAGTGTTCCATCTTGGGCCCACTCCTATTTGGCCTCGCCTTATAAATCAACTGCCCAATGCTTGTCAGACAGCCAACGTACTTATGCTGATAATACAGTCATCTACTCCAAAACCAAGATCTTGACAGCCTGCTCTCCAAAGTAACTTTAGGCCACTTGAAAGCTGGTTCTCCAACAACAAACTGGTCCTCAATTACAAAAAATAAATAAAATAAAAAAAGACCATATTCTTCTCTAGCCTCCCACAGGAAGAGGAAAGTTCCACCCTTTGTCATCTAAAATGGCCAAGGACAAAACCATGAACAAGCGGAGACACTTCAAAACTTTGAAGCAACTCTGGGTGACACCTTATCTTTTGTACCCCATGTTGACAATCTGGTGGTCTTAGTTAACAGAACACTGGGTGCCCTATATTGTAACTGTAACAATCTCACTGGGGATGCTAAATGCCTTATTGTGGCCAGCTCCATTCTGTCATTTATAGGTTATATGGGGTCCCTGTCTATGCAGCTGCCTGTGACATAGTGCTAAACAGGGCAAGGTGGATCTGTAGAAAGGCATGCCACTTTGTACTTGGTGCAGATAACCATACTTAACTCACTAACTGGCTATCTTTACCCAGCAGAATAAAGCTCCAGACCGGTTTGCTAGCCAAAAAAGGTACTCTTGGTCCTAATACCCCCTGTTTTAACAAACTGCTTCTGCACTGTCCCCAACCAAAACACCACCAGGGACATGGTCAAGAATGCCCTTAAGCCTCCTTTCTGGCATACTCAGCTGGATATTTGATGTCAGGGCTGCTAACTGGTGAAACGAACTGCCGGATACACTGCTGAATCTCCTGAAGTTTAATTAGTTTAACAGATCTTCATGCTCTGCCTTTGCAGTACTATGCAACTGTAACCATAAAACAGTTTTATTCAGTCTCTCTCTGTACATAACCTGTGACTTTTATACAATAAGCTGTATGGATTTTTCTCAAAACTGTATGTAATTGCTCTGCTGTAAGTACTTTGAGCCTGCCCAACTGCATTTCCTCTGTAACTGCTTACTGTATGTGTTTTTTGTGACTATTTGACGTGGGACATTTATAAATGAGCACTTGTGCTCAAAGGTACTCTCCAAAGTTTGCAATAAATTAACAGGTCACCTGAGGGCTCTGGCACAGCTAATACAGTACTTCGTGGGCCATGAATTTCAGAATTCACTGAGGTTAACTGATTCAAAATGTCTTTCCATAATAAATGCTTCCAGCTGGCAAGCTCTGAATAGCTCACTCATCGTTTGGGCAAGGAAGACCACATTAACAGTATTTGCCAACACTTCTTGTTTTCATTACCTTTAAATGTTTTTTTGGGGAGGGGCATACAGAATGTCCCTGCCTACAAGTTTGTTTTTGGTTTTGTCCTGCCCTTACTTCTTTCGCAAGTGTTGAATAGCTGATGTTGGCTTGTGTCATACCATGCCGTCCCATAGCCTCTAACATGTAAACAAAAGTATTACAATAAAAATGCTTTCTCTGTATATATTATCTTAAAGTCCCTAAATGTCTGACTTGGCTTGAGTCATGGAAGCACCCACCCCCACTGATGGGGCAGAGAACAGGAGAAAATGTAATGGGTTAAACAGGGGGAAACATAGAAACATAGACTTTGACGGCAGATAAGGACCGTTAGGCCCATCTAGTCTGCCCATTTCCCTACCTACAAGAAGGGATACAATAATAATAAAAAGTTTATAGTTGCAGAATTACAACATTTTTTTTTGCTCCTCCCAGCTTCCCCGACTGGCCACTCCTTCAGGACAACATAGACCCTGCTGGCACTCATCTCCTCCACCAGCCACCACCTCACATCGCAGCCCTCCCTGGGTAACCCAGCGTAACCCTTCGCCGGATGGGTAACCCCCTCCAAGGGGGAAGTAACCAGTGGGGACTGGCCAGCGTACTCTACTTAGCCCAGGGTGCTCCTGAGGTGGTCCGACTGTCCAGGGTTTTTTTTGCGGCAGTGGGGGCTGGCAGCCATCATCTGGGGAGAATGTTTCCTCCTTTTCTCTCCACGGAAGCGTGACGTGCCACTGACATCAGGGCATACACTGACATCCGTCACGCTCCCCTAGGCAACGAGGCCCAACACACTGCTGTTCTCCCAGTCTCCGCCAGGAGTCCTCAAACCTCCCTCCCCATGGGAGAAGGCAAGCAATTGTTGGACGCTCAAGCCTTCTCCCCCCAGCCAGTCCTCCAACACCAGAGTCCGTTCCCGAACCCGAGTTGCCAGCATTGCAGCAGCGAATCTTTCTGCTGCGCCTGCGGGCCAGCGACTACCATCATTTAACACCCCACAAAAGACTACAACCACTTCCTTAGTCAATTATCCACATTTAAGACATGCTCACGGTAGTTTATGCACATTTAAGACATGCCCATATTAGTTTATCCATATTTCAGACCTGCTCACTATAGTTTGTCCTCATTTATGATATGCCCATGATAGCATATCACACTCGGTCCACTGAAAACAGGAAAATGCAACTTCCACTTCAACTATAAGGCACCGCTCACTTCAACTACCACAGAGCTTTTAAAATCCTAGCTTCAAAACTCCAGGTTGTAGAACATTAATGACATTCAGTTAGCCGGAGTATACTTGGAATAACTGTCTTCTTCTGCAGCTGATTGAAACACCTCAGCCTTCATCCTCAGGCATTTAATCACCCACTTATTCCCCTATATTCCAGCTAACTGTGACCACACTGTGTGTAATATCCTAAGAGAATCTGCCCTTCTCTGTTGTAACTCACCCAAGTATGTCGTAAGGTAATGTCTCTGGAACGCACTGTGTATATACTGCATTATTCCCATCTCTTGTAAATGACTGTGTATGTTGCACTTGAACCTGCCTGTATATTTGCTTGTAATTAATCCTAAATCGCCCTTGAGAAAAAGGGCCTCTGGTCTCAGTGGGCCCACCCTGCTACTAAAATTCAAAAAATAAATAACTTTGAAAGTTTTCACTTAGTACCAAAGCAAATCTTTTTCTTGCCTACTAAGTTTGATTTACATGTAAATGAGAGTAGTTCTAAAGGCCAATTGGATGGAGGGTGGGTAATATATTATTTCAACCTGCTTCAAAATAACCCTTCTGAGAATGTTGTGTCATTTAAGCTGATGAAGAGAAATGGGTGAGGAAAGCACATGATTACCCTCCTTTGGTCACAAACAGGAACATTTTGTTTATTTTATTTATACCTAGATAGCCTTGATTTAGGTGCGTCACCTCATTTTCAAGGGGATCCTAGAGCAGCATTTTAAAACACAAACAATTTGATCCTATCTTTTTTTCATGATAAAAGATTCTGGGAATCTTCCACTTTTATTTGGTGATAACATTTTCTAGTTTCACCCAAATTAATGTATTTTATAAATGTTTAGTTTAGTTTTTTCTCTCAAGAAAAAAAAGACGGGCAACACATTTGGCTTAGAGTTAGCACTGTAGACCTGGCAAATGTTAGCGTAGAGAAAATAAAAAAAAAACCAAAAAAAAACACTCACGCTGCACAGGCAAGAGGTACCCAGACAAGTCGAACTGACAGGTGTGCCAATACTTTTATTATCTGTAGCTGAAACTAGCTTATTGGAAAAACATTTTTTGTTGCACTGCTGCTTTAAATATCAGTAGAAGCAGCAAATGTTGCATAAACTATTTAAATGTGTACACTCGGCTACACATATGATAGTTAGAATTCCACTGATATTAAGGTACAATTTGTAAATAATTTACAGAAATTCAGTTACATCTTACATACATAATTACACAAAGCAACAAATATATCTTATCGAATGGAAGAAGACAAACGGTCAATCACGTTCGCCCCAATGCAGTCACAGCTGTTGTAGCCTGTAACGTTATTTATCTGCAGGAAGTAGTTTGCGCTTGATGTGTCCAACTAAATTCAATGCGATTGCCTCCCGGGACAATGGTCAATTTTTAAATACCTAAATTCAGAACCACTTTTGTTAAATGGTCTTTCAGATGCTCCCGCCTGCTAGCTGTGGAGCAATTTACAGCACATCTTACTGTTAAGCAAACTAGTTCCTACTACATGCAAATGTGCAGGAAATGGTGGGACTTTCATTCTAAAATAAAGTGCTTGTACTTAAGCAGTATCCTGCACATTATGTGATTGTTCCTTCTTATGTAACTGTATACTGTTGTAACGTTTGTACCCTAGGGCTTCCTTGAAAATGAGATTGTTTTACCAGGAAAAATTCCAATGTATACAAACGGAAAAAAAAAAAAAAATTAATCAATCTACCCCACATGCCTAGCACTCTACAAGTTATGTCTACCTTTTCCAGTTCTGGTCTCACCTTCCCTCTCTGAGATTCATCTTATGCTCCTTTGTTCTTTTTGCCTAGCCTGCAACAGACCACCTTCTTTAGTCAGCATTTGTGGAGGGAAAAAGGACTCTCCCGTATCCGTAACTGAGAATAGGACTATGCTACGAGAATAGCATACTTCCAGGAAGGGGACCACAGTCCTTAGTGGGAGGTTTAAATGCTACTTGAATTAGCATTTAAAGTAGCTGGGGGGCTGGCCCGGTGGCACTGAGGGCTAAGGCGCTGGACGCCTAACCTTACGTCATGCCAGCGACCCAACTTCAGGAACGAGCCCGGGCCGTTGGAGGTCAGCAACGGGGGGGGGGACTGGATGGAGCTGCCGATAGGCACGCTTTCCTCTCCGGGGAGGTGGGATGGCTCCTCTCGGCTGATGGCTGCCACCTGGTGGAGACTGGGGACAGCACAGGTCAAGAGAGGAGCCTGGCACTAGGCCAATGGGGTGGGAGGAAAGGGAGTGTTACTGGGGCCATGGGACAGATGTGTGCCTCTACATGCATGCATACCCACCCTGGGGCCCTTGGGAGAAAAAATGGTTGATGAAAACATCGCGGCAGCAGGATGGCGACAGATCTCCGCAGGCACTGCTCCCGGGCTGGGCATAGGTAAGCCTCAGTAATTCCGAGGGATGGGGCTGGGGGGGTCGGTCTGATGGGGCTAGCCAGGTGAAGGAGAGAAAAAAAAGAAGCTGGGGCTACAGAACTAAGGGAGGCAACCCCACCCCAAAGATGATGAAGTAGCAGGGAGGGAAGGCCAAAAGCTCCCTGGGGAACGGGTGCAAGAAGACAGGGGTAAGGATAAGGCAAAGGATAAGGGGGGTATAAATCAGGGAAGCAAGAAGGAAGGAGTAAAGGAGCCAGGTAACAAGGGAAGAGGTGGGGAAGGGGCGTCAAGAACAGCACAGGCAGGAGAGGAGGAAGCAGAGATGGAGGGAGTAGTTGTGGAGAGCCATGTGCCAATGTGAGGGTCAGGGAAATGAAATTCCGGACCTGGAGGCCATCATGGCAGAGGCTAGTCTGGATTTGGCGGCCATAACGGAGTTGTGGTGCACGGACAGCCATGAATGGGACATGGTCATACTGGGCTACTCTCTATTCAGGAGAGTACAAGGAAGGGAGGAGGGCTTGTACTATATGTAAGGGAGGGAATCGAGGTCACGGATATGCCGGGGCACCCAGGGAAAAAGGAAGGGCTGCTGGTGCTGTGGGTCATCCTGGAGACAGGGGCTGCAGCCACTATCCATACAAGAGTGATATCCAGACCTCCTGCACAGGGAGAGGAGCTGGATAAGGCACTTGGGGAACCCATCATCAGGGTGGCAAGTAAGCGGGAGGTGTTGCTAGCTGATGACTTCAGTGTGCCAGATGTGGAGTGAAACCTTCCAACGGCAGCTTCCGCAAGAAGCAGGGCCATCCTTGACTCCTACAAGGGTCTTTTCTTAGGCAGCTAGTCAAAGAACCCACTAGGGATGAGGCAGTGCTGGACCTGGTGCTTACAAACAGGGATGGCATTGCAGAAGTCACAGCAGGCAGTCCCCTAGGTACCAGTGATCACCACACAGTGTGGTTTAACAATAAGATGGGAACTGAGATGAACTACAAAAAGGACCAGGGTCCTGGAATTAGGCTAGTCGACTGTTTTTAATTTGTATTTGACTCCGTCTCCAGGAGTTGACAGGTGGCTCCAGCCCTTCCTTGGTGGGGCTCATCCACTGATCCCAACCATCCCTGCTCATCAGACCCCTGTAATTTCCCTGGATTACCCCCTGAGGCAGGGCCAGGCGAGGAGCACCAGCTTACTTCCCCCTTCCCCTGGAGCACAATCCAGAAGTCGGGGCAGCATACTGCGGGAGGACATGTTGGGCCATTATGAACTCTGTCGGCTCCCGGATTTTCTGCCTGTTTTTCCCGGGCCCACAAATGTGCAATGGGTAGAGGGGCTGGGCTTCGCCTCCACGGAAGCAGCCTTACACCCTAGAAGTGGGGCCTCCCCATTATTGGCAGCGTGCCTGTGCTGATACCCAGACACCACTGGGTGTCAGTCTACAGCGACAGCAGCTATCCCCCGAGGAAGGAGAGCCGTTCACGCACTCAATCCTTCCCACTTCCTGTCGACCCTGAGCAACCCCGAGTCCATTCCTAAACCTCGTCACTGGCATGGTGCAAAGTGTGGTGCCCAGTGCCTCAACTCTCAGTGCCACCAGGCCAGCCAGGATAGTGGATTTTAAAGAAATGGAGAGTGCCTCAGAAACAGCTTCATTTTGGGGGCAATGCCAGGTAGAAGTACAATGTACAATAGGGAAAAATAAGGAGGGGGAGAAGTAAGGCAACCAGCCTCTGCATGAAGGAAGTGAGTAAATGCAGAAGGAAAAAGAAACCATTATGGTTGTCTTGGCAAGAGGCCAATGTGGCAAAGGAAAACAGGGTGGCATTCAGGAGGTATGAGGAAACACTGAGGGAGGAAGCCAGGGAGATGTAACACATAAAAAGAGGGAAGCAGGAAAGATGGTAAGGGAGCAAAGGTGCAGAGTCAGGAAAGGGTGGCCAAGATGGTAGCTAAAGGAGATAAGACAATCTTTTTTTTTCCCCACTTAGGTTTATGCCCAAATTTTCTGCTGGCCCCCATCTTGGTGGCCCACCCCAGCCTGGTCAATCACCAAACCCAAGACGTACCCGTGGTGCCCCTATGACTTACTCCTCATGGCTGGGATGGGAGAGGACTTGTGTTGTCATCGCCGAAGAAGGATCCGGTTCAGGTGCCTGTCAGTGGTGCCAAGCCTGTGGGCAGGCGGACTTCATCCTGCACAGTAGGGACAACCATCTTCAGGTACAAAAGTGAGAAGAGGATGGTAAGGGGAGGAATACCGAGGATAAGGAGGATGTCAGGTGGACACTGTGCAGAAGATGACCAAGAAAAAGCAGACATCCTGAACAGGTACTTCTGCTCAGCCTTCACAGTGGAGGGAGGGGACAAACCACCAGGGAGCAGCAGGAAAAGTGTGGAGGTGGAAACATGTCCATTTTCAGAAGAAAGAGTTCTGAAGGGACTTCCAGTGCATGCATGTAGGGGCATCTCAGTAAATAAGGCCTGGCCCATGACGGATTCTTAATAAACTTGAAACCTGACTTTGAACCTCTGTAGTGGGCAAGGCTATGAGACTGGGTGGGATACAGACTGCATGTCAGAAACATTCACTGAAGTGCCGGTCCGTCGGCACAGCGGTTGGATTTCCGCTTGCGACGCCGGCGACCCGGGTTTGGGAACGGACCTGGGTCGTCGGAGGACCGGCCGGGTTGGGAAGGATTGAGCGTCCCATGGGCGGCTCTCCTTCCCTGGGGGGAGGACAGGGGCTGTAGCCGGCGTACGAGCGGCACCTAGCGGAGGCTGGGTGCACGCTCCACGTCAGGGCATAACAGAGCTCTCAGGATGGGGCGGACGCTGGTCGTCATTGCATGTCCCCATCCTGCTTAAAGGGGGGGGAACAAAAATCCCACGCCTTGCGTCTCGGTGACGCTCTGCCCCTGGAAGCCCCGATTGACCACCGGAGCCGTTCCCCCAACCAGTCACAGTCCCGCGGTCCGATATCTGGGGTCGAGCCGCAGCCCCACTCTCTGGGGTAGCCAGGGATGACCGGGAGACGGCAATATCCGGTGGTTGGGGCTCCAGGGGTCCGTGACCAGAGTCGATGGTCGACGAGAGGTGCGGAGGCCAAAAAAAAAACAAAAAAAGAAACATTCACTGAGGTTACTAAAGGGCCTGTATATATGGAAGAGGAACAGTACTGCAACCAGTTCAGAGCAGTTCTCCTTTAAGGTGATCAGAAGGAACTAGATCTAGAGACAGGAAGGACACACATTAGAGAGTACCGTACTGACCACTACAGTGTGACAGTCTACAACAGCAGTTTCAGCTCAAGGGTCCACTACCTGGATAACATCTACCATGCAGGCCTGGATGCATTATAGGTATCCTACAGTACTCCCTGCTAATACACCATGATCTAAAGAAGGTAAATCAGCACATCACGAGAAAAAGGAAGGGGCTTCCAAAACCCAGACCAACACCTAAATACTCCAAGTCGTACAGGAGGTGCACACTTATATTGCATATCTCCACCGGTCCGGTGGGTTGAGGCGCTGGACGCTTCACCTTCTGCTACGCTGGCAACCTGGGTTTGGGAATGATCTCAGGTCATCAGGGTGCTGGCATGGGGGGGTGGAAGCAGGATTGAGCGGTCTCGAGGCTGCTCTCCTCTCCGGGAAGGGAAGGTTGCCCATCCGCAGTCCCGCTGTCACCGAGTGGTGGTGCAGGCTGCTACAGGTGACTGGCAGGTGGGGCATCCCACTGCATGGCGTGCATGTCCAAGGATGCGAGGGCAGGGGAGAAACAGAACAACAAAAAACAGATAACTGAAAAAAAAAACATCTAAAACTGCATTTCTGTTCAGATAGGAAATTTAACTGGACCTACCATACATTACGCTGCAAAATGGGAAGAGTGTCCAGAGTTTAACCAAAAACTCCAAGGTTAAACTGCCCCAAGACTTCCATCCTTGACACAAAGAAACACAGCATCAAAAGACTCTCAGAAATTGCAAAAATGTAACAAGCTGTCATGGTCTTCCATTCAGTGTATTTCAACATGACAACAGACTTTTTTTTTTTTTTTGCTTAACCAAGTACTTCTTTGTATCCCTAATAAATTGAAAATCAAAAATGCACCTCACTTTGAGATACACCTAAGAAGCCAAATGCGTTTTAAGCTGGCATTCTGTGAAAGAAAATTAAACTGTTAGAAAAGGGAAAGAAAAGAAGGAAATCAATCTCTTTTACAGAAGGAATTCAATTGCTCCCCAGTGCAGCATAGAGGGTAAAAGAAACTGTATGGGTAAAACACACACAAAGAAAAGGCTCAGGTGGAGAATTCAGGCAATGAAAATGCTCACAATAATGTCGCTTGAGTGGCCTATGCTATTTCCAGATGGATCACGCCTGCCAGTACAGAGGTCAATGTAGGAGACCACTGACGACCAAACTCTAATGGACCAGGTCGGGACTGCAAGTCCACCAGGCTATCACTTGGAGGGAAAGAGAATTCTGACTACGCCAACCACCCAGAGGTGGATTTTTGTGAAACACACAGCCAGTAGGTGTCAGGGAATTGGGGGGGGCGGGGGCTGGCCAGTTGCCACTAACTACACATATCTACAAGAGCGAGGCATGAAGCCGACTTGAATGCAACAAAAGTTTTATTAAACATTTCTAAAATAACATCTATTGACAGTATCTACAGTAAATAACTCTAAAATTGCACTAAAATGTATAAAGTACTCAAAATAAATTAACACTACCACATTTGTCCTCAACACTGTAAATTGTAACACAGTATTAAAACAAACATTGCAGTCTACACTTTAGAATCCAGCCACCACCACTAGGGTGTTGACTAAGAGGAAAGTCAGGTCAGGAGACCCTTGGACCACCAGGGCAGTTTTCCCTCCAAGAGGAACACACAAGATGCAGACAAAGAACTGAAAGTTTCAAAGCACGCTTTTTGCTCCAGGTCCATTGTAAACCATCAATACACATCACCCCACCTGGGCTGATGAAACAGGACACAACTGAGGTTATGAAGATCAGCAGCTGCAGGTCACACATGGACCACTGGAAACAGATCACCCCTTGTGGAAGAAGACGGATGCAGAAAAAGCTGAAGAAAGTCATTGGCCTGCAACAGGGTTGATACACAAGGAGGCGTGGAAAGGATGAAAAGGGACTTGGCAAGGTTGGAGGAACGGTTAGAAGTATGGCAGCTAGGATTCAATGCAAAGAAGTGCAAAATAATGCACCTGGGAAACAAGTACCCAGGGGAAGAATACACAATTGGGGGAGGTAGTAACAACAACAAAAAGGAAAGAGACCTGGGGTAATCATACTGATGACCTTAAGGTTAGCAAGCAATGTGAGAAGGCAGTAGGGGAGGGCTGGGGGTATACTGGGATGCATAGGGAGAGGCATCAGCAGCAGAAAACAGGAAGTTGTTATCCCTCTGTACAGACAGTTGGTGAGACCCCATCTGGAGTACTGCGTCCAGTTCTGGAGACCCCATCTCCGCAAGGACATAGACAGGATAGAGGCAGTCCAGAAGAGGGCAACTAAAATGGTGCAGGGTCTGCAAGAGAAGCCGTATGAGGAGAGACTAAAGGAGCTTAATATGTATACCCTTGAGGAAAGAAGGGAGAGAGAGGGGATATGATAGAAACTTTTAAGTACCTCAGTGGAATCAACAAAGTCCAAGAGGGTAGCATCTTTCAGGAAAAGAGACGTGCAAGAACAAGGGGACACAATTTAAAGATGGGGGGGCAGTTCATGGGCAATGTGAGGAAGCATTATTTCACAGAGAGGGTATTGGATGCATGGAACAGCCTTCCTGAGGAGGTTGTGGGGTCTAAAACTGTGGGAGAATTTAAGAATACATGGGACAGACATAAGGCAATTCTTGTGGGGGGTAGGAAGAAATAGGTTGTTGGTTAACTAGGATCTGCAGCCTATCCTGTAGGTAGGAAATGGGCAGACTAGATGGGCCAATGCGGTCCTTATCTGCCGTCAAAGTCTATGTTTCTATGGCCTTTTGGACCACACCTGAATCACCAGGATGGAAGATGCAGAACACACTGAGGAATCTCCTGGAAGAACAGTCGGAAGAAGATGGTCTCAAACTACAGGGCTGGAAGCGTGTACCAGCCCCAGACTGGAGTGGCAGCTCAATAAAGGACTTTTCAAGCACTAGTGGTGGTGGTTATTTAAAGACACATGCAAGCCCGCCCACCGGCGCAGCGGTTGGATTTCCACTTGCGACGCCAGCGACCTGGGTTCGGGAACAAGCTCGGGTCGCTGAAGGGCCAGCCAGGGGAAGACAGCTTGAGCATCCTGCGACTGCTCGCTGTCTCTGGGGAGGGAGGGGAGCTGCAATCCAGTGTTGGGTGACCGCTGGTGGAGGCCAGGGGTAGGACAACACGTCAGGTTTACGATGGGGAGGCGCATGGCAGACGTCGGCTCTTGCCTTGACGTCCGGACACCACGCACCATGGAAAAAACAGGAAAATCGCTCCCATCCAGCCAGATGATGGCCTCCGGTCCTCCGCCGACTCTAAGGCCTCTGAATGCAGCCTACCTGTACCTTCCTCAGCAGCACCGGGCCAATAATTGAGTCGCTGGCCTGTCCCCACGGTGCCCTTCTCCCCGAAGGGACCCATCCGGTGAAGAAAACACGGGTTACCTGGGGGGATGCGATTTGGGGTTGAAGGCTGCAAGTAGGGTGGCGGGAGCGGTGCGAGCACCTAGGAGACCTGAAGGGAAGTACGGATGGGAGCTTGGGCAGGCGGAATAAAAAAAAAAAAAAAGGCAAATTCAGAATCTTTGTGTCACTACTTCCCCTTTAAATAACAGGCAGTTTTTAACACCATTCAAGGTTTAAGCCCCTTTTAGGGTGCTGTGGGCTTAGACACAGGCTGTGGAGCCCTGCTTGTATAGGCTGGCTCTTTGGGCAGTGGCTCCCCAAACATTCTGTTCATAGCAAATGGGGCTCCAAACCACTGGACAGTCTTTAAATTACATAAATTACATAAATTACATTTCACAAAGGCAGTCTGAATAAGGTGCACTGTCTCTTTAAATGCAGTTCAATAGGCAGTCTTTTAAAGGCACAGAGGTATTTGGCAGTTTCACACAATATGGCAACGTTTCTTAAATAATGGGCCATAGGCGGGTTCATGTCATGCAAGCCTAGACTAAATGACTGGGATGGCTATGCCTCAGCTATGAGGCCAATTTAGGTTGCAGATAGCTGGATATACCTAGCTGAAGCATGGGTCACAGGCTCTGCCTCCTCCCACAGGCATGTACTAAAACTTTTAGTACAGCAGGCCTGCCCTCTTGCCTTAGGGCCAATCAGATGAAGCCTGTACACTGAGGAGGTCCCTACACTCACTGTCCCTCCCTTGCTAGGGGCTTGGGGTTCAGTTAAATAACTTAAATTACTTTAACTAGCCTTTGGCTTGGCTGATTGCATCTGTGCAGTGGGGTGCAGTTTCTTACATATTCTATACAATTCTGAGACTCTCTGCCTCTCACGGCCTATGCTGTGGCTCCAGCTGTAGGCTCTCTTCCTCGGACCACCTCGCAACTGGCAGATTCACATACACCATATGTACTATAGCCCTCTATGCTCTGGAGATGCTCTCTCAGGGGCCTGGCTGTTGGACCCAGTGGCAGCTATGCTGCTAGTCTGGGGAACCCGTCTTTGTTCCCCTGCTCCCTGGCTGGAGTGTAATACAAGATCTTTTACCAGACCCTTGATCTGGGCTACTAAATTCTATTTTGGGCTACAAAAACTGGGTCCCGGCTGCTATATTCTATCATGGGCTACGAACTTCAGTGGCTGGGCTACTAGCCTTGCTGCTGGCTGTTCACCACTGTGGCCTGCCTCATGTTCCGCCAACTTGGTGAGTACTTTCTTAGCTGGGGCTCCGTTTACCCTACAGCCTTGACTATCCCTGCTGCTATGGCTCTGCCTGTCTGGCCTCCCTCACGGGCCTTTACTTAACTAAACCGGTCTCCTCCTTTCCGGCCCCTTTCTCTTAACCTGGGGCTTGCTCTGCCCCATGCCATTTATTATTCTTCTCTCCTGGGCATGGCTTTTTTTGTGTGTAATATTTTTATTGCACTTTTAAAAGATTTCTGTTACAAAAGCATACAGCCACAGATGAATCATACGTATAATAGTACAGAAATAGTAAACATAACAGGTTACATGAGTCACCTCTGTTAAACCCACATGGAGGAATTAGCCACATTTATTTCCAATGTAAATCCATAAGTCTACAGCTCAAGGAAAACCCCAGAGGGAGATGAACACTATGACGGTCCCTCAATAGGGACTGATCAGTGAGCGGGCCAGCCCGCACCTCCCCCTGTAGGGTATAAATGTAGAAAGTATATTGGCTCAGATAAACATAGTACCACATGTCCTCCTTAATACAACTCAGTTAATCATTTACCCAACTCCAAATCTTCAGATATATCCCTCAAACTTCTTCAAAAGCAAACATTACTGTACTAGAAGCATATACAGATCTGGGAGGTGCCTGGACTATTTTTAAAAGAAAGAGAATGCATAGTAAACGTAATTCAACGATAAGTCCCAGAATGTGAGAAATAGTAGTCCCTTGTTTTATAGTGTCATCCGAATACAAATAAATAAATAAATAGTCCAATAATTGTTGTATTATATGAGCATCCCCACACTGGGGCATGAAGATAACATAAAGAGACCCCCATTAACTGCAAGGTCACCAGCCTTATTAACACCCCTATGACTTAACCTATTTTAACGTTAGCTCCTAGTATCAGAGCTATAACATCAAGGTGATACATTACAATGCAAGTAACAGTCACTCTCCTTCTAGTTCCTCATGTCCCTGAGATCCCTCCTGTTCGATGATGTCCAAGAGCTTTTCAGCACCGTTCAGATTGTTAAATTGGCAGACTTTACTGCTCCACGATACACGCAGCCTGGCCGGATACAAAAGTTGGTGCTGCACTTTAAGATTTCTCAGGTGGGCTCGGATGCCATCGAATAACTTACACCGCTGTCTGGTACCAAAAGATAAATCCAGAAAAATAGATAAGTCCAATTCCCCATACATAAATTTCCTTCTATGTGCTGCAGCCAAGATTCGGTCCCTGTCACCAACACCCAAGCAGACCTTGACCAGAGTTCTGGGTTCCATATTGTCTCTCTGGCCCCTGCGAGGAGCAAGTCTACAGGCCGACTCCAGGCACAATGGCGACTCCTCCTCTCTGAATCCAAGTATTTCAGGCAAAAAGGTACAAGCAAAGTCCAAAGGGCCTTCACCTTCTGCCAATTCTGGGAGACCTATAATTCTAACATTTCTCTCTCTCGTACTTGGTTGTCCAGTACTTCCAGGCGCTGATGCATCCAGGTGGTCTCCCCGATCAACTTTGTTGAAACATCCATGGTTTTATTTAGGTTGCCCTCCAGCTTAAGTATCAAGTGATTATTTAGATGTTTGTGTTTTCAAAGCTGTGACCCGAGGGGTCAGTTGATCTAACTTGCGGTCCAACTCTTGAACCATATGCACCAGACACAATAAAGTCGAACTGACTGTTGCCAGAGACACAGCTTCAGGCTCCTCCATATTTGAAGCCCTGCTGCCCCACTGTGAACAGACCCCCCCCAATCTCTCCAACCTTGCGGTTGGAAAAAAGTCAGAAAAGCGGCCACTGCTCCTTTTTTTGTCCATTTTACTTCCAGAAAGGATCTGAAAACTTATCAGATGCTAAGGGCGGATTAAAGGTGGTAAAGATGACTTTTTAACTTTAATAGTTCTCTAGAATTAGAGCTTCCCAAATTTGCTGCTTCTCATTGGGTTGCTCAACAGCCCCGTGGGCATGGCTTTAACTCAGTGAGGGCCTGTGCTGCCCTCTCCCGGCCCCTCTCAGCTTTCTTTATTTAAAATGGACTTGCCCTGCCCCTCTTCTCTGCCTTCCAGGATCTCAGCTGCTTTAAATTAATTAATCTGGGCCTCCTGCCCACTTTACTCCACCCCTCCAAGTGGTCCCCCTGCTTGGGGTTACACCCTGACCTCTTCATGGCCGCGACTGATTTCACGGTGCCGTCCAGGGCTTTGACCATTTTTCTTTTTGACTGTGGTGCTGCCACCAACTCACCGGCCCGATCTGGTGTGAAACTCAGGTGGATCAGGAGGCTGAAGTGGGTGACAAGACTGGAGAATACAGGCACTGCTGCTGGAGTGGCTGTCTGTGGCAGTTGCTGCTACAGTGGGGGGGGGGGCGTGCTGTGCGTGTGGTCTGGAGCTTTGCTGCTCTGCCCCGAAGCGCCCTGTTTCTCACTCACTCACTCTTGCTCTCTGCCTGCCTCTTACCACCTGTGATTCTTTCTCAGGCCACTCCTTCTCTTTCTCGCTCACTCTCCACCTGCCCCTCTCACCACTGTGGCTCTTCCCTCTGGCTGCGCATCTACCACTGTGGCTCTTCCTCAGCTGCCCTCCTTTCATGGTCAAAGCTTTCTCCAGAACACTGCTGACAAAGACCGTTTACTTTTAAATATAAAAAAAATGAAAAAAACCACAAAAACAAAAGGGGTTGTACAGAGTGACACCACTCAGCCATGCTGACAAGATCTGCTCCTACCCTCTCGTCGACCGGACTCTTCTGCTACCAAGACTGCCAAAACTGAAACCGATGACCAGTTCACTGAACCAGCCATGACAGAGCAAAGGACACCTCCCCAAGCCTGAGGTAAGTCCCTCCTGCTATCACTGGCTGGCCAGTCACTGGCTACTCGACAGTTAACTCTCTCACTGGGTGAATGACTACCCTGCTTCCTGCCGCTGAACTCCTTATGTAGCCACCAATGTTCAGGACACTGAGTCCCTAGCAACGGGGGCAACAAACTCGCCAACATGAGCTGGACATTCAAAAACTGGCACCAGGTGTGTGCCACGCTCTGGGGGTGGGAAAACAGCTGGTAGAGGAAAAGGGCGTGTAAAAAGAAAAGTTTAAACTACAGGTGGGCAGCAGTTTCTAATGGGCTCCTTGTCACTTTACAACTCTCTAACTGCCCCTGATCGCCACCTTACACTGTCCCAGGCTAGGGTCTATGGGGGCATCTTTACTAGGACACTGGGGTGTACTGGGGCACCATTAGTGGGGGCACTGGGGTACTATTACTGGGTACAGTAGGACACTTGGGCTGGGCCACCCTGTTTAAACCCCTACTCCTACCCCTCAGTCCAACTACACTAGTGTTCCTGGAGCACCGGGACACCCGGTTTTCTGTAGGGCACCAGGGGACGCCAACTCTGGGGCACTACATCAAGAACTACAGGCAATGAGGCCCGTCAGAATCCAAATGTTAAAACTACTCAGGAGTTGTTTCGAGTGACTTGGATGTCCTTGAAAATAATTCATGGTTAGAATGCAGAACAATTGTTCTAAGTACTGTATTAATCTTTTGTTTCATTATATTTTAATAGCTTCTAATTTTATCTTCCCATGGATATTACTAAACTATTTAAACTGGGAATTTAACAATTTTCTTGTACATTTGTCATTCAATTTGTTTTGCCCTGGACAGCCCAAATGAGACATCATCTAATTCACAGTGGGGTCCTGCTTTCAGCTAGATTATATACCGGGGGCTGAAGCATGATGCAAGTCAAGATCATACAGTGAACTAGTGGGTGTGATGGGATACAACTTTGGACCTCCTGGTTCAAAGTTCTATACTCCAATCCCTAGACCATACTGCTTTTCCTAATTCACTGATCAACAAGATTTCCCTTTGAAGCTTGGAGCTGATTACTAGACACACAGAGGCAAAGACTAATTCATGAATCTGAATGTATTAACACAGAAAAGATTTGCAGGACAACAGCTGAAGAATGACAAAGCAGAACAGCTACTACAGTAAAACAAGCTTTTTAAAAACAACTCTGGACTCTCTTTAAAATCTGATGACTGACAGGCACACTGAGCTTCGACTGCTTATCAAGTGTGGTAACTGGGATAGGACACTGAGCCACAGCTGGTTATCAGGTGTAGTGACTGGGATAGGCACACCGAGCTGCAACTGGTTATCAGGTGTGACCGGGTGAGGGCTACAGCATGGAGTGCTCTTGCAGTAACAAATATAGTGATAACAATGGGTGCATGTACCAAAAGGAAGGTACAAGAGAAAAAACAATGCAGAAAGCATGCAATGTACAGTGGCGCCAGCCGAGCTGCAATGTAGTAATGTTGCAGTACATCACAAAATGCTGCAATATGCTGCAGAGAACAGTGTAATTCAATAACAATTAAGCCCTTTGTCAGGCACTATTTTGTGACATGTTCCTTACTACAACTTACTGTTGCATTACAGGGTAGAAAGGATGAGCACTAGGAATGTGTGCAGTCTGCATATGGTAAGATATGAAACATGTTGGCGTAAAAATTCAGATTACAGAGTACACCGATTTTGAAGCTATTCAATAGGGTAAGGGCAAAATGTGTAAACAGGAGGGGGTGGATAGGGCCTGGAGTGTTGTATGGCAGAGAGAAAAGGAACAGGGCTGGCTGGAGCTGCGCTTTTTTAAAAAGTGTGCCAGTAAAAGTGGTGGGAGAGAGTGCAGGGAGGAAACCAGAAAGATGGGGAGAAGGAAGTTATTCCGGAGTGCTGGAAGGCAGCGAGAAAGCAGATTTTACTGCAAGGGATATGAAAGGAATGAGCGTCAGATGATTGGAGAGAGTACGAGGACTGGACGGCAGGGTTAAGGAGGGAGGAGAGGTAAGCTGGAACAGTGGCAAGCCAGTACTTGACCAGGAAGGTGAACATTGACGAACCTCTAGGAAAGGGAGAAAGAGATTTGCAAAGTGAGAGCAGTGATGGGTGAGAAATGGAACGCTAAGGGCAAAGAAAGCAGAAAAATGAAAAGGGGAGTCCAGCCTGGCAAGCATAGACTCTGTGGTAATGCTGTAGATTACATCTGTGTACTCAAACTCCAGCATCATCATCTTGATATTGTGGCAGGCCAGGATAGGACAGCAGGATTTGTTTTGGTATTGTAAACCAAGTTTAGAGCAAAGCTTCTTATGCATGGCATCAATGTAGGGGGCAAACCTGAGGCTCTGGCCCACCACATCCCCAAGTATTTGAAGCGGGTTACCTCTTCAAGCAGGTTGCCATCCAGAATTTTGAAGACGGGTATGTTGGAGCCTTGTTAAACTTGGTCTAGTGCCAAGTGTCAGGGAGGCAGTCTTTTTTTTTTTTTTTGGTTACAGTTTAGTGAGAGCTGGTTTGAGCAGAACCAGCACTGAGCGTTATCACAGTCGTGCTTGTAGTGATAATTTCATCTCCAGAAAAGAAGCACCTGAAGCCAAAAGAACAGTATCTACTGTATACATGAGGATGTGTGAGGAGACACAGGTGGATGGGAGGTCATTTAAGAAGATGTAGAAAAAAGACTTGCCCGATGATGGAGCCATGGGGACACCACAGTTGATGGGCAGGGGGGCGGACAGGGTATCATCAATATGGTCTGACTACAGCTGGCTTGACAAGTAGGAGTGGAGCTATCTGACCACCACGTTGGATATGCACCTAACTTAAACAACAGAGGGGGGTGAATCACCATATGAAAGGCCTTTAGCTAGGTCTATGAAAACAGCACAGTTTTAGGCCCTCCCGTCTCCCCGATAGCCAGTGAGGGCCTGCAGACAGTGAGCTGCCAGTGCTGCATGATCACCCACAGCATCAAGTTAGTCCCGCTTCCTTTATTTTTTTTAAACTTTGTTTTTCAGCCCCATTGCCACATCCAGCCTCCTTCTGGGGCTTCCCAATGCACCACCCAGGCTTGTGCCGAGAGGACCAGGGATTGCTCCATTAAGTGCCCCACTCCATGACATCTAGTGCTCCGGGTGGAATGGAGGAGGCTCTCCCCTTACCCCCTCCAAACTTCAGGGCAGCATGCATCTGGAGTTCCCCCCTGGATCCTCTGCAGTCGCTTTGGTGCGGGAGACAGTCGCCTGGCCCAGACATGGGGTCTTTTTCCTTTTTCTGGTCCCCACCCCCTGCAGGAATCAGCACTCAGGGAGGACCAATGAGTCAGAGGCGCACAGAGACGCACCTCTGCTGCGGTCCTTGGCCAACGCCTGCCTCTCTCCCTAATGTTCCACATCCTCAGCTGCATCAGCACCACCTGTAGTCACCCAGGCGGTGGCGGTATTGCAGAGAGGAGAGCTGCCTACCCCTCCTGGAGAAGGAGAGTGGCCCTTCGGGCACTCGATCCTTCTCCCCTGGCTGGCCCTCTGATGACCCTGGCTTGCTTCCAAACTCATATCGCCAGCATCACAATTGGCAGCGCTACCACTGACAGCGAGCTGGCAAGTTAGTCCCACATCCCAGCTGCAGGTGGTGCTCAGGGAGTGGGACATACTGCACCCTCCACCCAGGGTCAGTGCACAATGCTGCCTCCAAATCGTGCTACAGACCCCACTGGGCAAGAAAGTTGGGGCAGGGGATTGATCTTGGGTCTCCCGCATAGGGGAACAGTGCTCCCCCAGCTGGCCCCACTGGGTACATAAATTTTAATAGCTGAAACATCATGTTCATGAAGGCCCATGCTGAAAAGCAGAATTGCTCTTACAGTATTCTAGGACTGAAGCGAGTGCATGAATGTAAAATCAAGGTGCTACAATACCAGGAACTGGTCACATGTTCAGAAACAGACCACCTGTAGTCTGTACAGACGGATAGTTTTTTTAAACACCTTCTTTACTGAAATGCATCAATGACCAGCATACATATAGGTACAGCAAAGACATCAGTCATAAGTTGCTAGGTACATACAAGTAGTACATTTACACAATACTTTTCAGCCAACGTTTTGTGTTTTTCTAGAACTTCATATAACAGCAGCACAAGCAGCTTGCAGGTGGTCATATTATAATATGCAATATACCGTCTGGAGTAACAGAGGTCTCTGGCTAGTCAGGGAGGCTCATGGAACTCACAGCTAACATCAAATCAACTTA
Source organism: Neoceratodus forsteri (assembly GCA_016271365.2). NCBI lineage: Eukaryota > Metazoa > Chordata > Ceratodontiformes > Ceratodontidae > Neoceratodus > Neoceratodus forsteri. Next base: position 34,688,281 of record JADMNL010000030.1, read on the forward strand.
GGCTAGTACTCCTTCCTACAGAGTCAGGCTCAAAGGGAGATCAGTTTTGATGATGAGCAGTTCTTGCTGAGATGGATTAAATGATAAAACGACTCTGATGGGCAGAGAGAGAATGGAAGTAAAGTACCTTGAAATTCACATCTGCTCAGTGGCTATAACTGGCCCTACTGTGATTCCATCTCTTGCAATGAATGGCATCACAGCCACAGCTACATCTCCATGGTAACAAATTAGCTGTGTAAAGCCTTACGGATGCGCTCCTATGAATTATTCACTGAAGATGGAGTATTTCCATCAGGACTTGGCTATAGGATTTAAGGATAACTTTGGGATGGTCCTTGCAGATACAATCAATAAACTATTTACCAGAAATGGATCAGTTCCTTCAGAACTGCAAGCGAATTTAAGGAATGCATTATGGCAGGTATTTATTAACTTGCTATCAGAGCTGAAAATTGAATGTAATTCTGCCGTATTTTGTCTGATTAGTGGTGCAGACCCCACACCATTTCTTGTTTCAAACTTGAAAAAAGGTCCCTGAAAACACATAACGCACAACATCAGTTCCTGAGCAGAGAAACTTTGAATGGTGTGCAAGTAAATGCTTTGACATACACAATGGAAGTCCCCTTATCTACCAGTTAAAATTCATGCCAACTACTGAGGTAGGACATACTTCGAAGCATATGTATTATTTCTTCCACTTACTGTCACGGTGTGTGATCCATTGGCAGTTAATAGTGCGGTGTGGCGTATAAAATTTAATTTTTTCCTTTTTATTTATGCTTTACGCCTGCTTCTCTCTTCTCTCTCTCGCCGCAGCTTACCTCTCCTCAGGGACTCCCGTGGTGGTAGCCAGCCTAAACTCAGAATCCTGTCCTCGCCCCCATCCTGCCGCGGATTACCCCCCCCCCACGGGGAAGCAGGAGGTCAAAAACTGCCTCCCCACTTACACCTTATGTGTCGGGCCTCTGACCGATCCAGGACAGTACTGCACCCATTGCCAGACACAACTAGTTTGTGAGGAACGCAGGTGCATCACAGGAAATTACCAGGGTGCTCACAAAAAAGGAGGGGGGAGGCTTGTCCCCTTGTAACAACGAGAACCAGAAAAGTTTATTTTAGCACTCCGGGTCTGGAATAAATGCAGCAAGCAGAAATGGTAATGTAAACGAGTTTATTCACCCTAGTAACTCATGCTCCCTTAGCGGCTTGGCCCCAAAGTCTGGCCTTTGTTAGAGGGTGTGTTACAAAGATCAGGTTTTACCTTTTCAAACAGGTAACCTTAAAGTGGTACACTCAGTATATCACCTTGCTATTGAAATTTTTTTAACTAATACAAAGAATCGTCTTGATGTACAAAAACAATAATGATAAAAAAAATCCAAACATTATTATAAAAACTTCAGAAATAAATTAATTCATTTATTAAAAAATTCATTCTATCTGATGCTGCCATTTTGGGCCATGTTAAGCAATGGATGGTTCTGACGCCATAAAGCGCTAATGGGTATAGTGGGTTAAATTTGTCAGGGTGAGGTCCCAGTTCCAAGGCACAGGGTCATAATGTCACATGTCATTATCCCGCATGGCAAAATTGTGCTGCCAATACAGCGCGATATTGCCATATGGCATAACTTTTTTCTGTGGAGGTCTCTGCCCCCACACACCCCCGTTGCAGGGGGCTGCGCCCCCCCAAAGATTCTCAGCTCCGGAGGGTTTCAACTGAGGCGCACAATCCGTTAAAAAATAAAATGTCTGGGACGGGAATCAAACCCGGTCCCAGACATGGTGCCTGGGTTCCTGTTGCTGTGGCTCATCCAGTGAGCCACGGCAGCTGCTCGGCAGAACCCACTCCCAGCAGAGGTCTTATCCTTTGCCTGTGAGTGTGTCAATGGTGCAATACCGCATACAGCAGTATACGTGGTATTGCACATTCGCTGTGATAGACAGCACTGTTGCAGGTCAGCTATAATGTCATACGCTATTAAGCATACGACATTATGAGCCGGTACTGTATTCCAAATTTAAGTATTTAAATTCATGGCGCTGGACACAGTTCTACCCTTTGAGAGAGGAGGCAACTGTCTCAGTAAACTAAACCAGAAGAAAACGAGACGGATAGTGTCACTAGACACAGTGCAACTATTAGGGTTTAATAAAGAAGTAGATTGTATCCCCTACATCAGAGAAACGCAGAAAATATTATTGTCATAGCTATAAAGTTCATGCTAATCTAATTGCTCAGTGAATAGCTTTTTTCACCTGTGTTATCTATGTTAATGTAGTGTTAAAATTATTAAAATGTTATAGTGTTAAAATGCACTAAAATTAATAGAAATTGAATAATGAATAGGTTTTGTTTGTCCCCAGAACCTCGAGATGATTTTATTCCTGAGTGATACACACTCACCTATTTTTAATTTTTTAATATGTGGATCCGATTCAACATTTACTTGGATCACAAGCAGGCCACTACTTCAGCTATCACTTGCCCGACAACTGCTGTGCTTAGCTAGGAGTGCTGCGCTGAAGACTTCGTCACTTGAGTCTTACCTGTTTATTTTTATCTCTTTCGTGGGGAGATGAGTTAGAGCAGGATCAACCAGATATTTTGAATGTGTTGAAAAAGGAAAGGAAAAATAAAAAAATGAAAATACCGTGTAGCTATCCCCGCGGATCTTTCTGTCGCTAAGTGAGTGAAAGAGCCGCCATGTTTTTCCAAATTGTTCCGCCTGCCCACTCTAGAAAAGTGGCCAATAGGAAGGCACGCTTAGGATAATGTCATGGCCAGAGCTGCACTTGAGTTTTCTTGATAATACTATCGTTCAGGTCCCAAACGATACTATTACGGCACCTGAATGACAGTGTTATCACTCGTGAACGGTGGTATTATCGCTCCAGGAGTGATGGTATTACCGGGGATATTTTGTATGCTTTAGAAGTGTATTATTTTAAGCATCCAAATATTAAAGTGAAATAATCTGTTTTTCGTTTATCTTTCAGGTCACGAAGCTCACAGGATAAGGAAACTACCCCCCAGTACATGGGAATCTTTCTTATTGAAAAACAATTTGGAATTGGGACCCCACCCTGATAAATTTAATAGAGTAAATTACATAAAACCTGTGATCTTTGTTTCCAAAGAAGTTTATTGTAATAATGTTGACCTTATCAGTACACTAAAAGATCTATCCTGGATATCAGGTAGCCTTTTCCCACCCCCTTACTTCCACCTCTTGTATTATCGACCCCTGTACCTCCTATTTTTCCCCTTTGTCTCCTAGCCCTGGTATCCCAAATTTTTGAATTAATACTTTATTTCTGAAGTTTTGTAATAATGTTTGGATTTTTTTATCATTATTTTTGTAAATCAAGAAAATTCTTTGTATTAGTTAAAAAATGATTTTCAAAAGCAAGGTGATTTACTGAGTGTACCACTTCAAGGTTACCTGTTTAAAAAGGTAGCACCTGATCTTTGTAACACACCTTCTAATGAAGGCTGGATTGTGGGGCCGAGCCACTAAAGGAGCGTGAGTTAGTGGAGTGAATAAACTCGTTTGCATCGCCATTTGCTGCTGCATTTATTCCAGACCTAGAGGGCTATAATAAACTTTTCTGGTGCTCATCAGGCACAACTGCAGGCCATTTTCGTTTACTCCCCTATCCCCCAAGGACACTGGTGGCCAAGGAAGTCCATGGAGGCATGTGCACTCTTGAGATCGGCCTACTCGGACCCAGCCGATGTCCTCCCCTCCCATGTGGCACTCTCCGCTGTTGCAGCAGGAGCAGCATCCTCCCTCCCAGAGGAGAGTGCCCTGGGCACCAACTTCCCCCGCCAACCCCTGTACCGCCCTGAACCCAGTCCCAAGCATCGCGAAAGCAGTAGCACTACTTCTGCGCTGGCCGGCCGGTTTGCTTATAAAATGTCTGACTCACTGTGATAGTGTAGATAGATAGATAGCTACTTTATTTTTATAGCACGCCATTCCGGGGATCAGAGCGCTTCACAATTCACAGTTTAAAAGGAAAGGCAATATTAAAAACATTCCACCTTCAATTCAATTTACAATCCAGCTGGAGCATGCAGGAATATAGATAAAACTATCCATATAATAACAGTAATCCACAATATTAATAAAAACCTGGCTAAATAAAGGTTTTAATCCTTTCTTAAAGGTATCCACTGTGGGTGCCTCCTGCAGTTGTTTAGACAGAGTTCCACAGGGTAGGCGCGGCCACTGAAATGCTCTGTCACCACAATGCCACAGCCAAGCCCTGGGAACACACAGGAGGCAACCCTCGGTGGAACGGACTGCCCAGGACGGGCGATGAGGGACAAGGAGATCTTGCAGATTGCTTGGTTTCCTACCCTCGTGTAGGGCTTTACAGATCACTAGTCCGACCTTAAAGGCAATCCTCCACCTAACCGGCAACCACTGCAGTTCATGGAGGACAGACGTAATATGATCGCACCTTCGTGCGCCTGGCAGTAGTCAAGCCGCCACATTCTGCACCAGCTGCAGTCAGTGGAGGTTGCCTCCAGATAGCCCTAGGTACAGGGCATTATAGTAATGCAGCCTAGACATGATGAAAGCATGCACCAGTGAGGTCAGGTCCGGGGGTTTACAGGTTATCCAAGCAATGTTCCTTAGATGACAGAATCCACACTTTACGACGGCCGACACCTGTGCATCAAATGTCTGACCATCATTCAGGATCATGCCCAGATTCTTCACCTGTATGGAAGGGACCAGTGGTAACCCCCCCCCCCCAGCACAAGACCAGGGGGATCCCACACGCTCCCCTCTCCACCACGATGGCCTGGATCCACCACCAGTACTTTCAGTCTTGTCTGGATTAAGACCAGTTTTGAGTCATCCAGGTCTGGTTCTTGGTTGTTAAATATGGTATTGCCATTTGGTTACTCGGTGCACAGGACAGGTAAAGCTGGGTATCATCTGCATATCAGTGAAAACCCAGCCCATACCGCCTGATAATGTCTCCCAATGACAGCATGTACACCAGAAACAACAAGGGCACACGATTGATCCCTGTGGCACACCACAGGTCAGAAGTTCCGGCTAGAAGAGGCTAACCCCATCACCACCCTCTGTATCCTGCCTGTCAAGTATGACCTGAACCACCTGATGACATTACAGGACAGGCCACACCAGTACTGTAGTCGGTCGGGCAGCACCTTGTGGTCCACAGTGTCAAATGCCGCCAAGAGATCCAGGAGGATCAGAATAGTATGATCTCTCTTGTCTCTCGCTATTAGGAGATCATTAAGCACCTTCATCAAGGCAGTCTCCATACCATGCTTAGCCCTAAACCCAGACTGGAAAGCCTCATAGGTGAAAGATAAGGCAAATCACTCCTCGAGCTGAATAGCCACCATTTTTTCAATAACCTTTTCTAAAAATGGGAGGTTAGAGACCAGTCTATAGTTGCTGAGACAGTCTGGGTTCAATGAGGATTTCTTTAGTAGAGGTTCTAACCAGGGCCTCTTTCAAGGCCAATGGGAAGACCCACTCCTTAAGGAACTCCTGCGATCTCAGCCACAACAGATCCAATCAGGTCCAAACATCTGACCAAAAGCCAGGTCGGACCTGGGTCCAGATCACAATGTGTTGGACGAGTCTCGAGACAACTTTCACCACCTCCTCCACCCTAACCAGTTGAACTCAGCCCATAAATACAGTGTAGCAAACTGATGGCTTCTCAGGGAACACTCAATGACAGAACACTCCAGACTATAGTTTAGATTAAATGAAAAACAACTTTACTTCACCGAAAAAACAATATTCAGCTTGCAATAAGCCTTACACAAGGTTCTTGCAGTTCCGTCTCATTGGCTATAGCCAGCACTTCTGACTTCTCCTCCCCCCTTTACTGGGCCCTGATGCTGCATGTTAACACTTACCCTCCCCATGAGGGACAGTCAGCAACCAAGCACATATGCCACTGAGGTCTTAAATGGGCAACTCTACAACAGGAGGAGTTTGGTTCAAATTCCTCCTGCCCCAGCCCAAATCGGTGTTGCAATGATGTTCTGATGGGGTAGATGAGTGTAGAAAGCATGATGGTAATACACTCTGCTAACTCAAAGCAATTTTCTGATTTTCAGAACAAAAAAATAAAAAAATTCCCTGAAGCTTGACCCGGTGGCACTGAGGTTGGGCATCTCTGCCTTACACTCACCATGCGGCGAGCCCAGGTTGAGAGCGACATGAATCATTAGGGAGCCGGCTTGGGGGGTGGGAGCAGGATGAGCTGCCTAGGTAGCTGTCCTCTCCTGGGGAGGGTCACCTCCCACAGTCCAGTCACCGAATAGAGGTCTGGTGGCGCGCAGGTAGCATGGGTGATTGGCAGGGTGGGGCATGCGCATGCCTCCACAAGTGCACGCCAAGGACATGAGGGCAGGGTGAAAACTGGGGAGATAAAGAAAAATTCTACTTGGTATTAGCAGAACTCAGTTACACAAAATCCGAATTTCTAGACAGTCCATATTTTGGTTCCTGAAGACATTGTGCATGAAAACAGGCTCTCAGCTGTTTCAACTTCATCTGTTCCAGCCACTCTTGCTGCCTTGCAGTCACAATAACCCTGCTTGTGATATCAGAATCTTTCCCATGGTAACAGTTTGTGATGTCACAACAGGGGAGTAGGACTTCAAAGCAGGAAAAGCAGCAGGAACAGAGGAACACTAAAGGGCAAAGAGATGATTTCCTACGTGTCTCTATAGTAATACAGGAATGTCTTGAAATGTAAACTTTTTCAGAATCTTAAAAGCTCTGCTTTCAACTTTATTGGATAACAAGTTGAGATAACAATATCTCATTTTCAATTGTATCCAACACTTACAGTAAAACATTGTACGAACAACAAACAGGAAACTGCACACAATAACAAACAGTTACATAAATCTTCATTACAGTATAACAATTACTTCAGATTATTAAATTATCCATAACAATTACAGTGTTTGTTATATAAACCAGTTAAGTACAGCTTAAAAGACGAGCTAACTATATTAATTTGTATATCTTCGATTTCTTGGATATACAATTCCATGTCCTAGATACCGATGAAGACAGTGTTTTTCGCCAAATCCAGAACATCTTGAACACTCTGCTGATGTCAACTGTCGTGTTGAAACTGAAAACCATGCGAGTAAAAGTTCAGCCTACCCACAAACCCTAGATCTCTTAATTGCTTGAGCAGTAACCATTGAACGCTTGCCAAATACCCACTGACTGTTTCTTCATATAATTTTTAATTTTATTTCAGTCTTTGGTAACCGAGTAGGGCCCACTAGGCACAAGTGCCTGTTTTCAGGGGTGACCTGGGAGCACTGGGCGGTTAAGTGACTTGCTCAGAGTCACAAAGTATGCAAGTGGAGGTTGTGAGAATCAAACTCGGGTCTGGTCTGCTGGATGTACCAAGCTCGTTCACACCTTGTTCCTCTAACCTCTAGGCTATACTGTTTCTGTACTAGGCTATAATGTTTCGGACATAACACCTCGGTGGGTTGTAGCCATTGGGGAAGACAGCGAACATAATTTTGCTCATCAAGGAGAGAGTGGTCCAGAGATATGGGTGCTGAAACTGAAAGCGCAGCAGCCTTATCCACCACACTGCCATCTTTGTTGTCTCCGATATGTCAACCCCCACCCCACCAGAACGTGGCCTCATGCGGGAGAGATTTCTCACCAGTCAGAAGCGGTCTGGCACTAGCCCAACCACCACACTCTGACTGACACTGGGTGGCAAAGGACCGGACATGTGACACAAATGAGTCCTGTCAATTGTCCTACGTCTCCACCCTGCATCACACCAGAGGCAGGATTTCATCCTTGTGTTTGGAGCTGTGTAGACTGCCCAGACAACTCATTTCCTCTGGCCCACTCAGAGGAAGCCATTTAAAGGCAGGAGCCATCCAACCTCTCAGTGGCAGGAAGCACCGGGGGCCAGCACTTAACACTGCCTCTGCTGCCCGATGTCTGACAGCCTGGACTCACGATCTGAACTCGGGTCTTCAGCATGGTATTAAAATTGCAGCGCAGTGGTAGGGATGGCTCTGGCATGCTGGCGACCCAGGTTCATGCCCTGAGCCAGGACATCAGGAGCGGACGGTGGCAGGGTGGGTGAAGGAACACACATGCGGATAATCTCCTCCCACAAAGGGGGATATGCATCACTCCAAGAACAGCACCCAGAAGTGGTATGGGGTCACTGCTGGTGAGAGTGACCACACAGTGGCAGGCCCCACCCCAAGAGGCCATTAAGGTGCACAATCCAAATGGGGAGGTGGGGCTCAGTGGGAGAACACCGAAAAATGCCCAGCCAAGGAAGCCTAGGGTGACGGCCTCCCTATGCATTCCCACATGCCACCGGACCCTCCTTAATGGCATATTCCTTACACAGTTCCTGGTGCCCGGGCCTTGGCTTTGTGACATGCACTCCCTCTCCTATGCCATACCGTTGGGGGCAGAGAGGAGTCAGTTGTTGAAATTACTGGGGCGGCCAAGGGCTGGCCCCCTAGCTCTAAGAAGTGAGCCTTAGTAACTCATGCACCACTGCCATTGACTTATAATGGGAAGGGGGGCTCAATTTAAAAATAGGACTCTTATGGGCCCCCCTAGCTTCCAAAGCTCAGCTTGTCTGCAGTTTATCATCCAGGTGTTATGCCCAATGGAACCATTATGGCGGACGAGAATACAGTTAGTGCTGTGTTTCCTCACACATAAGCATGGGAAACTATAAGACTGAGGAGGCGGAGTATGTCTCAGCGGACCTGGCAGCATAGCCTAGAGGTCAGATCAACAAGCTGCAAATGCACCAGGTATATCTAGCTGACCAGGGTTTGATTCCTGCAACCTCCACCTCAACACTCATTCAGAGTATAACCTTTTACTTCGGACTTTTGAGACTGGTGGAGTTGATTATATTTATTTACAGGGGGGATGCGAGGGGCAAAGCCTGCCACAGAAATTCACTAATTCACTGCCCGGAGTGGTTGTCAGACTACATGATGGTGAAAGCCATAGCAAGGATGGGAATACTGTATGCCACAGTGTCACCACGGTATTCCCAGGGGTCAAAACTGGCACCAGCCCACTAGCCAAATGCTGGTAGATTCACGAACTCTGCTGGCTAGTGGCTGCAGAACTTAATTTCAACCCCTGTATTCCTGTTTGCTATACTGTTTCCTGTCCGCCATGACCTGGATCATAAACTGCAATCACTCTCAAAGCTCATAAAGTTTAATGCCAGCACCGGATAGAATTTATCTGGGCAACAGAGGGGATACACTGTACCTGATGGTGGCCGGCACCAGCAGGAGTGGCACTGTGCGAGGGCCTGAAAGTGCTAAGTTCCTGGGGGCATAAGGCGGAGAAAAACTGCAGTAATTGCCACAAGACCATCAGGTCACCCAGCCAAACCTGTCTTAAAAAATGTGTTTACAATTTATTCCTCGGACAGCCCAGCTGGGATGCAGTTTCTTATTTTCAGACAATGGAGTTCAAATCCCACAGTATAATGTGGCCAACTGGTGCCTGCAAAGGAAAGAGAAACTCTACAGAAAAACACAGAATGCTCCATTTTATATGGAACACCTGAGAGTTATAAAGAGCACTTTCTTTTAATTAATGGGCAAGAAAAGGTCCATCTCAGTGCACCTGCTACTGGCCCATTTGGAGAGACGCACTTAACTTGGGGTAGAACTAGAACACTAACCCCCAAGAGGAGTTTTTAAATATATTTAATTAGTTCACTTAGGCTATTTAATCCATAAAATTCTACACCCTGAAAAAGAAATTAATTTTACTCAGCAACATAATGAAAAGATGCTTCAGGAATGAAAAGAAGAACCATGCAATGGCTTCTATGTCCCCGGCCTCTGGACTGAAATTGTGCTTTATCCCCATTAGTGTTACAGTCCGTCATTAATACAAGCAAGTCACTCCCCCACTGAATTCAATTAATCGCAATGTGAATTTATACTCTACTTGATAATGGAATGAAATTGCTCTTCAAGATAATTATAAATGCTTGCTAACCTGCTAATGCATTTGATAAAGGTTTTTTTCTCCTTTTATGTCCGTGATATGCAGTAAATTAAGGATGAAATTCCACCTTTGTGACGTAGAATCTTCCTGACCTGCCAGTCTTACTTCATGCATTCCTTTATTATCTTCCACGCTTTACGATTAAGGGTTGCTGGGGCAGAGCAAATGTTGGCAATGTGATTAAAGGTTTAATAAGATGAAGTAGAAGGATAACAATGTCACATACCAGTTTCTCATGGAATAGACTGTAATGGAATCTATATATAGAAAAGTTCAAAACATAACCCCCAAAAAAAATAATTGTTTCAAACCATCATACATTTTATAGAACAATGTATAAAACAAGTGACAATACTAGATATCGCTGAATAAATTGTACAGTATATTCATATTTTTTATACACTGTAGGCGAGAGTCAATCCACACAGATAAATGATTTATGTAATGTACATGAGAAAAAAATGCAGAATAAATAAATTACCTGGACAAGTTCTATATTCTAAATGAAAATAATCAGTTTATTTTTTCAGTGTAAATTTGTGCATACTCTCCACACATTGCTACCCCTACGCTCCACACATCGCTACCCCTGCGCTCCACACATCGCTATCCCTGCACTTCACTACCCATACACTCCACTCATCGCTACCTCCCACGCCTCCACACGCTACCCCCTACACGCCACACATCGCTACCCATACACGCCAACATCGCTACCCATACACGCCACACACCGCTACCCACATATTCACCATGTTACACATACACATCACACCTATACACGCCACACACATTCCACACATCACTATCCATACACTTCACACATCGCTATCCATACACTCACACATAGCTACCCCTTACGCCCACACATCGCCACCCCTACACTCCACATCACTATCCCTGCACTTCACTACCCATACACTCCACTCATCGCTACCCCTATGCTCCACACATCACTACCCCTGCACTTCACTACCCATACGCCCACTCATCGCTACCCCACGCTCCACACAATCGCTACCCCTACGCCCACACACATCGCTACTCCCCACGCCCACACATCGCTACTCCCTACGCCCACACAATCAAGCACCCCTACGCCCACACAATCAAGCTAATTTCTACGCCCACACAATCACACCCTACACTCCACACAATCGCTACCCCTACACTCCACACAATCGCCACCCTACACTCCACACACAATCGCTCCCCTACACTCCACACAATCGCAACCCTACTCCACAATAATACTCCACACTTATTACTCCCCTACACGCCACACATGGCTACCCCTACACTCCACACATCGCTACTCCCCTACACTCCACATGTAACCCCTAGATGGCGCTATCCCAGGGGCTACTACCCCTGCCTGATTTGCCACTAACAGGTTGAGGGGCCTGGATCCAATGGCGGGTGCCTCCACCCAAAGGTCAGGGTTTGCAATAGTTAAACTAACTTGGTCACAGCCCTCTGGGACACTGCAACCCCCCTTTCTTCCCACTAGTGGCCCACAATATATCAGAATTACCTTCACAGTATACACTTACCCCAGGTCTGGTTCCAGCACTGGGACCTCCTGTGAAATGAGATACAGTGCAACAATCACAGTACAGTACTTTAACATAGACAAATACCTCAGGCAGTATAACTTTGCTGAAACAAGCAGCTCTGATTTATTTAGGGGATATAACAAGGACAGGGAAATCAGGTTAATCAGTTTATCACTCTAATAATCTACCTGTGGCTCTGTGCACAGGCCTCCTATCAGTTACTGTCCAGGTACCCAAGCCCTGGTGGCTAGTCCAAACCGTGGCAGCTGGTAGGGCCCCTTTCACACAGAGAAAAGGAGAATTAAACAGTCAGCAGTACAGTAATTCCATTTGGATTTAATGTGGCAATTCAACAGGAGCGACCCTGAATTAGTACTCACACTCCAAATAAGATAGGGTCCTTCAATGTCAGCAGGGCTCACTGAGGTACACAAACCTCTTCACACATCCATATAAAAGAAAGCACTATACCAGGCAGGCTGCATCTGTATCGATCGCAATTACTGCACAATACCGGGAGAACACACAGCAGATTCAGTTCCTGACAGGCTGAGTGCAATTTTCAGCAATTCCTCCAGTCTTCTACAGGTGAGCCTGGTTTCTACTCTTCAGAGATCCTTTGATTCTTTTCACAGGACTGATTCAGTCCTAACAAGCTGTTACACAAGCTGCAGACCGAACTCTGGGCCTTACACGCTTTTTTGACTAAAACTGCACACTGAAAAAGCACAGGGCTCCTTCCTTCTTCACTGCCAAAGCTCAACTGAAACTCCAACCGACAAAACTGGCACTTCCTTGAGTTCCTCCCAGTTCTTGACTGGATTGGCTGTCACTCACAATAGACTGCTGCTGTTGGTCCAAAAGGCACTGAAGTCTAAACTACATCTCCCAGAGTCACTGCCCATACAATCCTCTTGTGGCTGGCTCAGATTATGAGTCCAAGTTCTGATTCGCCCAAGGCACCATTTTAGCTAGCTTACCCCACACTGATTGGTCCAGTTCAGCAGTTCAAAACTAGAATGGGAACTAGCAGACACAGTTCTGACTGCAAAGAAAGCAGGTTAGACAAACTGTAATTTCATTATTACTCTAAATAATTTCTGGCAAACAGTTACATCTTTCAGATAGGTTCCTTTGCACTCCTAGTGACTGCAAAATGAAGTGAATTGGCAGCAGCTTGAGTGGTACTCAATCAAAGAAACACACAGTCCCCATACAAACTAATTATGTCTGCAAGCAGACAGCTCTTAAAGAGACAGTACCAGAGGTTCTAAAACACTCACTGATAAATGGCTTAAATGCCAAACACCATTCAGGCTTGGAGCATTCAAGCAAGCTCCTGAAGTCTTTTGGGAACCCCCATTTGCAGGGGGGTTACACACACATTACTACCCCTACACTCCACACACATCGCTACTCCCTACACTCCACACACACTCCACACATTGCTACTCATACACTCCACACATCGCTACCCAGACACTCCACTCATTGCTACCCAGACACTCCACTCGCGCTACCATAGACTCCACACACACTCCACACATCGCTACCCAGACACCCACACATACACTCCACACATCACTACCCATTCTTCCCTGAATCACCGCCAGATCACAGTCAGGTTCCAGCACTGCATGGACCAATCAGAAAGCTCTACTTTCTCCCATACAATAACTGGTGTAAAGAGCAGCACAACACTGACACATTAACAATATGGTTCTATGGATTTTGTGTAAAATTATGAATGGAACATATATTTACATCCACTGAATGATACATAAAAAACACCACACAGCATAAACCAAATGGGCTACATGTGGCGAGTTAAAGGTGACTGTTACATGTGTTATATGAGAATAAGACACAACGAGGTGTGGTTTATGGCCTGATAAGAGCACGCCCCTGGTGCGTAATGAGGCACGAGGCGCTTGCGCCGAGTGCCTTTAGCACCTGGGAAGTGCTCTTATCAGGCCATAAACCACACCTCGGAGTGTCTTATTCCACTTATAAAATGGGCCCTATTAAGGTAGTATTTAAGAAAAAAAAGTAACAAAAAATGCAAACACTTTTTAAAATTTGAGGTTTTAATGTCTGAAGGAGTAATATAGTCCCTGTATTGAAGGCTGTACTGATAGGCACTATAGGGCATTTAGGGTGGTGTCCCCCATTGCCTCCCATGCAGATAGCTTGCTCCCTCCCAGATTGGCACTTGATTTATTTTGTAGATAATTTGCTGTGTGTGTGTGTGTGTGTGTGTGTGTGTGTGTGTGTGACAGCAGAGCCGGCTGCTGAGAAATTACTCCAGTCTTATGGGTCGGCTTTGGAGATTGTGATGCATTTTTAACACCAACCTGTGACTTTGGGTACGAATGAGAGGCACAGACTTCATGGGAGATATGGGGTAGCTGAGAAAATAATAAAAATACATTGCTGTGTTGGCGATCTGTGGGATCAAAATACTGCAAATGACTCTGCTTTAGGCCGGGCTCGGAGATTGCGGTTTAGTTCTCACATCACGGTGATGTTTTTGAAGTGAGTTTCGTGCTCAATCCAGTTCATGGGCAGACACGAGGAACATAGAAAACAAAATGCGTTCTTTATTTTTTATTGTTCACGTGGTCTTTGGATTGTGAGGAAATTCTTGAATAAGGATTGAAGATCACCGAGGCGTGTGTATTGGCTGGCAGTTTGAGGAACGGGACCGTTGGACTGCTACTGCGAACTGTTTGAGCGGAGTGAGTAAAAATAAATTACGCTCAATATTACTTAGTCTTGTGCAGTGGTTGTACAGGAAGGTAGGCACAGAAGTGATTTTTTTCATTACTGTGGTTTTTCAGTTGTTGCCTCGCTGGTAATGAGGAAGTGCTGTTTCTCGGTGTGAGCTGTGCCAGCTTGTGTTTCTGTTTTGCAGTGGCAGAGCTCATGGATTCCGTAGTGTTGTGGGGCTCAGGACTAGAGGGTAGTGCCGGTTGGCACAATATGTCCTGATAAGGACACGGCCAGAAGTACCTTTCGGCCAATCAGGACAAAGAAAATTGTCGACCCATTTTATAATAAAGAGCAACAACTGCAGTGAGTTTTTGACTTAAATATTCCATATCCCAAATTTCTCTGTCATCTATATTTGTAAGGGGAAGGGATTGTAATTCATGACTTGGAAGAACTGTCCACCTGATCCCTTTCCCTTCCTGGTCCCAACCTGTAAACGTGCCGCCCCAGTGCTCTTATGTTTTGTGACACAGTAGTTTGTAGAGCGGCCGGGGGGCGTTGCTCTATTGATACCAGTGGAGGGGGTGAAATCAAAGCTGTCATTCAAGTAACAAGGCTCTTGAACCCTGACTCTGTTTGCTTCTTTCATATATGTTGTATCTCAAAATGCTTTAGAATGGGCAAATGCTGCGAACGATAAATACAGTGCCCTGGTGAACCAAAGTACTCTTACTACAATTTCTGGCAGATAGTTTGCTTAATGAACCCACCCCCAGCCCTATCCAAACATCCCCCAGCCCTATCTAAACATCTCCCAGCCCTATCCAAACATCCACCAGCAGATTTTCAAGTGATCTACTAAAAACTGTAAGAGTTCCTTGCTGATAAAGTGCCTTATTTGTATAAGACTGATGGATGAGAAAGTAATATTAAAAAGTTGGGTAGAAATAGCCAGTCTGGTGGCATGGAGCGATGAAGCGCTGGGTGCCTTACCTCATGACCCGGGTTCGGGGTGAACTCGGGTTGGTGGGGGGTTGGCCTGGGAGGTCAGAATCAGGTGTCTGATGGACTGCTCTTCTCTCCCAGGGTTGGGGAAGCATGCCGACTCGGCCCTTGGCTGCAACTAGAAAGCCTGGTGGGGAAGTAAATTAGAGTTTTGTTTTATTTGTTAGAGTTTTATATAGGTTTGGAGGGTGAGAGTTTTTTGTGAAATTATTATTTAGGACTGATTTTATTTAGAAATAAGGGGTGGGTTAAATAATTTTAAAAATTTAGGATTATTTATTTTGATATATATTAGAATTGTTAATATGTGTTGGGATAGTATGAGGACTGTTAGTTATTCCCCTCCAAACTCAGAGACCTTCGTCCTTTTTCCTGTCCCCCCCTATCAATAGAAGTTTATAAACGATGCAGGGCTTTAGGGATTGCTAGAAGGAGGAGGAGGACGGGGTCCGGGTTTGGAGAGGGAACGGAAAGGAGCGGGCGGATAGGGATAGTGGGGACAAGGAGACGCCCTGGGGCGAAATGGGCCCAGGAAAGGGGTCCTCCCTGCCTGGTTCCCATACCCAAGGGTTCTGACTGTGGTCAGCAGGTAACATGTCATCCTCGGTGTCTCATCCTACTGGCGGTGTTGTGCAATGCCAGGTCTATTAGAAACAAAACGGCTATTATAGCTGATTTTGTCGGACATCAGACCTGGCGTGCATCACTGAGACCTGGCTGGATGAAAATGCTGGACCAGTTTTGAGGCAGCAGTTCCAGCTGGTACTGTGATACACCGCCCGAGGTGAATCGTGAGGGGCGGGGTGTTGCCATCTGTTTTAGATCAGAACTGGGCCTAGTGGAGGTACCGTGGAACTACCAAATCTTTTGAATGTATACGTATGAGGGTGGGGTGCAGGATACTTCGTAATACCGTCCACCAGGTGATGGGAATGTTTTCCCATGGGAAGTCACGGACCTTGTTGTCGACCTGACATTGGGGTCCCCAGATGGTTGGTTCTGGGGACTTCAATGCCTGGGTTGACAATGAGGTCTCACAGTTTGGTCAAGACTTCTCCAGTTAATGATGTCACTGGGCTTCACACAGGTTATTTCCTCCTCGACCCATATTGGTGGTCATTCACTGGATTTGGTGTTCCTTCTGGGGATGGAGATATCCGATCTGGTGGTGGAACCAGTCGGATGGTCTGATCATCACTCCATTGGGTCAGTTTGTGGCCACTTTGTAGGCCGCCCCTACGGAGATGGTCCGCACGCCTTTTAAGGTGTTTCCTGACGGCCTGATGGCGTGCTAGACCATCGAGTTTACTGAGAGATTGCATGGATCCAGGAGAGCTGGTACTTGCCTATAATGAGGCGGTGGCAGGGCCCTGGATTCCATTGTCCTGTTCGTGTTCGTCCTCTCACTCTTCGACCCAAGTCTCCTTGGTTTGATGAGATTTTGAGGGAGTTGAGGAGAGTTGGACGGAAGGTTGAGAGGTGCTGGCGGGGTCGGGTCAGGACTGTGACAGACTTAGATTGATGGATCACTATATGATCTATCAATCAGCAATCTCTGAAGAAGGCAGAATTCCTGTCCAGAGAGATTGCTGCTGCACAGAATAGACTAGCTCAGCTCTTCCGGACTGTGGACAGATTGTGCAATCAATCTGTCTGCAGCCCAGAAGAGTGTTTTCTCAAGAACGGTGTGAGGAGTTTGCTCTATTCTTTTCAGATAAGGTTGCCACAATCAGATCGGACATCCATCTAATCCTCTCCAATGGGAGTAGTGATGGTCGGCAGGAGATGTCGGACACCCAGTTTGTGTGGTCTGACTTCGGCCTTCCCACAGTTGAAGAGATTGTGATGATCATACAATCATTGCGTCCGACCAACTGTAGTTTGGATCCGGGCCCCACACGTCTCTTAGTGGGGTGTGTGGATAAAATCGGCCCCATCCTAGCTGAGATAGTCTGTAGGTCCTTGGAGAGGGGGATTTTTCCAAATCCTCTAAAGGAGGTGGTGGTTCAGCCCCTCCTTAAGAAATCCTCCTTGGACCCGGACTGCTTGGCAAACTACAGGCCTGTCTCTAACTTACCCTTTGTTGATAAAGTTATTGAGAAGGTGGTTGCTTTGCAGTTAAATGATCATTTGACCAGCCACAATCTCTACGATTCTCTCCAGTCCGGATTTAGGAAAAGACATAGTACCGAGACAGTTCTGATTCGGGGTGCTAAATGACCTCCTAATAGCGAGAGATGGAAGATCATGTTCCATTCTGGTCCTTCTTGATCTCTCTGCAGCATTTGATACTGTAGACCATGGTGTGCTATTGGAACGCCTGCGGTCTATCTGTGGACTGTCTGGTACAGTCCTTAGCTGGTTTCGGTCTTACCTCGAGGGTAGGACTCAGAGAGTGGTGTCTGGGATTTTTTCCTCAGCATCAATCTCCCTATCCTGTGGGGTACCGCAGGGTTCCATTTTGGCACCCATGTTGTTTGCAGTGTATATGCTGCCTTTAGGAGTGATTATTAGGCGGTATGGTCTGAGTTTTCACTGCTATGCAGATGATGCTCAGCTGTACATGTCCTTTGCGCCCGGTCAAAATGCTGCCTTTTCAGTCTTTAATAACTGTCTTGCTGAAATCCAGGACTGGATGAATGTGAGTTGGGAGGTTGAACCCTGATAAAACTGAGGTGTTGGTTGTGGGCCAGGATCGCTGGAGGCGGTTTATTGCTGGATTACCTCGGGTTTATGGCTCGGGGATATCCCGCTAATTACCTCAGACCAATTGCGGAATCTGGGCGTTGTATTTGATGACCGCTTGACATTTAAATCTCAGGTGTCAGCGGTTGTCAAAACCTCTTTTTACCATCTGAGGAACATCGCCCGGGTGAAACACCTGGTTCCCCCCGACGATCTGCCTACTTTGGTCC
Organism: Neoceratodus forsteri; assembly: GCA_016271365.2. Taxonomy (NCBI): domain Eukaryota; kingdom Metazoa; phylum Chordata; order Ceratodontiformes; family Ceratodontidae; genus Neoceratodus; species Neoceratodus forsteri. Next base: position 34,706,545 of record JADMNL010000030.1, read on the forward strand.
ACGCCTTCGTTACCTCCCGCCTTGACTACTGCAACTCGCTCTACCTAGGGCTTCCTGGGGTTGAGATTCGCCGCCTGCAGCTAGTGCAGAATGCGGCAGCCAGGCTATTGACGGGCTCATCCAGGGCCAGTCATATAACGCCTGTGCTCCGTGGTCTGCACTGGTTGCCAGTTTGCTGGCGAATCACCTTCAAGGTCGGTTTGCTGACCTATAAGGCCCTACATGATCAGGGACTGGTTTACCTGAAAGATCTCCTTCATCCCTACTGCCCCCACTCTCTCCGATCCACTGATCAGGATTGCTAGAGATTCCCAGGTTCGCTTAAAACTTCAGGGCAAGATCATTTAGTTTTATGGCCCCAACCCTATGGAATTCTCTACCTCGTCAGATGCGGGAAAGCCCCACTGTCCATAGTTTTAAAGAATCTTTAAAGACCCACCTTTTTAGGAAAGCATATAATGATTTTTAATATTGTTGTTTGTTGTATTTGTAATTGTTTTTATCTAGTGTTGTACAGGCGCCTTGGTTTTTAGAAAGGCGCCTTAAATAAATAAATAAAGATTGAGATTGATTGAGATTGGTAGTGCCAGAATGTGAGTGACATGGATGGGAGGGGCTGCAGCTCCTTAGTGTGTGCATGCCTCCATGCACACATGCTTATGTGCCACGGTGGCAGGGGAGCATATGGAAAAGAATGGTGCAAGCTACATGAAGCCCTGCCAGCCTGGCCCCCAGTCCGTACCACCACCTGTACCACCGATCCATTACTGGATGCGAGTCACCAGGTGATGGTGGTAGGAGGGTGCCTCCTCTCCCAGCCCCATCACAGAGGCAATCCGTGGGGGTCTCGGTCAGGCGAGTACCGCCAAAGGTGGTTGCCAGAATGGGATGGGGGAGACAGAGCTAAGAGACAGTCTGTGGGGGGGGCCACAAGGCAAAAAGTCTTATGGAAGAAAAAGTTGCGTAAAAGGGCCAGCCAAGTAGCTCAGCAGTAGTGTGAACACTCACTGCGCTGGTGACACAGGTATGGGAATGGACTTTGGTCACTACGGGGGGCTGGCCAGGGGAGGAAGGGAGGATTGAGCATTCCAAGGACAGCTCCCCTTCCTTGGGAAGGGTGTGTATTGCATACCACCACTTCACTGCTACCTAGTGGAGACCAGGTGGCAGCACAGTGTGGGCACCTAAAACAGGGCGAGGGTCAACCAACAGACATCAAACATGTCACTGCAGACCAGCACCCTTGGGAAGAAAACCAGGAGCTGGAGAAAAAAATGCCCTGATCCACCGCTGCACTGGCACCTCCCCCCCCCCCATGTAAGAGTGATGTGGCAAGCCACCTACCACTATCGTTTTCCTGTGCAAGCGGTGGATAACTGGTAAATCCATGAGAGAGTCAGCAACAGGGTTGGTAGGGGATGCTGGTGGGTGAGCCAGGAGACAAGAAAAAACTAGATGAAAAGAATAGGGCAACTGAGGCATTACCTGATCCTGTGGTCAACAGCAGAGTGGTGCAGACCCTTTCCATTCACCCTTGGATTGTTTGGATAGTAGCAATTATCTCAAGAGAGTACACTGTCCAACTCCATTATCCAGGCAATGGCTTGGATACAGAAAGATTACAGGTTTAAACCCTAACAGAACCAAATACTCACCGTATGAACCTAAGCAAGTCCCTTAACCTCTTAGTGCTCCAGTCCACCCTGCTGTGAAAATGGGTAGAAGCAGCACCTTCACTGGAAATGAGATTCTGCATCTCAGCTGGGCTATACTAGATATATTATAAAACAAAATCACTGTGGAAACAACGAGGCAGAGGTGGGACATGATCCAAGTCTTCTACATACTCAAGGGGGCTGACAAGATCAAACATTCAAAGATGTTTTATCTGGTATCCTGCAGTGGGACACAGGGACATGCCTTGAAGCTCAGGGGTGGTAAATTCAGGGGTAATGTTTTCAGGTACTTTGTCTCCCAGAGGGCAGTGAAGCTATAGGACAACCTTACCTGCGTAGACAAAGGAACATGGCGATAGTACAGGCTTTAAAACAGCACCAGTTTCAGGGCCTTTCTTAAGTCCTCCAACAGTAGCCTACCTCTAAAGGACTTCAAAAATCCACGTCTCAGAATTTTGTGAAGTGTGCAAGCAGGTATGGCGTTGAGAAGGCGAAGTCAGTGCACTGCAGGGCCAGGTAGTGTAGTGGGAGCTCTCATTCAGCATATCAGGGGCCCATTTTTCTAAGTTCTGACATTCCCCCCCTGCCTACTGCAATTGTGTATGCACGGTGTCCTAGTAGGGACATCTAGCAGTGCGTGCTCATGTGTCTGCTCCCGAAGACGCTTCCGAACTATTGCCAGGAGTTACTGTTTTGTAGTGGCAGACTGTGATCCACCCATCCTCCTAGGGAAGTGTGTCCAATGGATGCTTTGGAGCCCTCCCCGACAGCTTCCACTCCTGACGTTCCTGGCTTAGTGCATTAACCCAGCATTTTCTTGAACTTTTAATAAACATATTTACTACTACAAGTCACTATAATATGTTTCATTGTGAGGGGTCTGAGGTAATAGAAACCTTACAGCAAGGAAGCTCTTATGACAGAAACCCTTATACAGAGGTTCAGTTCACATAAAATCCCTGATTATCAGGCCAAATGACCTAGTATATATTAGGATCAAGCTCCAGGTTTATTTTGGTTCAGATCTTACCTCTCTGGCAGAACCCAGTCCGTTAGAGTCACAAATGCTTTCTCCTCCCCCCTACCCTTAACTACCGGTGTCCCCCAAGGGTCGGTTCTGGGACCCATACTGTTCTCTATATTCCTAAACGAATTCGCTCATCTGCTCTACTACCTCAATCCACATGTATGTAGATGACACTGTACTCTTCTCCTCAGGCTCTGACCCTGAAGCAGTACAAACTAACCTCCAAGCCGACTTCAACAAAGTACAGCAATGGTTCAGCTCTCCCTAAATGTAAAAAAAACTGTCACGATGACTTTTGGCACACGACAACGCCTGTCCAGACTCCCATCCCTTCCCTATTTCCACACCCTGGATGGTCAAAAACTCGAAGATGTCTCCTCATTCCGCTACTTGGGGGTATGGCTCAACTGCCATCTTTCCTTCTCAGACCACATCGATGTTATTTCAAAAAGTATGCCCCATGTTTGGTGCAATTTATAGGAACTGCAGTAGCCTCCCTTCCCCCGTCCAACGTGAACTGGTCCAGAAGATGATACTTCCCTCCTTTGATTACTGTGACATTGTTTACGGTGCAGCCCCTAAGTCCACCCTACCTAAGCTAGACACATTTTTTAATGCCTTCTGCCACTTTACTCTCGATGCCTCACCCCTTACCCACCACTGCGACCTCTACGGTTCCCTCGGAAACCGTCGCATTTCACACTGTGCTAAATATGCATCTAACCTATGGCTTGGCACCATCCCTTCCTACCTCTCCTCCGTGCGCTCAGCTGCCCCCTCCCCCGCCCATTATCTTAGATCCTGCGACTACCGCTATCAATCCCTAGGTGGAAGACTACTGCCGGGCAAGCTGCCATCTCACACCAGTTACCCAAGCTATGGAATGATCTCCCACCTCAAATTTGGCATTCCTCCTCTGCCCACTCTCTTTCTACTGCCCTAGCTAACTTCCTCACCACTAATTGCTCCTGAATCTGATTCGGCCATACGCCAATTGCTCCCCTTCCCACTGCCCGACCAGCGGCCTTAGCTTTGCTATAAATGCTGACATATAGCCCCAACCTATGCACTTTTGTCCTGTGTCTTTTTGTCCTGCACCATCATGTGTTCTATGTCTCCTGTTGCTTATACCTGCATATTACTGTGTGCTAAATTTTCCCTTGTATTGCTGCTATATGTCAGGTAATTGTTATATGCTCCATACAATATCCAATGTACTCCATGTGTTGTTGCTTGTAGTTTAATGCAACTGTATCCATATGCTGCTATTTGCCTTTGTTATTTGCTCAGTTGATATCCTGCATGTTATCCAACCCCCTTGTACCCCCTTCCTCCAGGTCGCATTGGGAGACGAGCATCTTGTTGCTCAGTGTGCCTTTCCTGGAGAAACTATTTCGGTAAATAAATAAATACATTTTCCAGTCTGGCTACATAGTTTTATGATATTTTTCTATCTCCGTTGCATGCACCTAGCAGATTTGAAGGAAAGATATCTCTCGGTTACATGCTGGACTCAAACCAAAGCCTCAAAGGTGAAAAACAGACAGAAAGCAGCAGGTATTCACCCTGTGGTGCCACACTCCTGGTGCGCTGGCCAGAAACAACAATAACACTTCACGGAATGTGCTCACAATACTGTTTTTAATTATCTCTAGTAATACGACAAAGTGCTATCTTCTCAAGGCAAAGCTCTTCTGTTTTATAGTTAAAAATGGTAATAAATTATATTGCATTTCTCATTTTGGTAATGAAGGCTCATTAGAGTTTAAAATGCCTCTAGTTTTTTTCATGAGTGACGGAGATCAAAAGCTGAAACAGCTTGAAAAAACAAATCATCTGGGCCCGATGCAGTAAACAGAGATAGCACGCTGTGGTACTGTGCAGAGAACCTTGGTTTGAGCAATGTGACAAACCCCTTGCTCTTTGCCGGTGGAGTCCAGGATGTACTGTTTAGACCGGGGCAGGGAGGTGGGATGGCGATGCCCAGCATAGCTGTGCCTACACCAGCAGATGGGCCTACGGCACAGGCAGCATGAGTGATCTCTTCAGGCTGGGCCCAGCCCTGAAAAGTAGCACTGAATGCATTCCCAATGTAAGGGAGGTGAGAAGGGCTCTCTCTCTCTCTCTCTCTCTCTCTCTCTCTCTCCAAGGAGAACATGGTAAAAGGTGATTTAGTGATTCATAATTATTTATTTATTTAGCTTTTGTTGACCGGGTAAGTGCACTAGACAAATCCTGCCTATTTTCAGGCACGACCCGGGGAGGGGGATACAGATGAATGCCAACTGACCTTGAACCAGATTAAGCTGTTAGTGGTATTTTTAGTGAATGAGGGAATTTGGTTGGGACACCGGGAAATTCCTCTACTTTTCGATAAGTGCCATGGGATCTTTAACATCCACCTGAACTACCACCAATCCAGGCAGATGGGACTCTCGCCTCGGTTTAACGCCTCATCCGAAGACGGCACCTCAGAAATGCAGCACCCTCTCATGCTGCATTACAGTGTCAGTACTGGGATATTAGCCCAAGTGCTAGGATGGAACTGAACCCACAGCCTCTGATCTCCCGGCCTCAGAGGCGAGTGTGCTACCTACTGAGTAGGTGACAGCCCAGCCCTCACCCTCACCCCTCAATCACAAAGCTACTGCCAGCTGCTGTCATACCAACAGGTTGCTACCCTCTAACAAAGGCAGAAAGGCTACCATGCTGGGATAAATCAAATCCCTCTGAAGGTGGAAGTACTGAAAGGGTCACAGGGAGGATCCAGGGGACTGCAGGGAGTCAACATGGACAGAGGGATATTGAAGGACCCAAAGGACTGAGGTAACAGGGGCCATGAGGAGAGCGGAATCAAAAACAGGCACCTATAAGTCAGACTGCCCTTGTCGATTAGTACATGAAACTGAAGTGAGTTCTGAGAAAGTCAATTTAGCCCAAAACAGTCTCTTTCTGTAGGTCAAACAAATGAGGGTTACTCACTTGTAACAATAATTCTAGGAGTAGTATATGGTGCACATCCTCCTGACCTACCCAACCACCCCTGGTAAGTGGCACATGGATCCCTGCTTCCAGCGTGCAAAATCTGATGTCACAGGGCGGAGCCCATGAGGATACCACCCGATTGGGTGGAGCTTAGCTTGGAGACATTCCAGCTGAACTTACAGGGAAAGGAAGGCTACCATAGTATGGTGCACCATATCCACGTCCCTAGAACCTTTGTGTTTTAAAACTGCATGTTATATATATAGCCTTGCACATGTTTGTTCCATTATATTTGCTGACCTAAATACACTGGCTGAATTTCACCAAGAAACTAAATAGGATAAAAAAAGGAGCTCTAGTGCAAAAGTATTTCACTCGGGAGTATGACTGATCTCAACGATCCAATATCAGTGAGAGTTCATTTAAGGTGACCGTTTATGGAATTTAACTGTAATACTTCCTTACAGCTTCTCTGAATTTTCCTCCACCTAGTTTGAGGTCAGGACCCCTGGTGTTTGGCTGAACAGCTGGTTGACATCCAACCGATTATTATTATATCCCCTCATGAACTGGTACATCTCCATCACGTCTCCTCTCAGAGTACATGTTAAAGGATGACTAAACTCATTACCTATTTAATTTTCCAAGATCTGGCTTCTATAGTACTTTAAAGAAAAGGCAGCTGTTTACATGAATGCTGAAACTGCATTTATGTAATTAGGATAAATGAAGTTTTGTAGCATTTAAAAAAATGTACACAACAGCCTCTGCCAATTCAAATCTCCCTCAGTATCCCTAAAACTCAATACTCACAGGTATGGATCAAGGTCTGATGCATTCTGTCAGTTTGTTGATCTTGCTGAAGCTTACTTATTTATTTGTTTTAATCTAGCTGTTTGACACCCATCACCACCTCCCACCTACTCTGGCGACGGGGGTACATGGTGGAGCTGGCAGGAGGCTCTGGCCACCTCCAAGGCCTTGGCAGGCTCAGTCTCAGGACCTTCTGCATTTCCCACCCACCTCCTGGCAATCTCCATGGGTTGCCCCCATGGCAGGGCCAGGTGAAGGAGTGCCCGAGACCAACATCTAGACCTGGGGCGAAGGATGAGTGTTGCAGGTCAGAGTCTGCTGGCTCCATTTTTACTAATTTTCTCCCCTTCCTTGCTGCATGTGGGCTGCACCCTCCCTACCCTAGTCAGTCCCAACTGCACTACTTCCGGGCATCCACCTGGGGGCAGCTTTGTAGCAGGCACAGCTGGGTTCCCACCTGGGAGGGGAGAGCTGCCTTATGGCTGCTCAATCCAGCTCCCAGCTCCCCCCGCTGACCTGGGCTTGTTCCTGAACCTGGGTCACCAGCGTGTCGTGAGGTGTGGTGTCCAGCGCCTCAACCCTGAGTGCCACCGGGCCAGCCCATCTTGCTAAAGCTTTTGATACTGTGACACATCCCTCCTTCTGACGAACTTAAAGCAGCAGTCCTCTCTGACTCTTCAGTCAATTGGTTCTCGTTCTTACACTGAAGGAAGGTCTCAAGCTGTCCGGATGAGAAAATCCATCTCATCTCCACTTCCCCTAGCTCAGGTGTCCCTCAAGGGTCTGACTGGGTCCTAGTCTCTTTTCCATATTCTTAAATGAACTCCCCACTGCCAGTTTCTCTGTGTCTATTCATATGTATGCTTATGACAGTTCTTTATGCTTCTGGCTCCTCTTTCCCTGCTCATACCTCCCAGCTGCAGTTGGATTTTTACAACATTCAGCACTAGTTCAAGTCTAACCAGCTGTCCCTCAATGCCAAAAAAGCAACAGTCTCCTTGACTTTTGGCACCCATCAGAGGCCTGCTAGATTTCCTTCGTTCCCACTATTTAATACCCTTGACGGAGCTAAGATTGAAGATGTTCCCTCCTTTAAGTACCTTGGGGTCTGCCTTGATCAGCGTCTTGCTTTCTCAGTGCATATTGATACTATCCACCATAAGCTACACCGTAAGCTTGGAGCACTGTACAGGAATTAAGCGAGTATTCCGCTCCCCCAACCCAAGAAATTGTAGTATAAATGATTCTCCTTATCTTTGACGACGGTGACTTAAGTCTACAGTGGCACCCCTAAATCTTCCCTTACCAGACTGGACCCCCTTTTTCAACCTTTCTGTTGTTTCTTTAGATTGCCCCCTCGTACTCACCACTGCTCTCTTTATGCAGCCATTTCTCTCCCCTCTCTTGATGCTAGGCATTTTTCTCATTGCACCTCTTTTATATCCAAATTCTGGTTCAGCCCCCGTCCCTCCTGTCTTAAATACCTTCTACCCTCTCTGCCTTCTTCCTCCTACCCTCTCTGCAACAGTATTTCCTCTTCTCTGTATTCCTTCTAGAAAATCTACTGTTGGTCAATCTGCTTTTTCTTACTGATTTCCTAAACTTTGGTTCTCCTGTCCCTTTTAATTCAATCTACCTTTCTTCTTCCTCCTAAAGTCTCTTCTTGATGACTTTGTTTTCCTGCTTGCAACTGTCTATGACCCTCTCTTCTTATTCCCTATATAAGACAGAGAATGATGGATAGCCAAGTGTGTATTATGGATTTTGGGCACTCGAGGGTGTGTGGTGACACCTAAATCTTGAGGCCTGGCTTCGAGAGGTTTATGTGGTCATCACACACTGCAGTGTCTCATGTCTACTTATTTTTTAATTGCTGATGCCTGGATTTGTGGTTTTACTTGCCTGTACCTTTCCCTGATGCCTGCAGCGTGATCGAGGCCTGTCCGGGGTCGTAAACAATAATGTTGAAATTTATTCAAAAACACCAGTGCTGAGTGCAAAAAACATGTCCGGTTTCGTGGCTTACTTCACTTTTCTGAGTTTTTGAGAGAGAAAAAAGCCGCTGCATGTAGAGACAGCAGAGCAAGTTGCTCGGCAGCTTGTGAAGACTTGACGTAAGTGTTAGCGAGTGTTACTATGGCTATGCCCGCTAACACTTGTGTTGAAGCCACCGAACGACTCACTCTGTTGTCTCTACAAGCGATGACTTTTTCTCTCTTGAAAAACTCAGAAAAGTGAAGTAAGCCACTAAACCAGACATATTTTTTTACATTCAGCACTGGTGTTTAATACATTCAACATTATTGTTTACGACCCCGGATGCCACTCGGTCATGCTACAGGCATTGGGAAAAAGTGAAAGTACTTTGGAATCCCGTAATAACCGGATTTCGGGTTATTACGGCTTCTTGGAGCATAATAACCCGAAATCTGGTTACTACGGCATTTGATCAGTACCGTAATCCTGTTGATATTTGGGGTCACCAGTAATTATAGTGTTTTATTTTCTGCTTGCATTCATTTATTAATTTGAGTATAATATTTATAACTATGCTTCTTGTATTACTATATTATTGTATTTGACTTATTTTCATCAGTTTATTGTTTTGCTATCTCCTTCTCCCCTCTCCCCCAGGATGCATCTGGAAACTAGCTGTTTTCTGCACAGTATGTCTTTCCTGGTTAAACTTGTAAATAAATAAATAAACAGCTGCGGACGTGCAGTGTGATGACATCAAAGGAGAGAGAGAGAGTTTGATTTGCAATGATAGTGTTGCTAGTCCTCAAGCAGCAAGACACTGTCTTGTTTTTCTTAATTACTGCCAAATTTGTTGAAATGGGTAAAATCATCCCTTAACCCATGTATTATTCATGGTAATAGATGAGTGATGATTTTGTTATTTGAAAATAACAACAAGCAAAAAGGGACACAGTACAACCAATGCAGTACACCCGATCTGAAGTAACACGATCCCAGTGCCAGCCTCCCAAACACCCAGCCCCGCCCTCAACTGCCCCAATCCTCAGATTTATAATATTTGAAAAACAGCTGGTGATCTAGTTGGGGGGACAGAAATAACCCAAGGATCACAGTTTCAAGTGCTGCCACAACAACTGGATATTGCTCCTCGCTGCTCCCCCACGTCTGTATTTATTGCAGCCAGTCAACCACCCTCCTTGTAGTGCCAAATCCTCCTAGAATGGCCCCATTTTAATACAGATAGAATCTACAGTATTCTTCAGGGAACATACCTAGCGGTACAGTGGAGGAAATATGAATAGTACATACCATTGCAATCCTTTCTCAATCCCTCCTATTACTGCCGCTTTCACAACTGGAGCTCACAGACCCACATTCTCATGCCGTCTCAAATGACATCAGCTGCCTTGATCCGATCGACCTTTCCTGGTTTGATTGTTTTGTCACTGATGATGACCCCAACGTCTCTTTGCTCAGAGGTGGAGCACAGCTTTACCCACCCCCCCCAATCCACTACTCCATCCTTGGGTTCTTGCACCCCATGTGTATCATCTTGCACATTTTTTCACTAAATTTCATCTGCCAAACCTCTGACCACCTCTCTTGCCTTTGCAAGTGTCTCTGCATTTCTGTAACCCCATTCTTGCTGTCTACCCTGCCACAGAGCTTAGTGTCATCTGCAAAGAGATGCACCTTGACCTGGATTCCTTCTCCCATGTTGCTGATGAACATCTTGAGAAGAATTAGAACCAGGATCGATCCTTGTGACACCCCAGTGGTGACCCCCCTCTCTTCTGATTTGACTCCATTAACCACAACCCTCTGCTGTCTGCCTTCTAACCTCATCCATTTAACTGTGACCTTTGCTGTACCCAGATCCTCTACCTTGTTCAGCAACCTCCTGCGAGGCACAGAGTCGAACATCTTGCTGAAATCGAAGTAGAGTAAACCCAAAGCATGGCCCTTATCCATTAATCTCATTACCCAGTCAAAGAATACTTTGAGGATTGTCTGCCAAGACCTCACTGCCTCGAACCCATGCCGTTTACTATCCTGGAGTCTGCTGCTCTCCAGGTAGTTCACAAAGTCCTCTTTGACTAATGTCTCCTCCATCAGCTTACCCACAGCACAGGTCAAACTAACAGGTCTGTACCTTGTTGCTCCTTGTCCACCCCACCCCACCCCCATGCTACCCTCTGGTCTTTTGGAACTATCCCTGTCTGAACTGAGATACTGAATAGCTCTACTAGGGGTTCAGTTAGTTCCGGTGACAATTCCTTGAGCGCCCTCAGATGCATCCCATCTGGCCCTGGGGCCTCATCTATCTTTAGTGCTGCTAGCCCTTTCCGAATCCTTTCTCTAGTAAATATTTGCTGCCTCATCTCAGGGATCCCCCTTACAGCTGCCTTAATGCCACTCCCTGGCACAGGCCCTCTGTCTTCCCTTGTGAATACAGAACAAAAGTAGTTAATAAGAAGGGCTGCTTTCTGCTCCTCTTCCTTAATTACTCTACCTCCCTCTGTTAGCCTAACAATTCCTCCTCCCCTCTTTCTTTTTTCCCTATTATATCTAAATAATTGTTTTACCCATCCCTTGACCCCCTCCACAATAAACAACTTTGTGTCTGCCTTTGCTTCTCTGATATTATCGCCCTTTTGGGGTCCTTTGTTCCCATTTGGCATGCTCCCCATTCTTCCTTCCCTGGTTTTTTCTTGTACCAGGTGAAGGCCTTCTTTTTTGGCACTCTCTGCTCCCGGACCTTTCCAGAGAATCATACTGGTCTCCTGTACCTTTTCCTTTTTATTATCGTTCTCGTGCAAGACTTTGTTGCCTCAAGAATGGCCCACCTGATTGCTTCTCATCTTTCCTCCACGTCCCTGATGCTCCAACTAACTTGTCCCAGACCAGCTCCCTCATCCGGCTGAAGACTACCCTTCTGAAATCTAGGGCTTAAGCCTTTAATGAGGGCTTACTTGTCCTAAGGGCCAGGCCGAATTAAGTAGAGTTATAGTCACTGGACACTAGTGGCTCCCCCACCCTTACTCCTCCTACCACTTCTGAGTTGGTGAGCATCACACAGACTGGCAGCCTGCCCTGTGGGTTCCTTAATCAGCTACAATAGCACGCAGTCCTGCAGTGCATTCAGCAGGCCCAACATCTGAGTTCCTGGCTGCTGGAATGACCGACTCAATATCTGGCAGGTTTAAATCTCCCACCACCACCATCCCCTTTCTATAACCCCCATCCCTTCTAGTTCTGCCCCTAGCTCCTCATATCCCTCTTCCCCCTGTCCTGGAGTGCTACACATTACCCCATCTGTAATTTATTGCCTGAAGATGCCGTGAGATGACCACACAGTAATTCTGTTTCCCCATTACCTCCCCTGATGTTTCCATCCTCTACTGCCTCAATGGACTCTCTGACATATAGGGTTGTACCTCCTCCTTTACCTTTTCCTCTAGCCTGTCTAAACATGTAGTAGCCTGGGACTGACGGGTCCCAGTCATTATTCTCTGTGGCCCATGTTTCTGTGATGGCTACTAGATCCATCTTAGTGTCTGCCACCATTGTCAGAAGCTCACTAATGTCATCTTCCAGACTCCTGGCATTAAGGCAGAGCCCATTCCCTCTTTCTCCTGATCTCCTCTTGCTTTTTCCTGTTCCTTCTCCCTTGTTCTTCCTTAGTCTCCTCAGTCTTTTTATTTTTCACGCTGAATGTAGGCTTTGTCAACACTCCCTCAGTGGCCTCTTCCCCTACTTTGAACTTCAACCTTACCATTACCCACCTTGCTGCTACTAGTCCCCTGTTCAGGGGGAGTCCTAGCCAGGTTCCTCACCTGCTCTCCCTTCTCAGTGGTTCCCCTAGCCTCCTTCTCCCCCATAGTCAGTTTAACTGTCCAGTGCAAACGTCAAATTTCTGCCCCAAAGCACTGGCCCCCTCTCCTGTCAGGTGAAGGCCACCACCCTTGAAGAGCCTCCTGTCCCAGGAGCACTCCCAGTCCCCCATAAAGTGGTACCCCTCCTCCTGACACCATCCCTTCAACCACCCATTAAACTACTCAATCTCTTTCTTACTTACTCTATCATTCTCATTCCCCCTATTCCACACAGAGGACTTTGGAGAAGCCGTGTGCACCTTCAGTCTGTCCCCCAGCCCCTTAAAGTTCCACTTCACTATCTCTATATGCTGCTTCACTCAGATCGTTGGTACCCAAGTGTCCCAGCACCTCCAGCTCCCCTCCCCTTCTCCACCATCCTCCCTATCCTATCTCATATCCCTGATGATCCCTGATGGCTAGTGCACCAGGAAGGCATCTGACCATTTCACTCTCCTTCCCAACACCCTCTTTACTCCCCTAATCAAGGAGTCCCTAATCACCAAGACTCTCTTGCTGACTTCCTCCTGCTCACCCCACCAGGTGCTACCAAGTCGTCCTGCTCATTTCCCGACTGACTCAGAGCTCTCCCGATGGAGTCAGGTATCCAAGCTTCTCCAGGGGTCTTCTTTATTTCCTTTTTGCACATGTTGGAGATGCTGCAGTTGAGTTTATGAGGCATATACGCAAACATGCATACTCCAGGGGTTCTGGAATTGGAACTTGTGGATGAACAGAAAGAATTAAAGACTCCACAGCAGGAAGAGAAATAGAAAGTTAAAAAAAAAAAAAAAAAATGCAGTTGACGGGAACTCTTCCCCACCTCCCCATGATACATATGGTGTTTTACTCTCCATACCCATATGCCTGGACCCCAGGCCTGGAGTGTATTCCAATGGCAACTGCCCCAGCAGCCTCCTCCATTAGCTCCCAGCTACCTAGATTACAGGAGACAAGGGCTACAGCCCAGGGTGACGGTGGAAGAGGTATTCACCTCACTTATTTACTCTCTCCCACCTTCCCTGACATCGAGCCACGCCTACCAATGGTCTTGCATGTAACAGCATACTTTTGCACAAGCACCACCCCATGCAAAGCAGCAATCTCCATGGCCATTACGATGGCGGAGCCCTGCCGTCACATATGTAGGTTAGCCAACGCTGCACCCGGCAGCACTCCTCGGCCCTGGCTGTCATGATTCTGACTCCTGAGATCACACTGAACCTGGATCGCTGGCACAAAAGTGCAGAAAATTGAGCATTTATTGATGTACTGTAAGTACAGATCCAAACTCACTGTGTAGTATTTTACTGACACAGAACATCTTTAGTCAGCAATATAGAAGACAGACAGAGAAGGAATCAAAGTCGGTCTCATGCTCAAAGAACTATCAATGGCTGTTTAAGCCTGAGGAACAGTTCGGAAGGTTTCAAACAACACATTCTCAATGGCCAGAACCGAGAAAGTTCCCTCAGATGCCTACCATCTCCTTTATAACTGATCTTTTGTTACGCTGCCTTCTCAAAACACTTCTGCCCTGGTGACAGCTGAAAGGCAGGAGTAGAAAGCAGGACTTCTTCACTTCCAGACTGCCAGGAAAACTGCTGGCACGCAACCTGTTGAACATTCCAGATTAGAATTCAACTGGGGAAAACAGAGTTCAATTAAAGCAGCAGCAGCTCTAGTTACGCAGGGAAAACAAATCACCTTATTTTACCAATAACATGTACTGGTTTTCTTAGGTTTTTCTGAGGAGTATTTTTTCTGTTGCAGGTAGTTAACAGTTAATAAAATTCTTGGTGTTTTTTTCATTTACATTTAAGATTATTAGTTAAGGTATGTAGTGGTGGCAGGAGTACCAATTTTATGAAGCGTTAGACTAAAGTACCGTACGTGCATAGTAAAAGCAACTAAGGTTCAGCAGTATTAAGTCTTATACATTTCATCTTATATGTCATCCAAACAGAGGAACAGAATTCGTATTACACCACCAGAAGGGATGGGCATCAGGCAGTGGGTGCATACAGATTCAATGACCAGGACCCAAAAGCCATGATGCATGACATGTACATGTCTTCTGAGTTCCTACACTTGTTAAAAGAAACACAAATTACCAATAACTGCTCCAAAATGGATACCCTGCTGATTAGTTTTTATATGTGCGCCCAAAAATGTTTGTTACCCAATCTCTTCGTCTGAGTTACGCGCATAAGTGCTGTGTAACATCAAAGTCACAATGCTGCCCACCATCTAGTCACTCCACAGCATGCCTCTGCTGCTAACTCTATGCAAGTCCACCATTGGTCACAGCACCTTTAGCCTTTCAAGCTTAGACAACTGAGGAATGGTTTTTTTTTTTTGTTTGTTTTGTTTTCGATAAGAGGTTTTTATCCTCCAGTTGCTGTTTTGTCCCATTCTGCTCTGCTCAGCCCATCACCCACCTTCTGTAGGACTTACCCTCCTCCTGTAGTCTCACATGGATCCCCCCCCCATGGCGAGTTGTTGGGGCTGAACAAGCATTTCTGAAGTGCAATCCTGATCGCTCTGGACGACGTGCCTAGTTGGTGGTGTGCAGCCTGTGTCAGACTAGAACATCAACCTGCTCGACTGGGAGTCTCCACCCTATTTTCTCTCCAGGCAACCTGTCATCATGCAATGACTGTAGGCGTTGTGTTATAGTTATTAAATTATAAATTAAAAATGAGACGAACGGAGACGAGACTGATGGCGGAAGAATTTAATGATTACAATAATAATCACAGCGAGAGGTTGCGAATGGTACATTCTTCAAAATAACAGTGTGTGCAGGCTTGCTTATATAGTGAAAGACAGCATAATCATTTTCTATGGTTTTCTATGATTGGTTTAAAACAAGCACAAACGTCAACTTATAAGGTAATACTTTTTCTTTGGTATATGTATGGGCTCATCCTTGGTCAGCACAAATACAGATAGTGTACATTCTATTATCATATATGGCTAGTAACAGCTGTCACCACCAGTAACCAAGGTTCAGGGGGAAGAAATAGGTTTGGACTTAGGAATGTGCATACAAGCATTTTGGCCTGTCCACATAAGGACAAACACTAGAGACAGTCAAAAGGGGAATTTGGACTTTACCCTGTGTTCCTGCTTGCAGTCACGTAGACCAAATGTTTGCTATTACTTACATCTACAAATGTCAAAAGGCACTTCAATATTGCAACTGTGGCTTAGTTTGTCTTATGGCTTCACAAGCTTTATATAATCCAATTATATAGGCCAACATTAGTTACACAGACACATAATATTTCAGACCAAAATGAGGTTAGGCTGCAATATAGGGACAAACTTCTTTATCCCTTGTTACAATGACACACGTACATATCAACATCTGACAGTGGGCCCTCCCCAAGTGCACACTTCCAAGTCTGGCAGGCAAGCAACAGTGCAAAGCCCCCCCTTCCTAAGTGAGGAGAGTAGTCCTTGGGATGCTACAGCCCCACTCTCACTCCCCCAGCTGGATACCCCATGCAACCCAAGTCCACTCCTGATCACTGAAGCCCTGGCAGCACAGCTGATAGCGCCACCACCGGCCACAGGCCAGCTAGAAAAGTGGGTTTATGAAGGAAAACACCCATTATCACATGAACGCCCAGACTAGGCCTTACGAAAAAAAATGCTTTTATTTAATTTAGAATATATTTTTAAACTCCTGTAACCTGTGCAGTAAACCTGTAAACTCCTGTTACTGCGAAAGTAAACAAACCTGCACTCCTCAATGCCTTCTCTTAGCACTACAGCGCGGTTCTGTTGCTCACTGTATGCAAAGCCTATCAGCATAAAGTGAGAGGTGAAGCTGCACTGTAAGTACTATGAGATGGGGATGCGGTGTTTGGGTCTGTTTACTTTCAGGGAGCCACGACAGAAGGTACAGAGGAGGGTGACCAGGATGATACAGGGTCTGGGGGCGAGGTCCTACGAGAAGAGACTTGAGGAGCTAAACCTGTACTCCCTGGAGGAGAGAAGGAACAGAAGAGATATGATCACGGTCTTCAGATACCTTAAAGGGGTAAATACGGTAAGCCTGGATAGGGTATTCCAGTTGAGGGAGGAGGGTCCACCAGGGGGCATCTATGAGGCTGGTTTGCAGGAGACTCAGGAGGGAGACAAGGAGACACTACTGCATCGAGGGGGGTGGAACCCTGAATGCACTACCTGTGGAACTGGTGGTTGTAGATACTGTAGAGGGGTTCAAGAGGCTGGGATAGGTTTAGGGGAGTCTGAGAGGGCCAGCATGGGAAGAGAACCCCAGTTGGGTGATGTGGTTGGAGGGCTTCGTGGGGAGGGTGAAGAGAACACAACAGGGCCCTGAATGGGTACCAACTCTTGAGCAGACTCTACAGATCACAGGGCCTACTCTGCTAACTTCTTAGTATGTTAGTATAAAGGAGATTAGAATTAGTTGAAATTAGGTACCAGGAAAAAAATATTTCCAAAATGCTGATGAGCAGGAATGCCCTTAAGGGTAGGGTTTTGTAAGATATCAGGTGTCTTCCTAGGCTCTGGGAGCATGGTTACAGACCACAGCTTAGTGATAATGCAATACAGGGACACCGGTCATCTCATTATAGAGAAGCAATTCAAAGGCTACCTTCTAAACACGGAAAATCTTTGCATTTATTATCTTTTTTCTAATTAAATGGATTATCTGGGGCATTGTAGGTAAAGATAAGATGCAAATACAGAGCAAGTATATTACCTTTCAATGAAATACTAACACGAGTCTCTCACCCAAGGCCCTCCCCTATTAGTTTTCCAGGTGGAGCTCTATATCCACTTTCCAGGTGGGACCCCTGTACCCCAGTCTGACTAACTTTCACCATGCAAGGTGAGCAGCCGATGCTACTCGCTGTGTGATAATGATGGCTCTTGGGACCAAGGGCAAGTGCAATCTCTACCTTGGGAATGTGCCTGAGCTACTTCTGGTTACATAGTACTGCTCACGAGGAAAGCTTCTTGCACATCAGACTGCAATCCTAATTTGTTGTATTGAAAGCCAGAGAGTAAATGTTACAGAAAATGTGCAATTGCCCTAATTAGAGTGTCTCGGCACACAGGAGGGTTGAAATTATGCTTCTTCCTTTAAACACAAGAGACTAGATTCCACCCCCCACCCCTAAATAGCTAATGAGAAGACATCCATACGCATATTACGCAGAAATAATTCCCAGGTGATTAATTCTACTTTCACCTCTGCTCATCCAAACTTCTACAACAATGCCACTGGCTACCAATGGAAGCATACGTCGGACTCCTCTGGCTTGATGCAGGAGTTGGGACACAAAGGCCAGGAATTTTTTTTTTTGTTAATGATTTTCCTCTCAGACCACTTAGGAATCTCAGGCTTATGCCCCTTCTTCTCTTCGCCTCCTGCCTCTCCAGCAGTCTGTGGGTTACTGCAGCTGTGCAGCTGGGGGCTCCCACTAACAGAGCAGCTTTCGGTGGCAGGGCCTGCTCCTTTCTTCCATACATCTGTGCTTTTTCCCTCTTTATAGGTCCATCCTTTAAGAGATGTCAACATGCTAGGATGACACAAACACGAAACTGCACACACATGTGGAGCCACCAGGAGTTACTGCACAACCTGTACTATCTAAGAGGCTCCGAGACCTCCCCCCACCCAATTCCATATGTCCCAGCACATCACCTGTCCATTACAGAGGCAGATCTCTTTTCTGTCCCCAGTTCACATTTACACCTTCTGGGGACACAGCATTTATGGTGGCAGCTCCTCACTGCAGATATTCACTGGAACTCATTACAAGTATTCCTTCATACAGTTGGTTGGTTTAATTCCGCTCTAAAGGCTCACTTGTTCAGCCTGTCCAAAGGCTTCCCAGATTTCTATGGAAGTGAAATGTATTAACTTATTTAGTATTCAAGTAAACACAAGAGGCAATAAATGCCACTTCTGAGGAGCCATGTTAGTTGAACCCTGGCATCAATCTGTGCCAAAACCCGATTGAAAATTGGGAAATCAACTTGCAAAAAGACGTTCCATTCAAGTGAGTGGAGCTCACCCCTGCACTCTCCCTATACAGATGTCACAAAACGTAGGAGCATGGGGCGGAGCCAACTATGAGGAAGTGGAAAGGGATCATGTAGTGAGCCACTCAGGGGCAAATCACGATCCCTTCCTTTCTTTAGGGGGTAAATTAAAAATTATTCAGCAGCCAACAGGCACTAACATTTGGGTAAGGGAGCTCCTGTTTAGCCTTCTAAGCACCAAGAAAAGTGCTCTTTAAAAAACATCAGTTAATGTATCCGATACAACCAGAAGATACAGAGTACATTCCTTTCAGTAAAAGGCAGAGTTCCATGTTTAAGGAAGCCTAAAACACAGCCAAATATGCCTGGGTAAGGCAAGCACGCAGAAACTAAGTACAGGCTGAGTGAACTGAACAGTGGCAAAGTAACAATAATTTAAATTGCCGGTGGGAATCAAAGTGCCTGGTCTGATAAAGAGCCAATTCTAGAATCTGGGTGCTGAGTAACAGAAGGCTATTTACCCTGTTCTGGGAGAGCATCTAGACTCTGAGTAAAAGGGTACTCACTAGCAGACTGTAAGCTGTTAAATGTTGAAGAGATCAGTAACACAGCAGACAAGCAGGTGGCAGTATTGGATCTGACCAGTTTGCAAGGAAACCGCCCATAATATAGGAACACTTGGAAGAGAGGGGCAAGCCAGCACAGGGAAGAATAATGGGTTCAGTGTAAGGTGCAATGAGCAACACCTGTAACAAAGCATCAGATATTATTACAATTAATGGCTTTCTTTTTTTCCCATAGGGAAACCGTGGCATAATTTGCTGTTACAAAGGAGCGTTTATAACGGCAAACACGCGCACAATTGCCTTCTCGCGCTCCTCAATTCTCGATCGCCGTCTCCTTCCCAACCGCAGACCCAACATGTAAAGAAACTGCCACGGACACTCGGCAGTAAGTAAAATTTCAACTAAACTTTTGATGTTCCTCATTTATACTGGCTCGACCTCCCTCACAATAATCGGACAAATGTTTAAAATAAAAGTGAAAACTGACTGCGCGCCATGACATGATCGGACTGCGGCGGCACAGCAGCCTTTTTTATTTAACATAACTGCTGAGGGGAAAAAGAGAAATCCAACAATTATATAAAATAAAATATGGGTCTGGGTGTGTGAAAACTCGAATTTACACACACCCTTGGGGCTTGATGCTGCGCATAAACCCCTCGAGCTTCGCTCTCAGGGTTTATGTAGCATCAAACCCCTCGGATGTGCGTAAATTCTCGTTACACACCCAGACCCACACTTTATTCTCTATATTATACACCACATCCCATTTGGTCAAATCAGACTTAGAGAAATTAAAGTAAACCCGAACACAGTAGGGTAAGACCAGGCAATAAGATACCATTGGCTAAGGCCAAATGGGTTTTAGCAGTAAGGCTAGCTCTCCTCTTGTAAGTAAGGCCTAGTTTAGCACTGACTGATTTACAGGTGGACAACACGTGTGCAGAGCATTTGAGGGTGGGCTGGCCCACCAGTGCAGTGATAGTGCTACCGCATGCAATGTTCAGGAATGACCCAGAGCCGTCGGGAGGGCCAGCCGGGAAGAGGATAAAACATCGCAAAAGATGCTCTCTTTCTCTGGGGAAGGGGGCCTTGCTGTTCCACTGCTCTGCTGCCCCCTGGGTGATCACAGGTGGCAGTGGAGGGGAAGGCATCAGTGAGGGACCTTGGAGCAAGTGTCAAGTCATCTGGCTGTGTCAACGTGCCAGCACCCAATGGTAAGACACGCTCTTCCCCTGGTCCACACCTTACTAGTCGGCCTTTTCCTGCATTCCTCTAGCTCCCCAGGGGGGTGGAGACAGAGTCCCTCCTTTATCGGACCCCCCTCGACAGCCTTTTCTCCCATCCCTCCCCCCTTCACAAATTTAAACCCCACCTTTCACCAATGAACCCCTCTATTTTCAACTTAAGGATTTCCTTCCCCTCCGAATTGAGATGGATCCTATATCTCTAGCATACAGCCCCTTATCCTCCCAGGTCTCCCCCCAATCCCCCCATCAACCCATATAATCTGGCCCCACACCACTCCCTGAGCTACTGGTTTATCTCTGTAATCTTCCTCTTGTGTTCCCCACTAGCCCTTGGCACTGGCAGGATTTCCGGAGAAGGAAACTGCACATCCTATATCATGACAGATCCTGGCAAGCTCCTGGAACCTTGCCTGTATCTCTAGCTTACTATTTCCCTCAATGTCATTGGTACCCAGGTGGACCAGTATGTCCAGGGAACCTCCACAATTCTTTGCCAGCTGATATACCTCATGCTTGGCCCTGTGCACCGTTAGTCCAGGGAAGCACTTTGTTCTAACCGGGCAGGCTTCTCCCTCCCTATCCCATTTGATCCCCCTGATCATGGAATCACCAACAGGAGCACTGTGGCCACCTTTTTCCTCTATGTCTCCCCCATGTCCCTCATCCTTTCTACCGCCCCTCCTCCCAGCTGGCTCCTTGCTCCTCCCCTATCTGGGCGCCACCTGCCATCCCTCCTTATTTACCCTAACCACCCCCTCTCCTCGATCCTATGCCTCTCATCCTCCTGAGCATCCTTCTGTACCCATACCCCACCATTGCTGCTCTCATGACTGGTCCTTTCCCCATCTGCTAAAACTAGCCTGGCTCGTCCTCCCCTTCCTTCCTTCGCTGTTCAGCCCTCCTTGCTTGTCGTGCCCCTGGCCTAAACTCTCAGCCCTTACTGTATCCTCCTTGTACTTCTGGTCCTTCTCATTGCCCTTTCCACCCAACTGGTCCTTTTCCTTGCGCTTTCCTCCCTCTACCCCTCATCCTCCAGGTCTGATCCTCTGTCCCCTGTTTTCCCATTCCAAGTTCCCCTGTTCCTCCTGCTATCCAGCCCCACCTCCTGCCCCCTACTCCCTTTCCATCTCTAACCACCCCTGTCATGACTACATCACCCCCCTCATCCTCAAGTAGAAGAGGAGACTTGAAGTGGTTACTGAGCTTAAGGTCCGATCCACCTCCCCATTGCTTCCTTCTGTCCAGCCCCAGCCATCTGCCTACTTCCCTGAGAATGTCCTCTCTTTGGCCCCTGTCTGTGAGGGTCCCCAGTTACCTGTCTACTTCCTTCGTAGTATCCTCCTTTTGGGCCCCATCTGCCAGGTTCCTCACGACCCCAGAGTCTCTTGCACTCCTTTCCTATCCCCTGCCCTAATGCTTGGTGCAACCCCGTGGGAGAGCCCCTGCCCTATTCCCCAACCATACCTCCCCCCTTCCCCCAGCTGTCTCCTAATCCCCTCAACCTTCTCCCTAAGCTGTGCCAGCTGGTAGCACACTGGGCAACTCCCAAACTTCCAAGCCCAGTCCAGTATCATGGCTGCCCCACACCCTGTGCACCCCACCACCCTCCCAAAGATGCCGGCCCTAATGACACGTGGTCCCATCCCCCTTCAAGTAGGTTTCCTTGGGTGAGCCACCAGGTTATCCACTAGTCCAAGACTTTTAAACTTGCAACACTTGAGTGGCTGAACTTTTCCCACCTGACTATTAGCCTAAGAGTTTGCTCACAGGAAGTTTGCAACTCCTAAACTCCTCCCTCCCAGCCTTTAAGCTCAACCCCCAGTGGCTCTTCTGTATTTAAGAAGGCTAATGCAAGAGGTGCGTGGGAGGGATTTCCTAAAGTTCTTAAGCAGTTAGGCCAATTTTAAATAGCAACTTACAGAAACTTATGACAAAGTTAGCTTTCCAGAACCTCACCACATTTTCAAACTTCAATTGCTACCTCTGCCCCAGCAAGAAGACTTAAAATGCCTCAGTGAGAATTTTAAACAGAGATTAACTGAAATGCAAACAACCTTGATTGGCTGGCTGTGTTACTGGTCAAAGACCCTCCCCAACAAGAACAGTCTCCAGCTAGCACAGAAAGATTTAAGGATTTGTGTCCCTCTATTCCAGAGAGTTCTTAAGGAGTTAGGCCAATTTTAAAGCACAACTTACAAACAATAACAACTTACAGAAACTTATGACAAAGTTAGCTTTCCAGAACCTCACCACATTTTCAAACTTCAACTGCTACCTCTGCCCCAGCAGGAAGACGTAAAATATTGTCTTACTGAAAATTCAATAAAAATTAAAAAAAAGTCTGTACAGGTTCAGCCAGCTCTGGATACTACCAAAGTCTTGGGTTAATGTACTGGTTTAGAGTTGCCAGGCTGTTAGAGTTTGTCATCAGCACAGCGGCACCTTCTGCAGTGCACCAAGGACTTATGAAGGTCAAGAATAAATTGGGAAAAATGCAAAGGATCAAGTATGGAACTCTGAGGAACACCAAAGGAGACAACGCTGCAAGCTTCAAACAGAATTACCCATCTTAACCTGCTCACGTCAGTTATTAAGGTAACTAGAAAACCATTTCAGAGCAGTATTGGAGACCCCAAGGTAGCAAGAATATGGAGTAGGAGACCATGATTTACAAGTTTTTGGTTAGGTCCACATCTGTGAACGTACTACTATCCTTACCATTAAAGAAGTCATTCAATAGTTTTAGTAGGCCAGTTGCTGTCCCATGCCCTTTGTAAGTCCATGCTGGGCGTCAATTAGGAGGGAGTAACTTGTTAAGTACCAAGATAGTTTGTGATAGACGATATTCTCCAAAAGTTTGTTTAGGATGGAATGAATTGCTATTGTGTGGTAGTCATCCAGACAGTTCCGGTTACCAGATTCAAACACTGGGACAGTGCTGGCAATTTTCCAAATGTCAGGAACAGGGGCAGTAGAGACAGAATGTAAATTCTTGCCCACTGGCATGGACCCAAAAGTCAAATGCTTGTAGATTTTGTGTCAGGCTCATAAAAGTTTTTCTTTAACTAGCCTACTGGCTTGTATTTGAAAGGTAACATTTCAATAAGACCACCAGTTGGACCAGTGGCAAACTGTCAGGCCAGTGGATTCATCCAGTCTGTAACCCTGCTGGCAAGTAGTTGTAAAACTTAATTTCAATCCCTTTGTTTAAATTGTTGCTTCCTAAATGTTTAATAATGCTGAATTAAAAGGCTTTGTTAGCCGTCTGTGCATTTACTCTCCAAGCCTCACGGGGAGGCTCTAAATTAAATAAAAAATGCACTGCCTTAGTTTTTTTTTTCATTTGTTTATCCAGAATAGCCCAGTTAAAAGGCAGCATCATGTTTCCAGTGGGGTCCTGCTTCTACACATTTCCACAGCTGCATGGCCTGGAGCATTAAAAGGTTAAGTCATTTGCCCAAGGTCCCACAAAATTGTTTGGCTCTAGTGGGGTTTGCATCTGTGATTCTTTTGTTTCCCAAGCTTTGTTTGCCTTAACCACAATGTCTTCCCACTCTGCATTTGCTCCCCAGGGACATCATGGTACAATGGCATGCACCTGCAATCAAAATGCAATCTGGCACAATCAACCAGGAAGAGGAGATGGACATTATCGGAGATGAAGTTCTAACATCCGACAGGTCTGCCTGCCAAAGCAGTTCCATGCTCAGCACTCAAACCCCACTCTCCAGCCATCACACCTGCATCTTCAGTGCACCTTTCTGAAGGAAGAACAGCAACTCACAAAACCGGTGCTGCTACCTGCCAGTGACCAGGCTACACAGCTGTACCCACTTCCTGACACCTATATCCGGCAACTGTAACCATTAGGCATTTCGCAAATTCAGCAGCTTTACTTGAATTATGGCAGGTCCATTTGGTTAATGATAGACTTTCTGATTTTGCTTCATTCTGTGTGTATTCCTATTTCCACCATACAGCCTCCTTGAAATTACTGAAGTCCAGAGTGTCCACCGGTATGAATCTGTTTAAATAAACAAACTATCATTTTAAGATGACCTTAATTTTTCCATGAGGACAAATCAATTACTGGCATTTTATTTTCTGTTGGCTTCAAAACTACGTGGCAGCCTTACCTCAGTCTGCAGGATAATCTGGATTCTGAAATGCATTGACCATAGCAGCTTTCAGTATCTACTCACTCTGAAGTCCCCAGACTCTACTATACATATGGTGCCAATTATAAAATCATAACAACAGTACTGTGCTGACAGACGGGAACTTAGGGTACACCTTGTCCAGCTCTCCTGCTGCATACCAGTGACTATATTCGTAATGGCAAACAATGCCTTGAATGGGCTGGGTCTCCAGTATCTCAATGAGCTTCTGACTCCCTGCTAGCCTTCTAGAGATTTAAGATCTGGGGGTGGAGGGTTGTTGTGGGTGTCTCCTTCCTGTTTGAAGTCTACAGGTGATCAGCGTTTTTTTCAGTGGGCTTACGCTACCCTCTGTAATGCATCCCCGAGAAGGTCCATGTTACTGGTACCCTCTCCATAAGCAGCTCTCTAAAACAATTTAGCCAGTGCAACAAGGCCTACAACAAGGCAACCAGAAGGTCAGGGTGCACTGGGTGGGGTTTCACTAGCAGGAGGAATGAGGCAATACTATCTCTCTACAGTACAGATCATTGGTGATCCACAGTCTGGAATACTGTGTCCAGTTCTAGAGTCTACGCTGAAGGAAAGATAGGCTGGAAACAATGCAGCATAGGTTAACCAAAATGATTCCGGCCCAACAAGGCAGATCTTCCTAGGGATTGACTTAGGGCTCTGAACATGTGCTCACTGGAAGACAGATCGGAGAAGGGACATACAATAAGAGACCTTCAAGCTCCTGAAAGGAGTGCACAAGGCAGACTATAAGGAACTGTTCTTCAGAAACGGCGAGTCAAAACCATGGGGACAGAGACCTATAAATACCCATGGTGGTGAACAGGTACAGAAGGAACACTTTTCAGGAGAAGGTGCCCGAGGACAAGACGACATACAATGAAAAGAGTGGTGGATGCCTGGAACAGTCGGCCTGTGGAGGTGGTAAGGACAGACACAGTGGTGAGCTTCCAAGCATGCATGAGATAGGCACAGAGGAGTCTCAGTAGGAAAGCAGGAGTGGGGGAGAAGCAAGAGATCAGGTAAGGTCCACGGTGACAGCATAGGCAGGGACAAACTGGGCAGACTGGGTAGGCCAAGAGGTCCTTATCTGCCGACAAATTCTGTTTCTAAGCATAAAGCACAGTTTAATTTATTCATTTGGTTATCTACATTGCTTTCTGTTTCCTGACCTTTACTGTGTGCTGTATTTTATGTCTGAATTTCTTAACTATTTTTATGAAGCATATTGAGCCAATGGGATAGGAAGCTATAAAAAATACAGGTTACTCACCTGTAACAGGAGTTCTAGGAGTGGTATATGTTGTTCATCCACACTGTCTGGCAGGTTTCTTGCAGCTTTAAATCTTGCTGGAAGGTCTTCAAGCTGGCTCCTCCCACCCACTCGGGTGGTAAAACCCTCGGCTCCACCCATGACGCCAGATCTAGCCCACTGGAAGCCAGGTTGCGCGTCGAAGCAGGGAGGTCGGGTGGGTCATGTGGATGAACAACATATACCACTCCTAGAACTCCTGTTACAGGTGAGTAACCTGTATTTCTAGGGACGTGGATATGTTGTTCAATCCACACTGTGGCAGACTCCTAGCAATTCTCCAGGAGGAGGGAGGCATGGCGCGCACCCCCTACTTGGGAAATAAGGACTGGAGAACCAAGGTCCCAAAACCATCATCCTGGCATGACTCTAGGTCAATGTGGTAATGGGAAATAAAGGTGTGTGCTGACTTCCAGGTAGCAGCCCTGCAGATTTCCTGGACAGGAATGTCCCTAGAAGCAGCCACCGAAGCAGCAGTATGGCGGGTAGAATGAGCTCTTATCCCTTTGGGAGGCTGCATGCCCACCAACCTATAGCACAGATCTATGCAGGAGGCCCACCTGCTTATCAGTCCGCTTGGCTGCAGGTCTGCCAGTGCGGTTTCAGCGTGAGGTGACAAACAGCTGGTGAACCTCTCCCAAACTTCAGCCGTCCGCTCCTTATAATAGCCAGGTGCCCTTCTGGGATCCAAAGAATGGAGCCTATATTCGGCCTCCGAGGTGTGATTGGGGTAGAACACCGGTAGAGTCAACACCTGGTTACGGTGAAACTCTGACACCACCTTTGGAAGGAACTTCGGGTGGGGGCGAAGGACACCCTTGTCCCTGTGGAAGACCAGGTAGGGAGGCTGGATGTAAGAGCCTGTAGCTCTCCCATCTTTCTGGCTGATGTAACAGCCACCAAGACAGGTGAGAGATGTCACACCTGTGCATCTGTTCGAATGGCTTGCCCATGAGCTTAGCCAATACCAGCAGTAGATCCCACAGGAGGTGGAGGTTCTCGCACCTGAGGGGATATGTGGTCTAGGCCTTTGAAAAAATGCCCGACGACCTTCTCCTGCGCCACTGACTGCTTGCTGGCCCGCGCCTGGTAAGCAGAGGTGGCTGCCAGGTGCACCTTAAGGTCGTCGACCGAAACCCTAGCTGAGAAAGGGACCACAGACAGTCCAAAATACTAGCCAATGGACAGGAAGAGGGGTCCAACCCCTTGTCCTGACACCAAATGGAGAATCTCTTCCATTTGAAGGCATAGCATTTTCTGGTTGACTCCTTATGGGACACCTCAACGACGTTGAGGACCTCGTCGGAAAGACCCAAGGCCTGGAACTCTAGCTGCTCAGGAACCAGGCCATCAGGTGCAGGGATTGAAGGTCTGGATGGAGAACCTTCCCCTTGTCGACTGAGATCATGTCCGGGCAGGCTGGAAGCCACCTCGGGAGCCTGGAGTGGAGGCTGAGGAGATCTGGGTACCAGAACTGTCAAGGCCAGTCTGGGGCTATCAGAATCACCTGCGCCTTGTCCCTCCTCACCTTGAGAAGCACCTTGTGGATCAAGGTAAATGGAAGGAAGGTGTAGAAGAGGCCCGGGGTCCACGGCCTCGAGAAGGCATCCCCCTGCAGCGAACCCTGCTGAGGGGGGCGGGTGTGAAACAGCCTCAGCTTCGTATTCTCCCTGGAGGTGAACAGGTCCACCTGAGGGGTGCCCCAATGGGAGAACAGGTCTTGCACTACCTCCAGCAGGAGTGACCACTCGTGAGATGCAGCACCTATCCAGCTGAGGGCATCAGCCAGACTGTTGGAGGCTCCTGCCACATGGATGGCTAGAAGCTCTGCCTCCAGGCTGATCATGAGACACCAAGTGCGGAGAGCTTCCTTGCACAGAGGCAGGGAGTACATCCTGCCCTGACAGTTGAGATAGTACATGGTCGTGGTGTTGTCCGTCTGAACCTGAACCACCTGACCCTGTACAAACAGAGCGAAGGCAGTGAGGGCTAGTCGAACCACTCGAAGCTCCAGCAGGTTGATGTGGCATCGAGACTCCTGAGGGGACCAGAGGCCGTGGGCCCGGAGAACCCCAGATGGGCACCCCAACCCATCAGAAAGGCGTTGGTTGTTAGAGTGACTGTCGGCTCAGGGCGGACAAACGGGATACCCTCCTGCAGATGAGCTGGGACGAGCCACCACTGCAGGCTGTCCCACATCTCCTGGGTCACTGTCACCGGCTGGTCCAAAGGACCGGAGCGCTGTGACCACTGGCTGGCCAGCCCCCATTGCAGAGGGCACATATGCCAGCGGGCCCAATGGACCACGCTGGTGCAGGACACCATGAAGCCCAGAATGCGCAGGAAGTCCCGGGCAGGGCACAATTGCCCAACCAGAAATGATTGGGCAAAGGAGGAAAGGACCTTGGCCCTGTCCGCTGGGAGCCGGGCTCTGGTTCGAAGACAGTCAAGCTCTGCCCCGATGAACTGAATCACCTGCGATGGCATGAGTTCTGATTTGGCTTCGTTGATGAGGAGGCCAATCTGAGAGCAGACCTGGAGGGCCAGATCCCTGGACCACTCCACCTCCAACCTGGAGGGGGCTGCAATCACCAGTCATCCAGGTAAGGTACAGGGGACCCCTCGGTGCCCTTGGGAGAATGCTGTCACCACTGTCATGCATTTGGTGAAGACCCTGGAAGCTGGAGAAAGGCCAAGGGCATGGCCCAGAACTTAAAGAGATCCCTCTGCTCTGAAGCAGAGGAATCACTGATGGGACGGACGTATTGGGATGTGAAAGAATGCGTCCTGGAGGTCAAGAGCAGAACCACATGCCTAGTTCCAAGGATGGAATGATCTGAGCCAGGTGACCATCCTGAAGGAACGCGCCTTAGGAACTTGTCCAGGTCATGTAGGTCGAGAATGGGGTGCCAGCCCCCCGTCCGCTTTGGGACCAGGAAGTACCCAGACACAAACCCTGGATCTGGAGGAGGATCTGCCACCTTGCTGATCACCTCCTTCTGGAGGAGCAGGGCAATGTCAGCTCAACGAGCCGACAAAGAGGCTGTGGAGGCCATAGCCCCCTGTGGGGCGACAGCTCGATAGGGAGGGGACGGCTCGAATTCCAGAGGCAGACCCCTGCCGACCATTTCCAGCACCCAGCGGTCCGTGGTGATAGCGGACCAGGAGAAAAGGAAGTGGTGGAGCCATCCCCCCACAGGGGGAACCCGGGGAGGAGTGACGAGGTTGGGGCGACACCTCTCAACCCGTCACTGGGCAGGCTGGAGGAAGGGCGGCCGAGGTGCCTCCTGGACCCTTCCCTCCAGGCTTCCTATTGGAGGAAGTGGCAGACTTGGCCTTGGGGCACCAAGTGTGAGCTTGCTGGCCCTGTTGCTGATGCTGCTGTGCCGGACGTGCCGCAGGGGCGGAAGGGCGAAAGGGCTTACGCTGCCGCTGGCAGCCTTCGTCCTTCTGGACAGATGTGACTGAGTCCAAGGTGGCACTGGACTTTTCGATCCTCTGGAGATGGCCTTCCACCCCTGACCCGAACAAGTCAGTGCCCAGGAAGGGAACGTCTGCCAGCTTGTGCTGGGTGTCCACCATGAAGGTGGAGATCCGCAGCCAAGCTCTGCGGCACATGGCTACTGCGGCTGCTACTGACCAGGCACAAGAGTCACCGATGTCCAAAGAAGTTTGGAGCTGTTGTTTAGCCACCACCCTTCCCTGATCCTGCATCTGCTTGACTGTCGCCTGAAGGTCAGCCGGGAGATGAGGAATCATCTTATCCAGGGAACCCATAAGGGCGTGTGAAAAATGTGCCATCAGTACAGCCGAGCTAGCCTGTCGAAGGCCTAGGGAGGAAGCAGTGTAAACCTTCTGCCCCAAGTAATCCAGCTTTTCGGATTCTTTATCGGGCCATTTGTCCACGTACCTAGCGTTTCCGGAACGCCAGAACACACTGTCGGTCACCAGCCCCTCCACAGAGGGGTGCTCCGAGAAACCGGAGAGTGAACCGGTGGGGACCGCATACTTGCGAGCCATCCTGGCAGAAGGTGCGGGACAAGATGCAGGCCACTGCCACAACTCCAGGGCCGGGCCAACAATAGCTTCGGACACAGGGAAGGCCTCTGTAGGGGAATCTCCACGGTCCAGTATCTCCATGAGAGGATACCTGGCCCGTTTCTGTATGGGTTCAAGCTGCATCCCAGTGGACTCTGAGATGAGCTGAAGTATTCCCAAGAACAAGGATGGGCTCTCATCCACTGACTGACCTCCTGCAGATTCCAGGTCAATAGGCTTGGAGAACAGGGAGGAGTTGTCGACTCGAGAGTCTGCGAACAGCTGCGTCAGCGCTGAGCCACTCTCCACCTGCCGAGGTCGATTGGGAGTGAGGGTGACAGACAACCTGTGTGGCAAGCCCTGACCTGACCGAGAATCCTTGGTCAGGGCCCCAGTCTTCGGTTTGGGATGCGGTGGTTCCACCACAATGGGCGGTGCAGCTGGTTTTGGCCAAACAACCAGCACAGGGTCGGCTCCTCGACAACTACGAGGGATTGCGTCGGTCGCTCGGGAGACAGCCACTTAATGGCCAGAGAAGGTGACGGAGTCGGCTTGTTACCAGCCAACAAGAGTTGTTGCCACATCATGTCCTCGTAGCTCCAGCGCAAACTTACGCCAGAGCCTCACCTCCGAAGAGGATGAGCGGCGACACCGCTTCCATGGTGCCAAGACCGAGACTCCCATGTCGGCGTGGATCTACCCGATGGAAGAGGACAGATCAAGACCTCGGGTCACCAAGGGTGGGTCAGAGAGGGTGGGGGAACCCGCCATCTCCTTGGTTCAGGGTCCCTGACCGGGACTTCGCACAGGAGGCACGGGCAAGTCTCGTTACCACCGTGGAACCGTGAAGAAGGGTTGTCGGCTTCTCCAGTCGACAACCTTCCAACGGATCGAAAAAATCTCGACCGCTCAATGGGTGTCTCGGTCGGCTGACCTGTCACGGACACCATGAAGCCAGCGCCTTAGCTGCAACTCTCGACCAAGTCAGGAGCCGATGGTCCGGTGAAGGGATCTCCCGCCTCCCACGAATGTGACGGGTGGGACTTACCTTCGGTTCTTTTTCTTCAACCTACTGTTAAGTCCCGATGGTCCTTCTCCCTTGGTGGAGAGGGACTGGCAAAGCTCCTTGAAAGAAGCAGTGTAGGAGGAGCCCAAGGAGGCGGGATAAATGCCGAGAAAGGAAGATAGGCGGCCTGAGCCACCTCCTCCCTCGATGGCGATCAACTGCTCCAGCTGCTCCCTGAGCCCGCAGTCATGACACCGCCTAACGGCTCTTCGGGATTTCACCGGGCGGGTACCGCTTCGGGCAACGGTTGTAGCCGGCAGCGCTGTCCTCCAAAACCGGCCGTGAAAGACTTGCAAAGATCGTAGGCCTGGATCGTGAGCAAGACCTAGGCACTAAACACACGTGGAGTGTGGATCAGTCTGGGACATTTTCTGCTCGCAAGGGCACCAACAGAAGCTGGGAGTGGACTTGTCCATCGCAGCCATAAGGGAAGATAAAGACTGAAGTCTAGTAAACTTTAATATTATTTTTGGAAATTCTGAAGTATTAGGATCCAGGCCTAAAACGCCGAGCACTAAGGAGGGAACCTGAGCTTCCAAGCGGTAATGAAGATCTGGCGTCATGGGGCGGAGCCGATGGTTTTACCACCTGGGTGGGTGGGAGAAGCAAGCTTGAAGACCTTCCGGCAAGATTTAAGGCGGCAAGGAACCTACCACAAAGTGTGGATGAACAACATATCCACATCCCTAGAAATAAAAATTACCTTGCCTCGCCCAGAGCACATCACTCTCCAGCACCCCTTGCAGCTGGGCTGTGGGCAGGATTTGTTGGGGTCTCAAAGGAGACCACAGCCTGCACCCCCGATGCTGAGATGGTGCTAAGAGTAATGAGGTGAGGCTGGCTCAGTGACTTGGCAGGCTGAAATACTGGCTACCCCACCACCTGCCACACTGGTGACCCCACGTCGAGACCTGACCAGACTGATTTGCAGATTGGCCTGGGAAGGGAGGATTGAGCATCTGTCAGACAGCTGTCCTCTCTCGGGGGTGGGGGGGGAGGAGTGCACATCCTGTGGTATTGTCTGCCACCTAGAGGACTATAGGTGGCACCTACATTGGAAAGCATGGGAGGAGGACCCCATGCCAAATGCTTGGGGGGCTGTGGTGTGGAGGTCTCGGTGAAGGCATAGCATGTACATCATGTCACTGCATATGCGTGGACCCCAAAGAAAGAAAATGGAGAAAACACCACCAACCATGGTGCAGTGATGCCTCAGTCCTCGTGGGTCCAGCACTGACTGGACATCTCCGGACAAGTCCTGTGGCAGGACACCAGCAGACTCAACTAAATCCAAAGGATGCAGGGTGATGGGACTGGGGGGACCGGTCAAGCTGGGAGCTGGTCGGAGAGACCAGAGAGAAACACATTGGGGAGGGGGAGGATTCATAAGGTGGGGAATGAGGGAAGACAGGGAGGGGAGGGTGAAACTATAAGCACAATAATTAACAAATAACTGAGGAAAGAAAAAAATAATCGAACCTCTGTTTTTTCTCAGAATGTCCTGGACTAAATTTCTGTTTCTCTCTACAGGCTTAAATGTGTTTGTTATAATGACAGAAAACAACTTGTAACTTTTGTCCAGGGGGAATATTGGGGTCAAATATGCCATGGTGACCTTCAGTACAAGAAACTCTGGTAAATACTACGCACAACAGTCATACACATAAAAAAATGTTAAATAAGAATAGGCAAATCTAAAAGAGCAACCATTTTTTCCCCACAACCTTAGAGATGAATTTAGGGTCATACAATTGAGATCCCGATAGCAGTGACAGCTGATGACATTTGTGTATCCCACGCCAGACAGGGTGCAACTGGTGAGGTGCTCAGTTAGAGGCTAAACTGCTAAGTGCACCGATGGAAATGATGTGAAACACGGCAACAAAACTCCAGTAAGTTGATAAAACATAGCATGGATTTCTAACTGACCCCCACTCCACCCTGCAGGAAGTCATTGATTTGCTAAAGAAAATCTTACAATTCCATAGAAAGAAACACTGTGGTATTTTGTGAACAAAACAAAAACCAGCCAATTTTGAAGAGAGGAAAGAAGATTACACAAATGCGAGTATCTCCCTCCTTGCAAAATCTCAGGAAGACAAAAATTGCGACCATGCAGATTTCCTAAACAAATAAAAAATGCACACATTAGAGAGCTTGGAAGCACTTCCAATCAATCGGAGCGCTTCTTTCGCCTGTGTATGAGACCCTCATTCTATAAAGAGCGTCTCATGTACAAGTGCCTTGGAAACAGTCTTGTTCGGGTAAGTTTTAAAAAAATATATATACTTACTATATTATTAATCGACCTCAATCGATAATATACTGTCGTGACGACCACCCTTACAACTGTAGGAGTGGTCTAACCTACATTTTAGGGTATCAGTTGCTCACCTTCAGTTTCTGGTTCTATTACCACGAGAATGCAGGTGAAAGCTGGCCTGCAGGTGCAGCAGTTGGATTTCTACTTGCGACACCAACGACCTGGTTTCGGGAATGGACCTGGGAGTCGGAGAGCCAGCCGGGGTAAGAAGGCTGGAGCGTCCAGGGAGGGAAGGAAGGCAAGAACCTTGACATTTGCTGGCCTCTGGCAGAGGCCAGAGGCACAGAAATGCATCGGGCTCCACTGTGGGAGGGAGTGTGATGGACATCGGCTCCAGCCTTGATGTTGCGTGGTATGTCACGCCCCCGAGGAAAACAGAAAACGACCCCAGCCTGACCAGATGATGGCCACTCCTCCTCCCACCACGCTGGTCCCCGGAGCGCACCTCCTCCATCTCCTGAGTGTGCCTGCCCCGGGGACACTGTATCCCCAAATTCTCCTCCCTTCCTCCCAGGAGGCCCTTCTGGTAGGGTTAGTGCGGACCCCCGGTCACGAGGCATGCGGGACCGTGACCGACGGAGGAGAGGCAGTGGAGGTGAGACGGCGGGCACAGGGAGCTATGCGGGCCTGAAGAAGCGGCAAGGCTGGGGCCTGGGGAGCATAAAAATTTTTTTAAAAAAGAATGCAGGCGAGACCACCTGTAAGAGTGGTCTCCATGGCAGCATTAATATAAAGTTTAGTTCTAAATGAAGGTTCCCCACACTACATGTCAGCATTAGCTAGGAGGGAGGGTCATCCCATCAAGGTAAGCACGTAAGTCAGTCTCTCCACTCTTTCAGTCAGGAGAGAGGGTCTGTGTTCAGCAAAGACTAATAACGGTCTCTCATTATACACTACATGACATTTCTCTGATGGGAACTCTTGCTCACTGAGGAGCCGAGCCGAGATATGAGCCCATTCCACGTGGTGATCTCAGTCAAGCTTTATTTTATTTATTTATTGCAGTTTAGGATTAATACCTTTGAGTCCTGGGGCTCGTTTACAAAGGTTCCAGGTCATACACAAAACAATTAGTCAAACATACAGGTTGCAGAGATTACAAAAAAAGTTGGACAAAGCATATCAGTTGCATACATTTGAACGATATGAGTTAGAATACACTGAAGGAACAGTTTGTTTCAGTTAGGTTACAAATAAAATAGGAGGAACATGGTTTCAAGGGTATAAAGCATTTCAGTGAGGGAACATTCAGGATACAGCTCAAACAAAGGAGACCGTTTCAAAGGAAGTCTTTAGTCTGTCAATTTGGGTCATCAGGCCCTGGGAGTACTGGCCATACAGATGGGGACTAGCTATAAGGGGGAGTGAGTGAGGAACAGCCTAAGGACAGCGTTGTCGTTTTGTGGGAGGGTGAGTGATGGGGTGGGGAGTTGCTGCAGTGATGCCAGCAGCGTTTGGGGAGGGGGTTGCATACTGGAGCTCAATAGGGGCAAGTGGGGGGCAGGCATGGGGAGAAAACTAAGGGAGGGGTACTGGATTTGGGGGATGTGAAAGGAGGTTGGGATATAAACAGTAAGGGAGGTAGGTGATGTGGTAATGGGGTGTGCAGGAGAGGAATTGGGGTGGGAATATTAGGGGCAGGAGAGGGTGGGGTTGGGAGGTGGAGGGAGGATGGTGATGTAGGAGGGGATGGAGTGGGAAGGGGGTAGGTTATTCAGGCTAAAGAGCCCTGTAGTTGGCTAGTCGAAGCATACACAGGCTAGTTCACGATGTAGTAGAGTCCCAAGTCCTGTTTTGAAGATTTGGAACTGGGGCACCAGCAGTGAAAAGACCAGTGACTCAGCCTCACAGACACCAAACTCCTGAGGCTCTGGGAATATTTACAAAGCCAGATGGGCACAAAACACAGCTCAAGAGTTTGAAAATGATTGCCTGTCCACCCAAACTAGCAAAACGGTAATCACGGCTCATCACATCACCCATCAGATACACTGTAATTTACTGGTATACACATCACACATGTGCCAGGCCTTAAACAGCTTTTACAAACAAAAAAATGAGAATCAAGGATAAAGCCCCAACCCCCAAAATAATGTGACATGGGATTAATGAGCATATATTCACTAATGTACTGTGCTATTATTTTTCTTAAGCACGCTATTGTTTATGTGCCTGGAAAAATGCGACCTATGACACAGATTATGTCAGAGTCAAACTAAACTCTAAATGTCATTAGGAAATTAATATCATAATGCACAGGATTATTAATCCAGAGCATCAATCTACTGCCATAGAAGGCAAAGAAAAATGTTTATAAGTTGTTTGGCACACACGTTTTGTTTTCTTCTTTTGTCATCTGGGAAGATCTTCCCCTTGAATCCCTGGAATTCCCCCTTCACTGGTGCCCCTGGAAAGAACCCCTGTTAGACTGTACAGAGACTGTAGTATTGCGAGCTTTCTAGCCAAGACTTTGCATGGCCTCTTCAGACACCTGTGATGCCACCCGCCATGTTGTTCCTACCTCTTGGCCGTCACTGTGGTGGCGCAATTTCCCTTATCTTTCGCAGAGTCCTGCAGTTCTTGATTATGCCGAGGCCAACCCATGCTAGATCCAAAGTCTTCCCACAACAGCAGGGGTCGAAACTGGCACCAGCCCACTAGTCAAACGCTGGCAGATTCTGTATTGGGATAGTAAGATTTTCCTTTAACTAGCCCTGTGGGCTTGTATTGGAGAAGGTAATACTTCAATAAGTATACCAGCTGAGCCAGTGGAAAAGTCTGTGGAGCTAGCAGATTTCCCAGTCATTAGCCTTGCTGGCTAGTGGATGCAAAACACAATTTCAACCCCTGAACAGTAGATAAAAATGCAGTTTCAGACAAGAAAAGAAGTCTGTTGGTTTTGTAAACTGGGAATTACACTGATCTGCATCTTTCGTGTTCAGCTCTCCAGGACTCCTGAAAACCATTTGGTTAAAATAATTTTCCCAGACAGGTGGCAAACCTAGTACAGCGAGCCTACACCCTTGTGTGGGAGACCCCTAGTTTTGTAATGCAGTGCCAGCACTGGGTATGAGCACACGTTCCCAGTATACACTATTATTGCACTGCCCTGTCAGCACTGGGTATGAGCTCAAGTTCATGGTGTACCCTATTTTTGCCCCGACATGTAAGCGCTGGGTATAAAGGTCAAGTTCCTGGTGTACCCTATTACTGCACTGGGTCAGCGTCAAGTATGAGCTCAAGTTCCTAGTGTACCCTACTCCTGCACTGCACTGTCAGCATTGGGTATGAGCTCAGGTTCTCAGTGTACCCTATTACTGCACTGTCAGTGTTGAGTATGAGCTCAGGTTCCTAATGTGCCCTATTACTGCACTGGGTCAGGTCTGAGTATGAGCTCAAGTTCCCAGTGTATCCTATTACTGCATTGCACTGTCAGCATTGGGTATGAGCTCAAGTTCCCAGTGGACCCTACTCCTGCACTGCACTGTCAGCACTGGGTATGAGCTAGGTTCCCAGTGTACACTACTCCTGCACTGCACTGCACTGTCAGTGTTGAGTATGAGCTCAGGTTCCCAATGTGCCCTATTACTGCACTGGGTCAGGTTTGAGAATGAGCTGAAGTTCCCAGTGTGCCCTTTTGCTCCACTGGGTCAGCTTTGAGTATCAGCTCAAGTTCCCGGTGTACCCTTCTCCTGCACTGCACTGTCAGCGTTGAGTATGAGCTCAAGTTCCCAATGTGCCCTATTAATGCACTGTCAGCAATGAGTATGAGCTCAAGTTCCCAGTGTACCCTACTCCTGCACTGCATTGTCAGCATTGGGTATGAGCTCAGGTTCCCAGTGTACCCTATTACTGCACTGTCAGCGTTGAGTATGAGCTCAAGTTCCCAGTGTACCCTACTCCTGCACTGCATTGTCAGCATTGGGTATGAGCTCAGGTTCCCAGTGTACCCTATTACTGCACTGTCAGCATTGAGTATGAGCTCAGGTTCCCAATGTGCCCTATTACTGCACTGGGTCAGGTTTGAGTATGATCTCAAGTTCCCAGTGTTCCCTATTACTGCACTGCCAGCACAGAGTATGAGCTTAAGTTCCAAGTGTGCCCTGTTACTGCACTGTCAGCACTGACTATGATCTCAGGTTCTCAGTGTACCTTAGTACTGCACTGCACTGCACTGTCATCATTGGGTATGAGCTGAAGTCCCAGTGTACCCTATTACTGCACTGCACTGCACTGTCATCACTGGGTATGAGCTCAAGTCCCAGTGTACCCTATTACTGCACTGTCAGCGTTAAATATGAGCTCAGATTCCCAGTGTACCCTATTACTGCACTGCACTACACTGTCAGCATTGGGTATGAGCTCAAGTTCCCAGTGTACCCTATTACTGCACTGTCAGCGTTGAATATGAGCTCAAGTTCCCAGTGTACCGTATTCACCGCACTGCACTGTCATCATTGGGTATGAGCTCAAGTTCCCAGTGTACCCTATTACTGCATTGGGTCAGGTTTGAGTACGAGCTCAAGTTCCCAGTGTGCCTTATTACTGCACTAGGTCAGCGCTGAGTATGAGCTCAAGTTCCCAGTGTACCCTACTATTGCACTGTACTGTCAGCACTGGGTATGAGCAAGTTCCCAGTGTACCCCATTACTGCACTGTCAGCACTGGGTATGAGCTCCAGTTCTTGGTGTACCTTATTACAGCACTGCAGTGTCAGCATTGGGTAGGAGCTCAGTTACGAAGTCTCAGCACTAGGTATGAGCTCAAGTTCCCAGTGTACCCTATTATTGCACTGCACTGTCAGTATTGGATAGAGCCGGATTTCCAGTGTATCACATTACTGCACAGACAGCACTGGTACTAACTAAGGTTTCCAGTGTGCCCTGTTACTGTACTGTACTGCCCTGCCATGTTGGGTGTGAGCACAAGTTTCCAGTGTACACTATGACTGTACTGCAGTGTCAGTGCTGGGTGTGAGCACCAGTTCCCGGTGTACACTATTACTGTACTGCAGTGCCAGCGTTGGGTACGAGTACAAGTTCCCGGCGTACAATATTACTGTACTGCAGTGTCAGTGCTGGCTATGAGAGCAAGTTCCCAATTTATACTATTACTGTACTGCAGTGTCAGTGTTTGGTGTGAGCACAAGTTCCCAGTGTGGCCTATTACTGTACTGGAGAGTCAGTGTTGGGTGTGAGCACAAGTTCCCGGTGTACACTATTACTGTTCAGCAGTGCCAGCGTCGGGTAGGAGTACAAGTTCCCGGTGTGCTATTACTGTTCTGCAGTGTCAGTGTTGGGTATGAACCCAAGCTTCCAGCTTGGAACACCCGCTGGTACTGTACTGCAGTGACAGCTTGGGTACACTGCCTTCTAGCTTGTGGACGTGGGAGGGCTGTGTACGTGCCATAGTCTCTGGAGGTCTAGACCTGCAGTATGCAGCTACAGCTCAGAATACAGTGCGAGGGCATCACTTGCCCTGTTAATATAAGATTCCCTTTGGGGAGATGCAGAAGTAGTATTCACATTGTGAGAAAACCTGCAACATCAGAGTTTCCCCCACCGCAGTGGCATAGGCAGCCGCACACAGTACCGGTGGGAGGGAACTTAAATATGGTGAAATGGTCCGTGCCGCCACATTGGGAGTTCCTACTCCCATACTGAATCCGAGACAAAGCAGGCAGAGGGTGGGGAAGGGGACACGAGAGGGGTAAGAGGGAGCTTGTATAATAAGGGCCTTGGGATGGTGCGATAGCATCAGGCATAAACAGTGGTGGGCAGCTCTTCCTCAGGGGGGTGAAAAGGGATGACAAAACTGTGAAGGGACGAGAACTGCAGAATTTTAGGATACAAAAGAGACGTGGCCTTTATTCATGTTGCACTTTTCCAGTGACATAAAATGGGTTTTGCCTTGCTATTCAAAAAGCTTTTGTCATCTGATTTTGTTCCCTTCTCTCACTTCTTGTTTTGCCCAACTGTCGGTTAGTCACTGCTTGTTAAGAGTGGGGTAAAATGTTGGTCTGTCAGCATAGCCACAGTGCTACTGTTCATGACACGGCGGGCGACTGTGGTTGGGAGTAGACCTTGGCTGTCGGGGCCTGGCCGAAAGGGAGAGGAATTGAGTGTCGCAGAGGATGCTCTCCATCTCTGTGGAGGGAGGCTGTGCAACACTGCTGCTACATCACCATTTAAGTGACCACGGGTGAATTACAGGCAAAGACGTGCCTTTAGGAAGGGGGACTCTAGCTGACGCCATGCTACAGCTGTAACCACGGTGCGCAGTAGACGCCCTGGCATCCCAGCTGGGATGGGTAGAAAGATGTAAATGACTCCTGCTGTCTGTGGACAGTGGACCCTGCTAAAATCTGGGCTCCATGACTCCACTGCCCATCGCCCAACGTGGACCACTGTTGGGGTATATCTCACAACTGCGACCCTGCCTGGGGAGCTGTCCAGCAACAGAACTGAGGCAGGTGGGTGCGGGGGGTTGTGATCTACCTTAGGGCTCCTGAAGGAGACAGGCTTGGTGGTAGAGGACAGGGAACAAATTACAGACCTAAAAAAGAGAAGGGAAAAAAAAAAGTGGAGTAAAACACAAAGGGTGGGAACAGGGGTGCATGTCACGCTGCCACCTGTGAGACATGGGGTTACTTTTAGCCCTGGAATAACACACTAAAGTCAGCTTGGGGCCAGGAGCATTGCAAAGGTGAGGCACTCTGCTACACACTGGAAGTCAACTTGGGCCAGACATATCGCAAAGGTGAGGCATTCTGCTACACACTGGAATCAACTTGGAGCCAGGCATATTGCGAAAGTGAGGCATTCAGCTACCAGTGATGGAGGCCACAGGCTGCTGACTATTCACCCCTCATTCACTGACTGATCACCAGATAACACTGTTAATGACTGCGAAGGCAGCCCTCATCCACCCTACCCACCAGAGGAAGGGAGACCTCAGGCGAAGGTAGTGGGAAAGAACAGAAAGAAAAATGAGCAGTTAAATAAAGTCAATTATACAACAGCCCTAAACAATAACAGGAAAAAAAAGTTCCAGTCCAACACCTCAACACAGACAATAAATCTGCACTGCCATTCTCTTCAGAGGAGCTTGCCTCTGATGGCTGAGTGTCTCAGCATGCCAGGCATTCATAAGATAAATGTAACTATATTGTTAACTTAAACGTTTTTCTTTCATCTAGCTTTTACCCACATTTGTGGCAGCTTTCTTCCCATCCGGTTGCCCACCCCTATCACCCTCAGGGACTTACCCAATGAGGAATCTCCCATGGACATATCCCACATGGTGGAGTCAGAGGAAAGAGGGCCATCCTCCCCAACCCCGAAGCACAATCCAGAACCTCCCCAGAGCCCGGTAGGTGGTGTAGGGGCTGCAGCAACTGGGCAATCATCCTGCTGCCACAGGTCTTTTCATGGTTTCCCGCTGGAGCCAAGGCATATAGAATGAAGAGTGTACAGATACATGCTGACCATACATGCATCAGTGTCAGATCACCTAGTCACACCCTCCAGCCTCTGCAAGGTGGTGATGATGCAGCGAGATGGCAAACACCCTCCCTGAAAGAGGAGTTGGTTCTAAGGATGCTCAATCCTCTTTCCCCCAACTACCTCCTGAGTGACCCGGGTCCGCTCCCAAATCCAGGTCGCCAAGTGCCATAAGGTAAGGCATCTAGAGCCTCAGCCCTCAGAGCCCCTAGGCCAGTAAACTTTTTTAACTTGATAACTTAAAGTTGGGACTATTTTTTTTCTCAAATATTTTATAAATTAAGAACTGTGACTGTTTCAGATCCTATTTGTTCAATGTATAATAGCAATAATACTCTCCAGGGTGTGTGGCATATCACGGGATATTGTCTTTTCTCAGGTACATGAATCACTCAGCCTACGGCCTCATGATTCAAAATGCACCCAAGTTATGACGACATCCCATAATATACCACACCCTGTCACACATTATTGCTTACAAACAACATTGACAAACTGCCCCAAGAATTTCTGGGTGTTACAGAGCTGAAATACCAGATGCATCATGAATCCCAAGTATTTCATGAATACAGGCTATTAGGCCGAAATGTAACCTCTAACATACTCCCAAAGACACCAGTTACTACCTATATTAAAGATACATTCTTATCAGGTTTGACCATGTGTTGTTTCGGTGGACTTCTGGAATATATTGTAGGTTGTGGGCTGTGACTGTGAGTGCCGATACTGCAATTATATATCTACCATTTGGGATACCAGAAACCAGGTTACTCTTAAAAAGGAGAGAACAGAAGGCTTCTCCTGGCAAATCAATTTTTAAAACCACTCATGCCATGATAAATGGTCTGATTTAAAAACAAATCTGCAGTTGCAGTTTTAGCGTACTTCCATTATGCTGCCATGGTAGTCAGACTGCGGGAACTGATGCAAAGGTTAGCGCAATGGCGGCAGAGGCAGACTACAAACCAGCACAGTACTGCAGCTGTACGCTACGCTACTTGTGGTACCTAGGGTTAGCTGGTACAGCTGCAATGTTCCTTTTATGAATCTGAGTTGGTGGTTTCTACTTCCCCACACCACTTATTTAAAATGGAACATATACAGGGGGTGTGGGGACGGAGCCCCCCCTTTAAATAATTAAAACAAAAAAAAATTGTAACCATACCAGCTAACCCTGAATATTGCAACTAGCATTGTGTACTGGGTTATGCCAGTTACGCTGGTCCATAATCTTCCAGCAACGCCAGCACAACATCCATGCACTAAGTAAGGTGACCCACACAACAGGGTGTGGGTTAAGGTATGCTAGCATCAGACACCCTCACAGAGTTTACTAAAGAGCCAGAAAGGAATGAACAAGACCAGAATGAGAAGTAGTATTTAAAAACACAGCTTCTACAGGGAAGAATGACCTACTGCGTCAACACTGATCTCCTTTAAGCACCCAGTGTCACAATCACCCACGCCCTGAGCAGTGCTTTCTGAGCTATATAGCGTTACAGTAATCAGCACGCCTACAGTGTACACCCTAAGCTTAGTCGTGATGCTCTGGAATGAGTGAACCATA
The DNA here is from genome assembly GCA_016271365.2 of Neoceratodus forsteri. Lineage (NCBI taxonomy): Eukaryota > Metazoa > Chordata > Ceratodontiformes > Ceratodontidae > Neoceratodus > Neoceratodus forsteri. The sequence continues at coordinate 34,748,724 of JADMNL010000030.1, forward strand.
TTTAATTTCTGGCCTGAGCAGCTTCCTTGAAATGCTGGCCTTAGAATCACCTCAAGCACTCCAATTAGCAGAACAACACAATGCAATTCTCTTGTAGCTGTTAAGAATGCTGTCAGACCTTTTTTTTTCCCTGTATCCCTCAGACACAATGGTATTCTCAAGGGCACGGGCTCGTATGTCTCTTCTGTGGAAACTGGTTTGAATTTAGGGGCAGCTGCTGAGAAGCGTGAATGAATGAATGGTAGAGCCCAACAATGGTAGATCAGATGGTTTATGAGAGATTGTAAATCCATATCTGCAGAGCCAGCTACCTTGACACGGTACATAAGCTTATCACTCAATAAAATTTGACCGTAACCAAGAGTCGTCTATAGCCTTTAACAGCTGTTCACGCATCTGGACAAACTGATGAAAATTATAATATTTTGATATAATTGTGCTTGTATTTCAAGTATTTTCTATACAGTCGTCATCCCCAGCAGTTTACTGGAACATTTTCATGAAAACAAGCTCTTGGGGTCTCATATAGAAGGTTAGCATGTCACTAAACTGGTCAGCGACATGCTAACTGGGTTTCTGTCAGGAAAGGGTGGGGCCATAGCCAATGGAAAGGGAACCTTTGGATCCCCCAAGGCACTAAAGAAACTCAAATGAGGGAGCAGTCCGTTCACATATAGGTCATATGATAAGCCAGAATTTAAAGGAATAGATGGCCACTCACGAAATGATTCAAGTTTTTAAATATATTCTTTTATTGTGTACACCACAGAAAGCTCCCTAACCCATCAACATTTTGGGGGGTGTCCATGTACCCCTTCCTCAGGGTGCACAGCATTTCTATATTCAGATCAAACAATAAATATGTATAAATGTTCACAGATTATTTTAACAGACATAAAGTACACACCCAAGAGTGGTCATCTATTCCTGTAAATTCCTTGACTGGCTATAGCTAATGGCCTATGCTTTGTGGTGTGAAGCACAGAACATATCGCTGCTAAGGACAACACAGAAACATAGACTTTGACAGCAGATAAGGACCACTTGGCCCACCCAGTCTGCCCATTTCCTTTCCTATTGGATAAGCTGCAGATTCTAATTAACCAACAGCCTACTTCCTGCAACCCCCCACTACAATTGCCTTATGTCTGTCCCATGCATGTTTGAATTCCCCCACTGTTTTAGACCCCACAACCTCTCCAGGAAGGCTGTTCCATGCATCCACCACTCACTCCGTGAAAAAAAAATTCCTCCACATTACTCCTGAGCCACCCCCATCTTTAAATTGTGCCCTCTTGTCCTTACACATCTCTTTTCCAAAAGAAGCTACCCTCCTGGACTTTGTTGATTCCCTTGAGGCACTTGAAAGTTTCTATCATGTCCCTCTTCTCCCTGAGGCTATACATATTAAGCTCTCTCAGTCTCTCGTCATATGGCTTCTGATGCAGACCCTCCAAACCCCTACAGTGCAGTACCCCCCTAGTACTGCACTCAGGTGCCAGCGTTTTTAGGGTATGAGCCCAACCCTGATGTGGGATTATAAATACATACATAAATAAATCCAATGCTAAGGTCAAGGTTAACAGTAGTTCTGATGTAGCATCTCAGGAAATTCAGAAATAACTCAGCGGACTTTGCATTTATTTGGAATTATCTGCAAAGGGCAGCCAGGCTGTGCTGCAGCACCTCATCTGCACTGGGGTCCTGCTTCTGCTCTGTTTTCACAGCACAGGAAGGAAGGCGTGTTGCCCCTGGTCACACAGTGAGCGGTGGCTATGCTGGGAATTTTCTTTCTAATCACTGGACCACAATGACTCTCTGTCGTGCCAATTGAGAAAAGTGAACAAATCAATACTGACTTTAAATGAAAACAAAAACTGACAAGATGAATGACCCGATCAATAACCTGGGGAGGCAAAGGCGAGCAATGAAAAGCCTGGTGTGAAATGTCTCGGCAGGCCAGCAACGAAAGCAGGAACACATCTCGTGATCGGCAAACTCCGCTTCAGACGAAGTTCGCTTTTAGGAGAATGCACTGCTAAAGGTCCATGTGGAACAACCTGAAAATCAGACTCATAGTTCAAAAGACAAGCATTCTGAGGTTGCTGGAAGGTTCTGCAAGGCACAATCCGATTTCCTTCTCCAGGAGTGACTGTCCAAGATCCTAACTCAGACATTAAAAAAATTATGCTTTCTATGTAGATAGAGTTTTCCCTTAGGCAGGATGTCTGTGAGGTTTATTATGGGACCATATGGCTGAATCTTCCAACCACGGTAAATTATCAATAAACAAATATAAGGATTCCCATCGGTGCAGAGGCAAGCTGCTCCTTTCGATGCCGGAGATCTGGTTTCGGGAACAAGCCTGGGATGCTGGAGAGCTGGTGAGGTATGGAGAATTAAGCATCCAGAGAGGGTGCTCTCCTCCTTCAGGAAGGGAGGGTTACTGCCTTCGACACTACTGCCACCTGGGTGACCAAGGGTGGCAGTGCAGCACAGGCAGAATGGGAGAAGGGTGCCAGCTGGGCTCCATGTTCACACGCTTAACAGGTGCACTCTTGGAGCCCCTTGTGTACCAGCATCTTAGGGGCTGGAAGTAACAGAAGGAAAACCCTGGCAGCGAGCAGGAGGGTGAAGAATTCTCTCTCTCTGGCACCACCACCACAGCAACATGCCTCATGGAGAAACAACTCCCAAAAGGCCAGGCTGGGGGAGGATGGGAGGTTTCAGTGCCACAGCAGCTACAGAGAGCAGGAGATCACCAGCCTGAAAAGGACAGCTCTGGTGTCAAGGGATAAGAAGTATTATTTTTAATTTTATATATATATATGGGGGGTGAGGATATAGCATGCACCAAGCAGGAAAGGGATCTTGGGGTTATCATCTCTGATGACCTCAAGGTAGGGAAACAGTGCGACAAGGCAGCAGGTAAAGCAAATAGGATGCTGGGATGTATAGGCAGGGGCATCACTAGCAGGAAAAGGGAGGTAATAATTCCGCCATACAAGACACTCAGTGAGGCTCCTACCTGGATACAGTGTACAGTTCTGGAGACCATACCTACGTAAGGACATAGGACAGGGTAGAGAAGGTTCAGAGGAGGGCAACAAAGATGGTGCATGGATTGCATCACAAGTCCTATGAAGACAGGTTGAAGGAACTGAACATGTACTCCCTGGAGGAGAGGAGGGAGAGGATATGATAGAGACATACAAGTATCTTACAGGAGGAACAGGGTGCAGGAAAACACTATTTTAAGCGAAAAAGATGTTCCAGGACTAGAGGGCATGGGATGAAGTTGGAGGAGGGCGATTCAGAGGAAACCTGAGAAAGAATTTCTTCACAGAGCGAGGTGGTGGACAAGTGGAACACCTGCCAAGAGGAAGTGTGGGGGCTGAAACAATCACGGATTTAAGAATGCATGGGATAGACATAAAGGAATTTGGAGGTCAGGGTAAGGGCAACAGACTTCTAGAAAAACAAACTGAACTTACAAGCTGAAATGGGCAGACTAAAGTGGGCCATAGGCCCTTATCTGCCGACACTGTCTACTAATCTATGTGTGTGTGTGTGTGTGTGTGTGTGTGTGTGTGTGTGTGTGTGTGTGTGTGTGTGTGTGTGTGTGTGTGTATATATATATATATATATATATATATATATATATATATATATATATATATATATATATATATATATATATATATATATATATATATATATATATATATATATAATACACACACACACACACATATAAATAAATATATAATGGAAAATCAAATTTCAAGCAATGCCTCAAAACTCAAAAGAAGGCCACTAGTAATAAACAGACCTGGACCACTTAAAGAGATGGTTTCTACCTCATTATTTTCTTTCCCTTACAGGTCTGTTTTACCTCAGCCTCAGTTTAGCAATCCCCAAAGTGCATTTTGGAAAAACACTGCTAAATAAAAATATTTAATAAACTTTTTGCTGCGTTTCTTTTGATGATGCCAAACACGAGAGCAGACGAGTGATGTCAGTAAATGTATGCATGCACGGTTTGAACTGCTCTAGACCTTGTAAAAAAAAAAAAAAATCACAACAGGAGAAGCGCCAGAATAAAGGATGCAACAACTGAAGACATGAAAGATGAAATGATGATATCCAGAAACGGTGCTATCGTCATTCTGTACGTCCTGCAAGCTTGCAGCTAGCTAGTAAATGCCGCAAACACATGTGCTGGGCAATGGCAACACAGAGTACTTTCACATAGTCAAACAAATTGAACAAGCCCCCGCCTATCATAATTAATAGTAGGGTCTTGGGGAAAGGCAAGCTTGGGACCCTCTCCTCTGCCTCTCCCAGCATGACTGGTACCCATTGATCATGCACCTAATATTGACCAGGCCCTAAGTTTTTTTATAGAGGGCTTCAACAACATTTGTGATATTTTGCAACCACTGAAGAAAAGAACAATTTGGGGTCGGTTAATAGCTGGGTCACAGGGGATTCCTCACCCAGATGAAGGAAAGGGACAACCCCTGGGAAAGCCAGGTCCTCTCGCAGCAAACACAACTTCCAGTGCTATAGAGCTGCAAGAAACAACTGCACCAACCTTATCTGCCAAGCAAAGGCCAACTTCCACAAGGAGCAGCTTGATAAAACTTGGGGCAACAGGAAGAGTTTTGGGAGAACATCAATAACCTTCTTAGGAAGGATGAGAAAAAGATTCCTCATTCGCCAACATCAACAATGCCACAATTACTGACCCACAGCACATCACGGATTCTCTCAACACAGCGCTACGGACCTGACTGGAGTGATACCCCCCAAATACCTGCACCCTGCTGGGGAACAGACCAACTGCACACCCTCAAGGGGCTCAACCCCTGCCTTCTACTTCAAAAAGTAATAGTGCTCGTGCAACCCAGGTTTGAGAACCAGCCCGGGTGCCGGAGGTTGGCTGGGAGGAGAAGGACGGCACCCAATGGCTGCTCTCCTTCTCCGGGGGCAGGGTTCTTGTAGGCTCCTCGCCAGCCACACACCATATGGGGAGCCCGGTGGTAGGTGCGCAAGCTGGGAGCAGCAGCAAGGCACTGGATAGATGTCTGCAGGGGCGGAGTGGAGGCACGCCTCAGCACGCCTCCTAGCTCATTGGCCCCATTGCATGCCGAGTGTCTAGGGAGAAAAGAAAAAAAAATCTTGGTCTCCTAGGTGACGACACCACCCTGCATGCCTCTCGGGTTATGTGGACCCGCTGTACAAGGATCCAGGACTCAGTATGCTGGTTCTGGGAGGTAAGCACAGGAGGGTCCTCCTCACCCTCGCCAGGGGGTTATCAGGTACCTAGGCTAGTGGATCCGTAGGTACTCTAGGGGGCAGACTACTTGCAGAGACCAGGGTAGTGCAGTTCGTGGATGTCCGAGAGTGGAGAGGAGGTAGTTGGGGATAAATACAAGGTTAAAAAAAAAAGTGTCAGTGAAAGAGGCTTACAAACATAAAAAAATACTAGGCAAGACCAGAATGGGAGTGATGGAGTCGATATGAAACTCCTATCCCTAACACTGGATGTCATCATCGTACAGTTACAAAACTATTTAACAAATCATTGGCTCTTGCACAATTCCCCAGGATCTGAAACATGGTCTCATGACGCCAGTGCACAAGAATGGTGATATGACCTGCACCGCCATTATAGGCCAATATCCATCCCTCTCCTTATCTAAAGCCCTGGAAAAGATTGTGCACCCAACTCACAGATTACCTCAACAAATACAACCTATTATGTCCCAACCGACATGGTTTCAGGCAGAATCATAGTACCTCCACTGCCTTTCTGGACTACACTGACTACTTTAACAAGGCACTAGACGAAGGAAAACTGGTGGGGTCAGTCTTCATAGACCTCACTAAAGCCTTTGACACTGTCAATCACTCTCTCCTCCTGACTCAACTACAGAACCTAGGGGCTGCAACCACTGCTGTCTGCTGGTTCAAGGACTACCCAACATACAGAAGTCAACGTGTAAAAATTGGGCACACAGTATCTAGCTCCAACAAGGTATCTTTAGGAGTCCCACAGGGGTCAATGCTTGGGCCCTTACTATTCAGCCTCTTCCTAAATAATCCTCCTGAAGCCTGTGACACTAAACTGATACTTTACACAGATGATGCTGTACTTCTCACCAGCAGTTCATCAATAGTCGCCCTCCACTCTGAGCTGCAGGCATCCTTCTACATGCTGGAAGACTGGTTCTGTAGCCATAAACTTCTATTAAACTACAAAAAGACCAAGGTGATGCTCACAGCCAGCCCACAGCACAAAAAGAAGCTCCCTCCCCTCACCATCTCCAATAAAGTCAGTGAGCCGCTGGAACAAGTTCAGACCTTCAAGTACCTGGGGGTCACCATTGATGACTCCCTCACCTTTACCCAACACATTGACACAGTGGTAAAGGGAGTGAACACCAAGCTGGGTGTACTCTATAGGCATAAAAAGTATCTCATTCCAGAGGCCCTCCGTCTCTCAGTCTCCAGCTCCATCCTTTCTACCATCGACTATGGATTGGTGGTCTATAGCGCAGCAACAGACACTGCACTAAAAAGGATTCACATTGTCCTCAATAAGGCATGTAGGCTCACAATGGCTGCAGATCGAATACCCACACCTGCTCCTTATACGAGCAGACCAATTGGCTGCACTAAAGAACAGGATTATATTCCAAACATGTCTCCTTGGGAAAAAAGGCACTAATAGGTAACACCCTCCCCCCCCAGCATTTCTAGCATCCTAACACCAAGCGCTACCAGCTATACCACCAGAGGCAGGATGAGGGGGGCCCTATCAACACCTTTCCATCGAACTGTGCAGGGACAATGTGCTTTCACCTTTAGCGCCCCCCAATGGCTCAATGAAATCCCAGTGCACATTCTAAGCTCCAAATGCATCTCGCAATTCAACAATGGCCTAAGGAAACACCTTCTTACCAGGACAGTTTGTGACTGCCATTAGGAGACTCACACCCACAATGTCACTCACCTACACTCTCCTTCCCCTTCCTTTTACCCCCACTCTTCCCCTTGCCCTATCCCTCCGTCTTCCTCTCCCCCTGTGCCTTTTACCCCCACTGGATCAACCTTATAACCAACCTACTACCACTACCTCCCAACCTCCTAGACAAAGCAACTTCTTTTGGCTGTCCACTCTTCCCCCATCCCAGTCTGCCCTCCCCCTCACCTTGACTCCTCCTCGGTCTCTCACACTAGGTGTCACACCTCTTTATCTCCTTCGCTACATACAAACACTGTCCTTTACCCTAGTTGAATGCTCTTGACACTGTACTAACATCATTGGTATTATGTATGGCATTGTAACCTTATTGTATACTAGCTACCTACTATTTGAGTATTGTATATAAACTGTTTGTTACTGTTGTCATTGTTTGAGTGGAACTTTTGTAAAGAGCTCTGAGCTCAAAGGTATGATCTAAATCCCTAAATAAATAAATAAAAATAAATACAGTGAGCGTGTCTCTGCTTTCCATTTTCTGACATTACACACACGCTTAGGCTCTCATGCAAGCTGGCGGACCTATAAAGGCACAGTATTAACACAGCACATCAATATTTCATAAGACCCCAAATGGCATCACAGCTCCCAAATTTAGAAAATAAATATCAAATATGCACCTGCTTTTTAAGACTGTCAGTAACTAGTGACTTCAGAGTGAATGAGGGGGCCCAGGAGTGGAAATAACAGCATGATTATTTCTATTAGCTGGAGATATATTTTTTATACATTTCTACAATGAGCGTTCACTGATCCAGTTTCTTCTTTCAGCTGTGTTTTACCAATTTCAAACAGTTTTTTTTTTCAACTTTTTATTTTATTTGATTTTTCAATCTCCTTTGAATATAAGATCATACACACAGTAACAACATATTTACAGGTACAGATGTCAGAATTAATTATATTGACTTCACAGACAGAACCACAAAGAGGAGACAATGGAGGATACAAGACTCTCACAATTCCCTTTCTTAACCCCCCCCCCCCCCGAATCCCTGGCTTCCCCCATTCCCCCTCCGACTCTTCCCCTTCTCTGTGCAGGACCTGAGGCTCAAATGAACATTATTTAAGGGAATTTCAGGTGTTCAGTTCTTCAAGCAATTCCTTCTTATACATACATTTAATTCTAAATAATTCATTATTTAATTTCAAATAGTTTTCAACCCATGCTAACCTTTGGGAAACTGAAAACATCTACTGTATGTGGATTTCTGCACTGGTGCACATGCACGAGGCAAATTCAGAGTTAGGCAGGCTTGGTGAACACAGCTAGGGTGGTCTTTGTTTACGCAGCGGTGGACAGTTATCCTCATCACAGCTGGCACGAGCAGACACCCCATTATCAGTGATGCCACATACGAGACTCCAGGCTGAGCAGGCACAGAGTCTCAATTAGTGCTGCTCAGAGAATCCATTTTTATCTATCATTTTCTGTTCGCCTTGCGCCAGTCTTCCATCTGGCAAGCAACTGCCAAGCTCTGTCACCACTTATTTACCATCCCTAGTCTTTTGGAAGGCTCGTCATTGCTATGTGACCTTCAGGCCCAAGGCAGAGCATCCACAATCTGTCCAGAGACATTCGGAGGCAGCTCATATTATGCAGCCAGAGCACATTAGGTTGTCATCCTGACAGTGAAGTGGGATGATCTGTCCCCCATATTCTCATCCTGTAGGAACCAGGCTGGGTACTTGAGTTCCGCAGGCCATCCTACCACCCCTGGCTCCCAAGCCCTGCCCTCTGTCCAGCCTTGTGTGCCATACTGAATACTTCATGAGGTAATGTCATGACAATCCTTTGCATAGGATCAGGTTCCCTGGCCCAGCGCTAGGTGTCACTGCAGCACTGGGGACAATGCAGACACTCCATAGGTTATGATGTACTACCATCAGGAGTAGTTTTGTTTCATTTGTAAAGTCTGTTTATTCACACCAGGTTAGACAGGGATGTAATAATAAAAATAAAATGTATTTGTTATAGTGCCTTTCATATAACCAAAGCGCTGTACATCAAAATAAAACAAAATACAATAAATACAGTAAAATCAAGAAAATCCAGAGTAGGCTTTCCCCCACAAAAAAAGTCTTAAGTGCCTACTTGAAACACCCCTTCATCCTGCACTCCCAAAGCTGACATGGCAGAGAATTCCAGTGGGTAGGTGCCACAAAACCAAAAGCACGCACACCAGATGACTTTAAGCTTGCCCTCGGAATCTCCAGCAACCCCCTGTCAGCCGAGTGGAGTTGTCGCAGAGGGGTGTAGGGGACCAGGAGCTTTTCAAGTAATCAGGACCCTGTCCATGTAGGGCTTTGTAAGTCAACAGACCTACCTTAAAGGTGATCCACCACTGAATAGGCATCCAGTGCAGACTGTGCAGCACAGGGTAATATCGTCTTCTAGATGCCCCAGTCAACAAACGTGCTGCAGCATTCTGCACTAGCTGCAAGTGGCAGATATCAACCCCAGGAAGCCCTAAGTACAGGGAGTTGCAGTAATCAAGCGTGGTGTCAGAAGGCGTGGACCAAAACAGGTAGGTCGCTGATGGAACAAGGTGCTTAATCCTAGCAATGTTCCTAAGATGGTAAAATGCCAAGCTTGACGACTGCCGACACCTGATGATGAAGGGTCAGATCATCGTCAAGCACCACTCCCAGGCTACGTGACCCATTCAGAAGTGAGAATTCGGCCTCCCCAGACTAAAACCGGAGGGGAGCTCAGTCTCAACCCTCTGCCCTACGACCCGGTCCACTACCAACACCTCAGTCTTTCCTGGGTTCAACTTTAAACTCCTGGTATTCATCCAATCTTGGATTTCAATGAGGCAGCTGTTCAATACTGAGATAGCACTAACCTGGTCAGGGCAAAGACAGGTAGAGCTGGGTATCATCAGCATAACAGTGAAACCTCAGCCCATACTGTCTTACAATGTCTCCGAGGGGCAGCATATATACTGCGAATAACATGGGGGACAGCACCGAGCCCAGAGGTACCCCGCAAGACAGAGAGAAAGCCCCAGAAGAAAATATACCCGAGACAACTCTCTGTGTTCTACCAGCGAGGAAAGATGTACCCCTCTAGCAGCCCAGGCATCCCCCAGCAACCTCTCCATGCATCCCTCCAGTCACCTGCATGGCAAGGCCTGTGACTTACCCCTTACATTGGGGCTCCCCTGGGGACAAGGGGAGAGACCAAGATCAACCTCACTCTCCATCAACAAGCCAACTGGCCATCGTTCAGGAACGCGAGGCTGCAGCGACCCAACTTCATTCTGCTGCTTCCTTGAAGGTCTTTTCAGTTTGCCCCGGTGGACTGGTGTGTGTTGACACTAACACATGCTGAGCATGCTCCCGCACCGTAAGTACAGACACATGCCACTCCACCAATCCTCTGCACTTGCACTGGTCCCAGACGACTCTCCAACTAAAAAATGCACAAGTGCGCTAAACTTGGATATCAATGCAACGCTTCCGTGAAATGGCCAGTAGGAATAACTATGTAAAAAGACACAATGCAGCTGCTGGTGTATCAAAAAGCGCATTTATTTTATTATAACACGCATAACAAGTGCGCAAGTGAAAAAAGATGTTTTTGCACTTCGAGACATCCTGCCTCTTCATTTGGGAGCTGTCTGCAGGTAGCACTTAAGGTTCCACACTATATACTCTCCCCTGCTCAGTATTCCAATTTAAAAATGTTAAATTGACCAATAGGGTGAAGGCACTTACTCTAAAGATCCCAATGAATTAACTGCACATGTTAAAAAGAGCAGTGCCCCCAACGCCCAAAATTAATTAGCCAGTACACCTACCTCTAGCTGTCGCTAGGAGTCGGCACATTGCCAGGCACCAGATCCCTCCCTCTCTGGAGAAGGAAAGCAGTACAGATGCTCAACCATCTGCCCCTGGCTATCCCTCAAATGACCCAGAGTTCACTCCCAAAACTAGGTGGTCCACATCACAAGCTGTAGCGCTATCATTACACTGGCAGGCAGGCACTAACTGGCAGCATTGTTCACAGCCCTGGCTACTCAGGTTCTAACCTCCGAGTTTGCTCCTTTTGAACCCTGGATGCCCGCCTCACTGTCCCAGATAATCTGCTCTATGAATTATAAGCCTAGATAACTGAACTCATTGTCCAGCATTTCCAAATCAGGAAAGGATCATGCATTACCCGGACATTTTCTGAAATAAGTATACAAATTATTTTTACTACTTGACCATTATCCGAACAAAATATCGGACATTCATTTGGAGACAGACCATCTATCAGCATAATGCAGGTGGAACAATGAATGCCCACCGAATAGCTCTAGTCCAACAACTACTCTTGCTCATCTGAGGTGGCCTTCCAGGGTTATGTACAGTGGTGGGGTGAGAGAAGTGACTTGACCCTGTGTGTACCTGTTCTGTACCCATATCTGGATAAATAAGGCCCATCGTTCTCTTGGCATGTCACTCTGGCACCTTTCAGTGTTATCAAAGAGTTAGTAGAACCAAAATAGACAGGAAAATGTTACAAATATTAAGAAGTATTCAGCTATAACTTTTATTTCAAGTATTTTCTTTCTTTTGTTCTATTAGAAAGTTTTCCATGTGACAGTATTATGCTGGATGTGTGGAATAGCACTCTGCCTGGCAGCTGACATATCTAGTTCTGCTTTCCCACTACATCATCAGCATTGGGAAATCACAGGTGGCTGACTGGCAACTACTGAGTGGCTCTTAATGAGCAACTGTGGTGTCACAATGAGGTAATTATACTGATGACATCATGGAAGGAAAAGAACTAGAGATGTCAGCTGCCAGGCAGAGTGAATTTCTATTAATCACACCTACTAACATCAGGTAAAGAAATCTTTGTATTAACCAGATGGTAAAGAAAAGTAGCTCAGATATAAAAGGTAATGGTTGACTGATTTTAAAACTAATATTAATAGTAGGCAGTACACTACCTCTTTAAAATTCCTCCAAAATTTAAATATACAAGTTAAAAGGATGGAGGGTATGGAAAATACCCACAAAACTGAAGGACCCCACAAAATGAGATACCACGTGATCTCTTGAGGTCTTTACTTCAATGACGAAATGCTGTGTAGGTGCAATTAACTTGAGCCCTTTTTATTACTCCACTTAAACCGTTATTATAATGGCGTAGTAGCGCCATTATAGTTAGAGCTGAGTAGGCTGTTTATAATGTTAAACCCCTAACTTTGCACTTTAATAGTTCACAATTCGTTTAATGGATTTGCATGAAAATTTGTATGTGCGGTCTCGGGGGCCAAGGTCTCTTGAAGTGACAAGTTTCGTCCTGGTTGGATGTTCGGATTCCGAGATCCGGATAGCAAAAAAAGTGGAAAAAAAGAATCAGAGTTTTTTGTTGTTGTTGTTGTTGTTGTCGTCGTCCTCACCTAATGCCCAAATGGTTTGGAATTTTTGTCTGAAATGTTCAGGGTAGAAGGGGACTGGGCCACAGTGGTGCCTTGCATTGGTTTGGTGAAAAATATTAATCTGTTCCAGAGTTACAAGGATTTGAAAATTCCACCCTGAGCATGCTCAGTATGGTCTTTGGATGGCTGTTTTGTATGAAAAATAATTTCGCCATATAAAAGAATTCGGTTTCATATGGGGTAATCTTTTTTGTGAGAAAAATTATTTTTTCATACGCTGCCATCTAGTTTCCTTCTAAAAGATAAAGAAATAAATAAAAGACCATAGAAATTGGATCATTAATACACACCATCACATGTATCTTGCTAATCGGGACACCATTCAGTGGATCCTACAGTTACTTTTTGGCAAAAGTTACCCAAAAATGCGTTAACACATTTAAAAATCTTTTTTTGTGAGACAATTTTCTTTTTTTGTATGGCCATAAAAAACAAGAGTCAGCCACAAAAAATAAGATTGCCTTCACTAGAAAAAAGAATTTGGACTTTGTTTTTTTCATATTCTTATTTTGCATGAAGGAATCTTTTTTCTCGAATATGATACAGTCTCATGGAAAAAATATTCCTTCATACGAAAAAAGAATTTTGGACTTAGTAAAACACATTTCTTTTTCATATGAATGATTCATATGACACAATCTCATGGAAAACGATTCCTTCATACAAAAAATATTTTTCCACATTCTTTTTTCATATGAAGGAATCTTTTTTCATGAGATTATGTCGTTCTCACAAAAAAAGATGCCTTCATATGTTTTTCAATATCAACAAGTCATAACTCCGTCAATATTTGCAATTAAGGGACAATCTATATATCAAAAGAAAGGTCTTCATGAGTACTACAATACTAACATATAATACCACACAAAAAAATTAGGTGCCATATAAAAAAAAAAAAAACATGAAAAAATGAAAATTCCCATAGGATAACACTGTAATTTTAACAAGCCATAAGCTTGTCAATAATTGAAGTTAAGGGACAATCTGTGTGTTATATATATATATATATATATATATATATATATATGTGTGTATAAAGGTGTCAAGGACTGCTACAACAGTAACACATAATCGCCCCTTAAACATTCATGGGGCACGAGTGCACCCCAAATTACGTGCAATATTCACCATGGTGCCAAATCCACAATTAAAGTCCTATCATCATCACAAATGCACCAAAGGCCTATCTACTCTTCCAAAACAACCATAGCAAATTTCAGAGCAAACTGACAAAAAGCACTGCCAGCACCCCTGGTTTAACCCATCCCGGTGGGTCGCCCTTCTCCTTGTGGGCACTCTTCTAAGGCAGTCTCTGGCTGCAGGAGAGAGCTTGGCAGGAGGAACTGGAAGGCCAGTCTGGGTAAGCCCCGGCAGAGGGCATGAGGGACAGGTGCAGTCGCCTGTTTCTCGGAGTCGGGTTTTTCTCTTTCAGTCCCTCCCCCACGTGGGCACATCTGACGCAACAGTGCACGGCAACCCTGCCAACGTCAGCCACGCTGTGAAGTGTGCAGCCTGTGCACTGCGGCACTCCCGATCTCCACCGGGAGCCGCTGGTGCACCGGGCTATCCCTCACCCACCCACCTGGAGAGGAGAGGAGAGCCGCCTGAGGGCGCTCAATCCTCTACTATCCCCTGCCGACCCCCGGCTCCCGAGCTCGCTCCTGAACTCAGGTCGTCGACGTGGTGCGAGATGCGGCATCCAGTGCCTTAGCCCTCAGCGCCACCAAGCAGCCTTATTTTTACTTTCTTGAAGTGAGCCCCACAAAGAAACAATAACAACCAAACACATAGGCACATGGATGTGTTCACGCAAGTCCTTGAGGATACAATTATTCTACCTCAAAAAGAAAGGAAATTCTTTGCAAAACACTGTTACTGCACTGGTTATGGTTCAGATTAAACTGAAAAAAGTAGGGAAATTAACACCCCACCCCCACCCTACAAGCAGCAAAAGGTGTTTTGGCTGTCCTGAGTCATGCCAACTCAGGCCTGGGGTCTTCCTAGCAGTTATCAACCCTACGCTCACCCCATTCTCTTATAATCTGCACATCTGAGTTTATTTGCTGATGGAATGGGGAGCGTTAGGGTTGATAACTGCAAGGATAACCCTAGGCCTGATTTGGCAAGACACAGGACAGCCAAAACCATAATGCTTTTTCCTTTGCTGCTTGCAGGTGGGTGGGTGTTAGGTGGGAAACCCTATAACATTTCCTACTTTTGTCGGTTTAATCTGAGCCCTAATTGGTGCATTAATGCAGCTTCTTTACAAAGTACATATTTTTTTTTGATCGATATGCTGTCTGCTGTTGTTGACTTGATCTTTTTAAACTGCTTCTTGTTATTTATTTTCAACACACACACACACACACACACACACACACACACACACACTCACTCACTCACTCACCACTCACACGTGGATAGAGCTAGAGATTACTTTTGTGCCATCAGCACACAAGGTAGAGCACCAGATGTGGGAACACACCCTTTAAACTGATTAGCAAATGCCACGGATCTGCTAATATGCTTCTACTCAGAAACAAAAATGTATAGGGCAGTGCTATAGAAAAATCGATCAGCCATACTCCAGTCCTGAGCAGAAAAAGACTGCACTAATCCAGCCAGTCCTCTGTTTGGTACAGCCCCATAGCTCCCACAAAGAGGAGAGGAGGCCTCCTTATAGAAACAGATGGTTTATAAGCTGTTCTATTCTGAGGGGGAGGGGAACATGACCTGCTCTTTCTAAGGAGACAAGTTGTCAAACAGAGCAGAATCTAAGTCCCTTCTCTAAACAGTATTTCTAAAACAGAAAAACAAAATAAAACAGTTTACCAAGAAAAAGGAACCATCCACGAGATCACAGACAGCACTAACATGCACCAAAAGGGCAAAAGTTGCATCCTGCCCAGAAAGGACTCTTCTTCCCTCTGCCATTGGGTCCAAATTGATGCACCTACTGTATAAGAATATCTAAAGGAAGGGAACGTAAACTGTTCAAAAGCTGTCATTGATTATGTTTTTGAGACATTAGGTTCCTCTTTAGACCCACATTTTTTATACCAGTGGGTCCAATGGCACGGGCTCAAAACAGCAAAACAAAAACAGCACAGCAAAACAGCTAAAACAAATATAGCGCTTTGTAAAAATTTCTAGCCCTAAAACCACTACCATCAAACAAAAAACAGACTGTTTGCGGGAGGCAGCACCAACCCTCCCCCACCTTGATATAACTACCCAGGGGAGGCAACCCAGGAGGGGGAGAAGTGTTCTGAAGGGACAGGGAACCAGCAAGACAATGGGGGGCAAAGGTGCAGGGTGGAAGACAGACACAGACAGAGGTAAGTTGGGATTGGGGGGGGGAGACAACACCCACAACAGCCACAGAATTGAGTTCCAGGACCGGGAATCGAACCCCGGTCCACTAACACTCCACCACCCTCCACTGCCTGTGACCCCACCCTCTGAGCCATGTCAGCTGCACGGCCAGCACACCCAGCAGCAGAAGCTTTCGCCCTATCCCCTGTACAGCTACAGTGACAGCACTAACTATAACTTACCTTTACTATTATGTCCCTGTAGCTGTTTTGACCCACACTGTTATGCTTTCAGCATTTTAACCTGGTCCAATTCGACCCATGTTTTTAACTCCTCAGTGCTGTCACTGTACGAGATACAGGTTCACTGTCAGACAAAATGCAACGGAAGGCAATCCTTGACTAAACTGAAGATACAAAGTGTCTAACAGTCTGGTCCATAAAGACCGATTACACCCCCACCCACAATCAGGGATGTCTGCACTAGTGGTGGCATCCACAGTCCCCATCCCCACCCACTAAAAACATGGACCAGAGTGTGGAGAGGCCAAAGGTGTAGAGGTGCACAGTGGTGCCAGAGAGCAGAAATCCAACTGAATGCCCCGACTAGCACTAGCGTGGGTCTCTGCTTGTTGCACAGGAATGTGAGATATCAGGACACGACCCCCTGATCCTCCATACCAGCTCAGAGGACTGGGAGCAAGTAGTGCCATCAGAAAATCGGACCTCAGAAAAGTCCAGGGAGCAAGGGAGAACATTTCCAAAGCAGCGGCTGCGGGTCGCGTGTGGCTTATTGTCGGGCAGCCAACAGCTGCCCCGAGAGAGAAGAGTCCAGGAGTCCCCATGCCAAGCTAGCAGCAGAGCAGTGTGAAAAGTCCATCCTTCAAGTCCCCCGAAGCAGAGAGCAACCACCACCAGCCAGAGGAGAGAGCAGCAGCACTGCGGGTGGCAACGGTAACTACCCCCTCCCAACAAAGACTTGCAGTAGCCAGGTAAGTAGGGATGCAAGGGGAAGCCGAGCCCAGGAGCACTGGCCTGGTGGCAGTGGGAGGATGGAAAGGAGCGCGCAGAGCAGCTGCTGCGTCACTCTTGTTGTTAATTTTCCCAGTGAAGCACGCCACGAGGCCACTATACCTCATTTCTCAGAGGGACTTTCCTTCAGATAACATACTGTATCTGAGGTCCCTTCTGCCTTTCTCAGGTGCCTGTTGAGGTGACGTTGTGGACTGTTGCAGAAAAGGTAGGGGATTTCTCTTGTCTATTTAGAGCACGGCTGTTTGTTAGAAGAGAACACGACTGATCTAGTCTGTATCTTCAGGTAGTGATTAAGTATTCTCGTTTAAAAGCCTGTCTATCCTGTATCATCAGACAGAGTTTAAGTGACAACCTTGAGCTGGGTTGTATGTTGAAATGAATATGGCTGACCTAGGATACCCCAGTATGGCTACTTGGAGGGGAAGAGGGAGTAGTAATCCAGGAAAGGAATGGGAAAGGAGGAAGTGCCTATAAGGAACAGAGAAAGACAAATGGGGTGGCCACTTTCCACCCCGGCAGGCACCCTTGGAAGGGTACAGGATGGCTGTGGGTATAACAATTCTAAAGTGGGCCTGAGAGGGAGGCTGCCCACTTGCAGGCAGCTATCCTGGATTAGGATAGAAGTTTGTTGGTTAAGGAGTAAGCTGGGAGACTTGGGGGAGAGGCGACCAGAGACAAGGGTGGGGGTATGGGCGCAGAGGGTGGAGATGAGGGGAGGTGGGGGCAATGCCCAGAACCAAGGGTAGGACACGTTATAGCAAGTAAGGGGGGATATTAGGGTTAGAGGACCCCGGATAGGGATGTTGAGGCGAAGGGGAAAACCTTTTCATTTTTAATTTTTATACTTGTAAATCCAAATGAGCAAACTGACCATTTTCACTGGTGACCTATGGGGCGAACGCTCCGAAAATAAAGAGAGAGTGGAGGGGGAAGAATCAGGAGAGGCTGTTGGGGGGGAAGACTAGAAGGGCAGACAGTGGGAAGGGAGCTCTGAAGGTGGATAGGGCAAGAGGAGAGAAACAGGGGTGGCTTAGAGGGTCAGTCGGGGGGGCACTCAGGTCAGGTAATGGAGGCTGGCATGAAGTGTCATAAAATTGAGCTCCTTGGTAACCTGGTGGGAGGAGGGTTAGCGGAAATGAGGAAACGGGACAAAGGCCATGGGAGGAGTCAGATTCCCATAGGGCATCACAGGTCGGAAAAGGAAGGATAGAAATAGTCCCAAGGGAGAAGGGAAACCTCAATGTGAAGCAGAGAGGAGATGCACATATAGCAGAAAGCAGAGGAAAGCAGGACTGAGAGAATCTAGAAGACAAGAAGGTGGAGGAGGGACCTCCCTCAGGAGGGGAGCCTGTCCCAAGGATGGGGACCTAGGTGAACGGGTCCCGCAGGGGGCCTCTGGAGGTAGGGGTACCATTATAAGGGGTGAGGATGATGGTGTGGGGGAAGAGGATATGATCAAGGCCAGGATAAATGGCCTGGAAATGAGTGGGATTAAGGGGACACCTATACGAGAGGGGGCGGGTCTGAGCCAAGTGGGCAAAATGTTAAGGGAGACAAAAAGTCTGTCGGGATAATGGATGCAACATTTCCTTTTCGGAAATATTGCCAGTACCTAGGGCCTCAGTGGAGAACAAAAGGAAGATCACATAGGTAAATGACTGGCTCAGGAAGTGGGGGGAAGAAAGTGGGTCGGGGGTGTTAGAAAACTAGGAGGGGTTGGGGAGGATAAGGGACTGTATGCCAAGGACAGGCTTCAACTTACCCCATTAGGGAAGGAAATCTAAACAGGAGGTGGCAGACTAATTCAAGAAACATGGGGTTTAAACCTGTGAGGGGGAGGACATGGGAGGGCTGGCCTGAAGTCCCTCCTCAGATAAGGGTAGCCTTCAAACCCAACGGGAGGGGGAATAGTCAGGGGAGGAGGGTCCAGGAGGAGCAAATGGTGGCAGGAGGCACAAGGAACCCGTGTGTGGTCTGACAAAGGGGATCAGGGACAAGGGGTTGGGGGTGATGTTAGTAAATGCCAGGAGCTTGGGTAACAAGTTACCAGAGTTCCAGGCCATGCTGTTCGAGGAAGGAGTGGACGTGGCAGCAGTCACGGAAATCTGGGCCAACAACAACCATGACTAGGACCTAAACATAAAGGGATACTTTTTGCTTAAGAAGGACAGAAAGGAGGGCAGAGGTGGAGGAGTGGCTATGTACATTAGAGAAGGCATAGAAATTGCTAGGGTAGAAGAGGCAGAGGGAAACATGGAGGCCTTATGGGTCACCTTACGAACCCCGACAGGAGGTAAGGTTAAGCTGGGTGTAGTATATAGGTCCCCCGGGATGGGTGATGTTCTGGAGGATAGTTTGCTGGACAACATTATTGCCCAGTGTGGACCAAAGGGGGAGAAAGTGGTGTTGATGGGGGATCTTAATATGCCAGGGACAAACTGGGGAACCATGTCCTCTAAGGTGGCCAAGGAGCAGAGGCTGCTAGACGGTTTCTAGGATGTGTGCTTAACACAGCATGTGAAGGAGCCCATGTTCTGGATGTGGTTTTGGCGGATGGGGATCTGGTAAGGGACCTGGTTATAGAGGATCCCCTTACTGGGAGCTACCACAAAACTGTCTGGTTTCAGATTAACATGGGGGGAGGAGGGGAGAGATCTAGGACACGAAGTGGATTTCAGGGGAGTAGATTTTATGGGCATGGGGAAATATTCTAAAGGATCACATGAAAGGGATTACAACAATGATGGACATGGAAAAGAGATGGGAGGTCATAAAAACCGGGACTTCAAGAGGCAGTCAGGACCTGTGCTAAGCTGAAGCACAAGGGAGCAAGGTCACATAAACCTTGCTGGTGGATCAGTGAAGTTCAGGGAGCGGTCAGGGAGAAGAAGGCTGCCTACAAAAAATCGAGAGGGAAAGGGAAAGGGAAACGTACCGTCTTGAGTCTAGAAAAGTCACCCAGATGGTGCAGGGCAAAGGCCAGTAAAGAGCAGAGGCTGGCACAGGGATTTGGGGAGGGAAAACTGTTTCCGCACATCTGGGGAGGAAGAGAAAACTAAGGGCAAGCTTACAGACTGAGAACAGATGGTGGTGGAAAAGGCGAGGAGCAGGGGATGTATTAAATGAGCACTTCACCTCGGTGTTCACTAGGGAAGGGATGGGATATTTGCTAAGCAAGACACAAAGGGGATTGAAGCAAAATTGAGTCGGATAGGAGGAGTAACAGAAAGGGAGCATAAAGGAGGGAGAGACACCCCTGGGGTTTCACATCAGGATAAGGATAGAAAGACCAGCAAGGAGGGGGGAGATGGACAAAGCTATCTCCACTGAACAGGTATGGCAAGCCCTGAAGAAAGATAAATCTTCTGGGCCGGATGGCATTCATCCAAGGGTACTATGGGAGTTGGCAGACGTACTGGCCGCACCCCTGGCGGGGCTCAACAGGTCGCTTGAGACAGGGACAGTACCTAGGGATTCGCGGAGGCGCATGTGGTGCCAATCCATAAAGGGGGGGCGAGGAGTACTCAGGTAACTACAGACCCATCAGTTTGACCTCAGTAGTGGGAAAAGTAATGGAGAGAGTACTAAAGGAACACCTGTGGGTGTTCCTGGAGGAGGAGGGAGGGCTGGACAGTAGACAACATGGGTTTGTGCCAGGTAGATCATGCCAAACCAACCTTGTGGAGTTCTACGAATGGGTAACATGGAACTGGATAGGGGGAAGCCTGTGGATATATTATCCTTGGACTTCAGCAAGGCGTTTGACTCGGTCCCTCACAATGGGCTAGTGGAGAAACTGACGGGGTTGGGAGTGTGCCCTCTGATGGTCAGATGGATAGGAAACTGGCTAGCTGGACGCACACAGACAGTAGTTATCGGTGGGGAGCTCTCGAACCCTGGAGAGGTCGTAGCAGAGTTCCACAGGGCTTGGTCCTGGGGCCGATCCTGTTTAATGCATACATATCTGACATCAGGGTGGGTATAGGGTGTGAGATGAGTCTCTTCGCTGACTATTCCAAGGTGGGAGCAGTAGTTGAGGGGGAAGAGGGGAGGCTGGCCCTGCAATGGGACCTGGACACCCTGGAAAGTTGGGCTCTCGCAGGGAAGTTAAATTTCAATACAACCAAGTGCACGGTGTTACATCTTGGGTGGGGAAACCCCAAACACATGTACACCCTGGGGGGGTGGTGCTGGAGTCCTCGTCTGGGGAAAAAGACCTAGGTGGCATGGTGAATGTGTGTATGAATAACTCTGAGCAGTGCAGGAGAGCAGCTTGCAAAGCAAACAAGATGTTGGGATGCATTGTATGGGGGATCACCTCTAGGAGCAGGGAAGTGATTATGCCGCTGTACAATGGGCTGGTGAGGCCAGACCTCAAGTACTGTGTACAGTCTGGAGACTGCACTTAAAGAGGGACATACAGCTCCTGGAGAGGGTACAGAGGAGGGCTACCAGGATGATTCAAGGACTGGGGGAGTTGACATACAAGGACAGACTTGAGGAGCTCACCCTGTATACTTTGGAGAAGAGGAGAGATGTGGGGGACATGATCGAGGTCTTCAAATATCTCAAGGGAATAAATAGGGTAAACACGGAGGGGATCTTAGACTAAAAAAGGGAGGTATCACCAAAGGGCATGGTTTGAAGTTGGAAGGAGGCAGGATCAGGGGGAAAAGAGGAGGAGGTTTTTCACGGAGAGGGTGGTGGATCCTTGGAATGCACTGCCTGGTGAGCTGGTCCAGATTTCCAATGTGGAGTGCTTCAAGAGAGGGTGGGACAGATACAGAAAAGGGCATCAGAACACAAGGGGAGGGAGGGCCTTGTTTCCCAACAGGGGATCTGAGGTTCGAGCAGACTCGATAGACCATAAGGCCTAATCTGCTGGCAATTAGTATGTTAGTATTTCCAAGGACTCTGACCAACATGTCTCCCCTTAATAAAACCAATCAAATGGGCCACTCAATGATCTTTAATGCTTAGTGTGTGTTGCAGCTTTCAGTGCCTGCAAACTGGGTTTGAATAACAGCCCTGTCAACCTGGTTGGATTGAGTACTGAGCCTGGGAAGTCATGATTTCACACCTTCTGTCTATTATTCTTCCCACCTTGTAACCCCCACCCCGTTGCACCAAACACCAAGCTTTTTCAACAAAAAGATGAATAAAAAAAAATATCTTGAGAACAGAATCATGATGTACTGTACTTGAATTTATTTTATTTGTAAGTCAGAAATGCATCCTTGAGCTAAAAGCTCCTACAAAGGATCCTCATCAATGCATAACAAAAAAAAAGGGGGACAACAAATAGTGGGGAACATATGCAGCTGAAGAGCACTGTCAGTTTAAACAATTAGGTACAAAAAGTAAACAATACAATAGTACAGGCATATTATCAAAGGAATCACAGGTTCGGACAACAGATTATTAGCGATAACATCCCAGAGGGAAGAGGTAAAGTGCTAAAAGAGAGGCACAGAAATAAATACAAGTGAGTGAGATAGCAGATGCAGCACTAGCGATACGTCCCAAGGTCTAGCTAGGTGTGACAGAGGAGAATAGGTTGGGGCAGCAACAGGACCCAGGGGGTAGGAAGGGGGCAATGACAGGACCCACAAGTGTTGCCTAGATGAGGGTGAGGTGGTGGGCGGGTAAGGAAGGTAGGTAGTAGGGTGGGAATATGGACGGGTAGGTACACGGGAGAGAATGGGGGAAGGTGTGGGGGTAAGCGGCATAGGCGTAGGAATTGAGCGTGCTTCCACACATGAATATGTGTGGAAGGAACTGCCTGTAGTAAATGCATGCCTATGTGTAATGAAAAAGCTGACGCCACGTTTTTACAGGTGTTCGGAGAAATCTGTTGAAGAGAAAATATTGTTTCACTGTGAGAAACGAGGTACTACTTTGGGTTATAGCTTACTAATGTTTTTCTGTGACTTTTATTTAAAGATTTAGGTAAGAAGAACACTCCGCTGTTTGAACTGTGTTGCTAAATGTAACAAATGGAGTTTCACATTGCAACTAAATCTGTTTTGACAGTTAGCTACTTGAGACTCCAATAGAACAGTTCACTTTTAAAGAGATCTATCAAGTTAAACACAGTGGGATTTGCACCTGCTGGATTGGTGCCTTACCCCTGCTAAATGATCCTGCTGCAGAGATTATCAAAAAAATTCCAACAGGTTAAAAGCAGTAGCCCTCATAAAATTACCCCCACTGGGTCTCTCTGACTTCCTGGTTTATGGAGCCGCCCACACTCCGTCCCCGCCCTCAGCCATGTTTGACATGAATTCAGGAGAGTGCAGGGGCCGCGCTTCATTATAGTCAATCGAGGGCCAGCTTTCACATCCCGTTTATCTATTGTAATGGCCATTGGTGATTAAGCAAGGGCACTGTTCAATTAACAAGGCCCTTGTTAGTCGACCGGTGCCATTACTTAATCACCAAATGACCATTACAAGAGATACAACAATGTGAAAGCTGGCCCCCCAATTGACTATAATGGAGCTCGTCCCCGCGCTCTCCCTGGGATCACATCACAACTTTGCTGAGCATGGGGGCGGAGTGTGGGTGGCTCCAGAAACTGGCAAATCAGAGAGACCCGGTGGGAGTAATTTTACGAGGGCTACTACTTTTAACCTGTTGAAATGTTTCTAATAATCTCTGCAGCAGGATCATTTCACAGGGGTAAGGCACCAATCCAGCAGGTGCAAATGTGAGACTGGTAAGTGTCTTTAAAGAGAAATTTCCATGTGCCCTCCATTTTCTTCTGAAGTCAGTCTTTAACTGAATGGTCCTGAAAAACAGAATTCTCTTTGACCGATGCAGCAGTCAATTGCCATTATGTTGCTTACTGTGCAAAATTCACTCAGCAAAACATTTTAGACTGAGATCATTTAATTTATATTGCACTCACATAACCTAGGCTTTAAAAGACAAGTACACTACATGTTTACCTCGGAACCTATTTACTAATCCTTCCTTACATTTTGAGAGCAAGGGGAGCTTGGTTTGTGGTAGAGGATCATGTGTGGCACCAAGCTCTGTAATACTGCACGTGCATCTTTAGCTTGTGAATGTAGTTATCTTGTATCCTGACCAAGACAGAACAGAACTAGAGAATGCACAAAACTGAACAGGAGGTTTGAATAATATTTATTTATTGTAATCTCAGGTAACACCTTTGAGCTAAAAGCTCGTTTACAAAGGTTCCACGTCGTAAGGCAATAGAACGGTACGTAGACATTACAAAACAGATAGGGGTATATACAGCGGGCAGGTACATTATGGTACATACAGATACAGATTCAAGCAAGTACATTTAAAATACATCAGGTAAGAGAGGTCAACTTTACTGCAACAGTACTAAGAGCTTACCTAAGGTGGACAAGCAGTTTATAGTGGTAGCTGAGATTTAGAGCGTGCAGGTAGAGTTATGGAGGGTCAGAAGTGGTGGTGACCAAAGGAGGGAGATCAGAATAGCGAGGGAGGGTGGGGCAGAGACAAGGGGTGACAGAATAAGGGGCTGAGTAGTCAGAGGGGTGGGATTGGATAGGAATCTACCCAGGGTTCGTAAATAGGTGATAGGACAGGGCTGGGTAATGTGGGGAGAGAGGATAAGGAAAAGGTTTTAAAGTGGGAGGTGAGGAAGCAGGGGGTAAAGTGGGGGTTAACATTTGTGAAAGCAGGAAGGCGGGGGGCATAAAGAGGAAGTGGGAGTAAGTGCTCTGTGGGGTCTCACCAGGCGGGGAGGAAATGCGTGGGGGGGGGGAGAAGATGGGTGCTATGCAGGACAGATAAGCTATCAATAACAGTAGGATTCTGCACAGGTGACACAGTCGCAGTTACTAAGAGTGGTCAGGTACTGCAGCTGCTTGGCCTTAAATGGGCGTAGTTTCATTTTCTCAATCAGCTCAGAGTTAAGGGAATTTAGCAAGCAGGGGGCCCTGTATTCAAAGGACCGTTGCCCTAGTGAGGTCCGGTGGAATGGGATAATGAAGGCAGCTTTACTCGACCCCTTAATTAGTCTGGAGGAAGTGGAGTTTCTTAGCAGTTGCCTCACTCCAGGAGAAGCAAGACCTAGGGTGGATTTTTTAGCTAACAGACAGACTTGGTACTGAATTCTGCTATTCATTTTAACCAACCAGTGCTTGAGTATAGTTCACAAGTGTGGGTTAAACGGTCCACACCCAGGACTAGTCTGCAGGCTTTGTTTAAGACAATCTTGATTCGCCTAAGTGCTGTATCGGTCTCGGCTCTGTAGACTACCAGTCCATAATCTACGATAGACAGCACGGAGCTGTTCACTGCAAGCTTGATGGCACTTTTGGTGAGGTACTGCCTATGCCAGTAGAGTTGACCTAGTCTGGCACTAGCTGCCTTGGCAACATGGTCTATGTGCTGGCTGTAGCACAGAGAGCTGTCAAGGTAGACACCAAGGTACTTAAAGGTGGTGACCAATTCGAGTGCATCAAACTTGTTACTGTAGATATTGAGGTGATGTGACTTATGACAGTTTTGATGTTGTTTGCCTCCCATTGTTTTAGTCTTAGTGTAGTTGAGCAAGAGCTTAGACTAAAGGAACCATTTTTTCCACAGCAGTAAAGTCGTTTTGCATGCTTTTTTCCAGCTCTTCTGGAGTAGAGTGACACATGTAGAGAACAGCAGCATCTGCATATAGAAGGATCTTATTCTGGCAGACTTTGGGAGTTCATTTAGGAACAGGCTGAACAGCAGGGGCCCAAATGGAACCTTGGGCACCTGTGTTGATATGCCGATGGTCGGGATAGAACGTCAAGAATCTTGACCTGCTGAGCCCTGTTAGAGGTAACTCTGGAACCAGCCTAGAGAAACAGAGGATATACCAATGTTAGAGAGTTGTGTGAGAAGCAAGTCATGGTTGAGCCGTGCGAAGGCCTTGGTGAGGTCGATGAAGTGGCCCCCACCAAGAGCCCTCGGTCAAGTGCTTCATGGATATGACCGGTAAACTCAACCAATGCCGTTGAAGTACCATGTGCCTTCCGAAAGCCATGCTGTTCCTAGCATTGAAGGTTGTACTTATCAAGGTACGTACCTAACTGATCATATTCTATCCTCTCCAGTGCCTTGGAAAGGGGGTGCAGAATTGAGATTGACCTGTAGTTGGCCAGGCAGGTTCTGTCCCTGCTTTTAAAGACCGGGATGAGTACCGCAGCTTTCCAGCATTGAGGGAAAATGCCAGTGGTTAGTGAGAGATTTAGGATCCAGGTTAGAGGGGAGAGTAACACATCCAGAGTGAGAGCCACAATCTTTAGGTCGAGTGAGTCCCCACTGGATCTAGTGTTCCCGAGAACTTTGTCCAAGTAAATTTTTGCCTCAGTTGTAGAGATTACCTTCAGGTAGAAGGGAGGTGCTGTGTGTGTTGGAGGGATGTCGGTACAACTAATGGCGGAGCCAGGCACAGGTTAGAGATAGTCTAGAGGAAGGACCCCACTAAGGTCTGTGAAGGCCTTGTTGAAGCCATCTGAGATAGTTTTGGGATCCTGGGCAATCGTACCCTCAAAGTTTATTTGCGATGGTGGTGATTTACTTGCTCTACCTGTCAGGGTTTTTATATTGTCCCAGAATCTGTGGCTGTCGGCTAAGAGTTGTCAGTTCACTTTTAAAGTGAGTTCTTTTTGCAAGGTGAATGGTTTGAGTGCACTTATTCGTGTGTGTGTGTGTGTGTGTGTGTGTGTGTGTATGTATATATATACATACACACATATAATACATATATATATATATATATATATATATACACACACACACACACACATACATACATATACACACACACTGTATATGCACTTATGAAACTGAAAAACACCTTTAAGGGTGAACTTTCATTCTGATTTTAGACCACAAACCTCTACTTAATCCTAGGACCCAAAACAGGGGTACCATATCACTGGCAGATACTTGGTCTCAGTGATGGTCATTGATTCTGGCTGCTGCAATTCAGTATGCTATTTAATGCAAAGCTTCAAAGAAGTATGGCAATGTGGATTGCAGACATCTTGCCCAGTGTGTCTTTGGCACGGAGGGTTAATGGTGCACTACAATTTTCTGATTCTGAATGTCTTTTTTGGATGTGTTGCCTACCTCTGCAGTTTGTGAAACAAAACATTCCAGACCCTCACACTACCATACAGGGGGCTCTACTCCCATAGGCCCTCACTGAGGGGGGCTTTGACCCCTGACCCCTGTGCTCCACCAGAAACTTTACAAATCCGCCCTATGTCTACCACCTTACAGACCTCGCCCAAGAGTACGATGGCCCCCAAGGCGAGCTGCAGTCTGCTTCCCCCACTATCAGGAATTTAATCAGATTTTTATTTTGTATGCAACATGCTCCCTTGGACTTCAAACAAGCTCGGCAGCAACTGTCAGAGGTGTTGGTGTCATCTGCAGTGTGAGGAAAGTATCCACTCCTGCTCAGAGAGTGTCACCCCAGGTCTTGTATTCCGGGTCCGTTGGTTTGGAAGCCGAGTGTCCCTCCTATCCCAACCCACTGCCACTGCTTGAGGGCACTCAATCTTTTACAACTCCGGTAACCTCTGGTACTTGACACCTATCCCTCCTATCAGATGACATGGAATAAAAAGGGCTCTTGTGATTTGAAAAGACTGCAGAATATGCAGTGGCAGCAGATGCCGGGAACTAGTCTAGGTGGCCACAGAGGTTCTGGGGGCACTTTCAGCATCCAGAAGTTCCCGGTGTTACAATTAAACAATAAGGCATGACAAGGTGTGTGTTATCGTGTAATAATGTCACTCCTGGGGTGGGCTGAGCACATGTGCTTCAGCCCACCCAAATGTCTTCAAATGTTTACTCTAGCGTCTATCTATTCTGTATATAATGGCTCGATGTTATACAAAATAAAAAAATATTTAAAAAGGTTTAGTAGATTTTTAGTGTAGCAATATATCTCTGTTTCTTGAGAGTAGCTCCAAACAATCATCCTACAGATCCACCCAGTGAGGTTATTGTGTAATAACAGCACTGTCTCAGGCACCCACTGACCAATCAGAGCGCTGGAAATTGTCTTGCCATTGTAGAATTAGGATTCACGTATAATCAAAGCCTGGGCCAATCAGTTTGGTTTACTGAAGGTTGTGCTTCTCCCTACTATCAGGAATTTACATTTCTCTCGCGGATGTCTCTTGCAAAACTGATTTTTTTTTTCTATGCACCATGCTGCCTTGGACTGTAAACAACTAAATTAGAGCCCATCAACTATGAAGTATCAGTCCCATTATATTCCACATCATAAATTCCTCCTTCAATTTACAAATTGTGCTGGAAGCTTTTCAAACACACTTGGTTATGCCATTGCTGAAAACAGTACTGTTGATTTCTAATTATCATCCAGTTCAAAACTGACGTTTCTTTCCCAAGGTTCTATTATGTGTCACTGCCTCATAACTATATACTCCTCTGTCAAATAGCTACCTATGAGAAGTTTCAGTCAGGGCTTCTAACCATCCACAGCACTGAGCCTGTATTATTGTCACTAATGACAGTTTAATCAATTGTAATACCAGCACCCTCTTCTGTAATACACCCCTTCCACATACACCTGCAAGGAAACATTTGGCATTGACTAATGTGTGTTTTATTTTACTACAGCAAGGCTTTCCCAGATGTCATCCAACTGTCCAGGCATTTACGACATTTAATTGCAAACACTTCCTCAGGGCTGTGGAAAGACTACCAAATGAATATCACGCTGGAGCTACCCAAGTGTATTTGCTTGGTTGTTAAAGTGTGCAGATACAAAACTTTCTAATTTGTGGTAACACGATGGGGAAGGGATCTGGTTACAAGCAAATACTTGTACCATTTCTATTTGTGGACAAAATGCGTATCTAACTTATTGTTTGCGAGAACCTGTTAATGAATAGGATTACGAAAACAAGGGCCCAATATTCAGAAAGGAGTGAAGCAGAGTGCGAAGGTTTGTGCTGCACTTTGCAATTGCCCAAGGGTCCAGGGATGCTATATGCAGTTGGACAGCACACTGAATATTGGGTCATGTCAGCACAGTGTTAAGTCAAGTAGTGCTGATCGGATATGGCGCCCGAAGTGGGACTCAGGAGTGGATAGCGACAGAGTGCCATCTGTAATATTCAAAAGGGACCCATGCAAATGAGTCCACTGGGCATGCAAGGAACTAAGGGGACATTTGCATGCCCACTATGGGCCCATTTACATGAGTAGCACAGGCAGATTAGTGTGGTGGTGTCTCCTTTCTCCAGTTCAAGACATTTGCAGATATCCCTAGTGCTAGTGCCCCCCCCCCCCCGTGGCTCCCCTCCTTCCTCCAATCACCAGCACATAATTAAATCCCTGGTGCTAGTGGTCCCCCCACTCCAATCGCCAGCCAGTAATAAAAAAAAAAAAAACTCTCCTTGGTAACAATGGTCCCTTTCCCCGATCACCTGTCCGTATTAAAAATAAACCCTCCCTGGTGCTAGTGGTTCCCCCTCCCGCTGCTTGCCAGCCCATAGTAAAACATACAACCCTCCCTGGTGTCCAGTGGTCCCCCCTGGGCACCAATCCATGATACCACTGGTCACATTTCTATATTCCCTGGCATCCAGTGGCCCCCCACTGCAGCACCAAACACCCCCCCCAGTCATCTTACCGGTACCCTCTGTGCCGTGGGTGTGCCATACTACGACTGGTGCAGACCTCCTCGGCTGGCTGACGTATGTCCAAGCAGGGAGCACACTGTCCTATAAATAAGATGTGTGTTCCCTGCCTGGGCATATGATGGCCGGCTGGCAAGCTGTGAGTGTGGAGGGGTTTTGGGATAACAGATGGACCAGACACCGAACTTCAGGTTCAACACACAGTCTCTGTATGATGTTTATTCAAAATATAGGAAATAAGTTTCAGCAATGTCATATTCCTTCTTCAGTGCATTAGTTGGTCGTGAGGGCAGTCAGGATCTCCTGCCCTCCCCGAGCCCCACCGATCGCTGAAAATAGGACAGCTCCAGGTGGTCGTGAGGGCAGTCAGGATCTCCCGCCCTTCCCCGATCGACGAAAATAGGACAGGTAGTGACCCGCCGGCCAAGGTAGAGCTCCAGCTTGCTTGTTTGCTCTGTGTGAGCATTGGAACTTTGGCGCCTTTTTTAACAAAAGACTCTTACTATTTCTCATCAGCAGAGCAATGCTTATAGTTTTTTTTTCTGCCTGGCTTACCTCTCTGCCTTGCTGTATTTTAATCCAGGCAGGAGAGAGAACTTTAAGAGATTCATTTTGTTTTATTTAACTAGGCAGAAGGGAACTTTCAAGTGACCATTTTATTGCTGCTGTACTGATGTTTTAGACTGGAGGTTAAGGGCTTATGTGCCTATATGTTGGTTAAATTTGGCCTTTGTTCTGCTGTTCCTGTATTTAGCTGTCTAGTGTGCAGCAGGCTCTCTATTCGATCAGGCACCCTCTCCAAACTGTACTACTGGGCTATAGAGGCTGTGTGGAGCTTTAAATTTTCTTATATAGAGACGTCTGCTCACCGTCAGTCACATACAACTATTCGCCCACTACCTATCTCTTTTCCTTGCGCAGAGTGACATCCACCCAAACCCGGCCCCAAACCACACACCCTCTCAATCGCTGCAAGCCCCTCCCACATCGGACACTTTCTCACTTCTCTCGGAGACCCTCCCATGTGGAAGGGTACCCGGTGACCATCGGGATGGGGATTAATCTTCATTAGACTTCTGCCCGCAATCGAACTGCGAGCGTCCACTGGACCACCAGGGATATAGGACCTTCTGATTTTCACATATGCCCGCTGATCTGGCTGCCAGCGTCCACTGGACCACCAAGGATATTGGACGCTTTTCATACATATGCCCGCCGATCAGGCATGGGGTGACGCCACCGGATGAGGGTGCCGGGCTGAGCTCGCAGTGGCCACCCACAGCTGGTTGCTGCCATGTTGCACCCTGCACACGGCAACTCACCTGTGGGTGGCCAGCTGTTGCTCCTTTATTCTTTGCATCAACTGTATGCGGCGCATGTAGGGTTGCACCTGCCTGGGCTCCCACATCCCGGGCTGAATATCGAGATGTGCGGGGGTATGCATGGGCACACCCCCCCTATTTGCGCCGCATACATTACTGATGTGCCCCGGCACATCGGGATTTGTGCCACGCACATTCCCCTTTTGAATATCGCGCTGGGGCGCAACCCTTCTGAATATCCCACCCAACCTGTTTTATATACATTTGGAGGTCATCATAATAACCTCCCTGTACAAGGACCTAAGAGGGAAAAGGAAAGTTAAAGAGGACACTACAGCATAGTCAAGAAAGGGAAGGGGGGTGGCCAACCTTATGGAATAGAAATTGTAAAGGATAGATTAGGCTAAGCACTGGAAGAAATGTTGCAACAGATTTAAGAAAAGGTCAGTCCTCAAGAGTGGCAAAAGCTCCCTGTCACATATACCCCACCTTAAGAGGGAAGCAGTTATTGCAGACTGCTTACCACCTTCCTGTCCCAGGAAGGGATGGAGCTTCCACCCATCCATCTTCAGAAGCTCTGTCTCAGGGTCCCTATTAACGATAAACTTTCTATCATAAACATAGTGGATATCATCATTCTTTGCTCTGAAGCATTAACACATTTCTCATTAGAGACTAACGGTACCTTCCCATCTCCTTTTAGGGAAAGTCCATCATATTTCTTAACCAAAAATCTGGACGGCTGTAAAGTCCAGTACCATAGAAAGACTTTCTCTGGGGTGAGTAATTACCTGCTCCAACCCCACCAGACATGTCAGTGTTAAGCAGGGGCCCAGTCCTAGGTTCAACCCCTCTACATAAACCCACTATGTCTCTTGATTAATTCATTTCACTTGCTACTGATACAGACATCTGAGGGTAGACACTCTAGGTGTTACCCCAACACAGGTTCCTATCCATTTTCCACCCACCTCCTCGATCTTAACATACAGTAACATTTTGGCAATATTAGCACCTTTAGCCTGTGATATACCCAGTCAATACTGTTAATATCTTTAGCTGCATCAATACAAGAAAATGTCCCTTCAGCCTCATAGACTTCTTCTTGTTTGCTTGGAGTCTTCAACCCCAGCACAATATCACTAGGCACAGTCTTACCTGGAGTCTCACATTCAGGTTCCATACTTGCATCTCTGACCTCCAACATTAACATCCTAGGATCAAATGCAGCAAAGGAATATCCTGCTCAGTCAAGAGTCCTCCTCAAACTGAGCCCATGAAAAATCCTCCACAGACTCTTTATCCAAACTCTCTGGCAGGAACCTCTCAAGCACCTGGCACCAGTGTTCTGCCTCTCTGCGTAGTCAGTCTGCCTCCAGCCATTGCCCACTCTTCCAGTGGATCATCCTCATCAGGGTCTCCAACTCCTGGGTGTTGTCTCTCGTACCTCTAGTTTGCCTCGACCTGCATCTTTTTGTCATCTTCAGGCTTGGCCTTCCTCCAAGCTCCCAGGTCCAGTCCAGGCAGCAGCTTCTCACCGTCTATCAGCCATGGTTCTGGTCAGAACTCCATGAACTTTCTTCTCTGGTTTCTCCTCTGGCAACTCCTGGTATATCGGTCCACTTGGGAGATCTGGGAGATATCAGGAAACGTCCCTCTTCAGCCAGTCCAGGTGCTGACAGCAAGTTATCCCACTGCTAACACCAAGTCTGTGGAGGGGTTGTGGGATAACAGATGGGCCACACACTGAACTTCAGGTTCAACACACAATCTCTGTGTGATGTTTATTCAAAATACAGGAAATAAGCTTCAGCAATGTCATATCCCTTCTTCACTGCATCAGTTTGCAACAACAGACTACCTGTGTCCTTTCTCTGCACTTAGCCAGCACCTACTGACACTGATCTCTGATCTAAACATTTTTAGTGAAAACCCTTCATCCCTGTGGGCCTTGTTTGCTTGGGTAGTGGGGGCTCAAAAAAAAAAAACTCTAGACAAAGAACCTCAATGCAGAATCATTGAAAAAGGGTTACCCAAAGAACACTGGCAACAAATCAAGTTTCAAAGAAATACAACATCATACATACTTCCACAAGGCAAAGCAACATGAGATATATGAAAATCACCATGACATTTCAGACTTGTTCAGTTTACAGCAATTTACATGCATTTTAAATAGCACAACTAACAATGTTCTATAATAGTCACCTAGTACTGATTACCATTATCAAAAACATCTACTGCCATGGTATTTTCAATATTTACAAGTTTCATAAACATAAGGTATATACAGCAAGGTATTTTAGGACATAGTGCTATTACATACTAAATCCAACAATGATAAATACAACCTGTTTTACATATGTTTAGAGGTCACCACAATAACCTCCCTGTATGAGGACCTGAGAGGGAAAAGGAAAATTAAAGAGGACACTAAAGCATAGTCAAGAAAGGGAAGGAGGTGCCCATAGGTGACCAACCTTATGAACTAGAAATTGTAACGGCTAGATTAGGCTAAGAAATAGAAGAAATGTTGCAACTGATTTAAGAAAAGATCAGTTCTCAAGAGTGGCAGGAGCTCCCTGTCACAGTGAGGACGGCTGCACCATTCGCTGCATGCACACTTGCGGCACTGAGAGTACTGGTAAGGTGACTGGGGGGGTGTTTGGTGCTGTGGTATGGGGAGGGCCACTAGATGCCAGGGATTATGGAAGAATGACTGGTGATACCATGGATCAGTGCCCAAGAGCCACTGGATGCCACTGAGGGTTGTACATTTTACTGTGGGCTGGCAATCGGGGACGGGGGGGAGAACCACTAGCACCAAGGAGGATTTATTTAAGAATGGGGTCATTCTGTTGGTGTACAGGCTAGCTGTGTGTGAGACAGAAAGAAGAACACTGGCATGATCAGGGCTCAAAGGTCAGAGGACATTTGTGGTAATGCCCTGAAAGATTTACCATTTATTACTTTCTACCTACGATAGTACCTTCTGTAAAGAAGGCCACGTTTTGCTTTTCTGTATAATTTTTTTTTTCTTTTATGTTTTCTCCTGTAAGTACTTTCATTTTCATTCTTGCCACTGCTTAATAAATTGTGTAAATAAAGGAGCCTTAACATGCTAACCTATTCTAAGTAATTAGAGTAACATAATCCTTCCTGATACAAGGAAGTGATTTCAGTAAAAAATTGATAAGACACACCCACACTCCGTCTGGGGCTCCAGCAATTTGCCTTGACTTGATGCAGGTGGAATGGTGACTGGAATCAAATGGTTTATGTGTCTGGGGTGTGCCACCTTCGCAGAGATCTCAGTGTGGGTAAAGGTCACTGTACAGTGTGAACCACGGTAGAGGTCTGCAGCAGCCACGTGCAAAAGGAGAGCTGGTTAGGGTGTGAGCAGGTGACCTGTCAGAGTGTAGCTTAAAAATAGCGGTGTTCCTTACCATGGCAGCTGTTAGTTGAGACCTGATTAACATGCACTTGCAGACCAGGTAGTGCATGGCTACTGGTCTCAGGAGATAAATGTGCATTTCTCTCAGTCCAGTCCAACATACAGCAAAACAAGAATCCGGGTATTTGAGCCTTTCAGCAGTGACTGCAAGAAGATTAGGATCGGCACACTGTGTGGGACAGAGAGCAGGAAATACTTAATTTTGTTAAAAAAAATTCTACAAAAGGGGTTTAACAACTGGGTGGGGAGACTCAGATAAGTGTGGGTTTTTACTTACTGTTAAGAGGCAGCATGGCCCAGTGGTTAGAGCACTAGATTGAGAACAGGGAGATTGCCCAATACTCAATATGTGATCTTGGGCAAGTCATTTAACCTCCCAGTTCTCCAGTCCATCCAACTTTGGAAATGGGTAGCAGCAGGATCCCACTGGAAACAAGATGCATCTTGGCTGGGCTATCCTGGATAAACAGGTGTGTGTGTGTGTGGTTTGCATACAGTATATTTGAGATAATCAGTTATCCCTCAATGCTAAGAAACAGTCTCTGACTTTTGACATCAGGCAGAGGACTTGCCAGAGTCCTTCCACTTCCTTCCTTTCATACCCTTGATGGTGGAATTACTGAAGATGTCTCGTCCTTCAAGTACCTCAGGATCTGGTTAGATCGCCACCTAGATTTTTATGTTCATGTGGATGCAATCCACAAGAAACTTTACCCCAAGCTTAGGGGGCACTACACAGAAATAAAAGAAGCATTCTGCTTTCTGCATGCAGAGAAGTCCTCATGAACATGATCTGGGCCCATTTTCGACTATGGAGACATTGTTTACAGTGCTGCTCCAAAGTCTACTTTAGCTAGACTGGATCCTCTCTTTCACTCCTGTTACTCTGCCCTAGATAATCCCGTGCAAACTATCATTGTACCTTGAATTCTTCCCTCTCTTAATGCCAGGTGCTTCACCCACTGCGTCGTCTTTATCTCTAAATTTTGGTTTTGCTCTCTTCTCGTATCTTACCTCTCTCTCCTTCCTCCCTCATCTTCTTACTCTCTTCGCTCTGCTTGCTCTCACTCTTTTGCTCTCCCTCAAATGTAAATGACTGCTGGCCAAGCTGCCTTCTCGTTACGTTTCCCTAAACTTCGGGACTCCCTTCCCCCTTCTGTTCACTCTGCCCCTTCCTTTCCTGCTCTTAAATCTCTCCTTCATGAGTTCTGTACTCACTCCTGCAGTTGCTTCTGATATTCGGTTCACTCCTTTACCTGTAATTTACCGAATCCTCTGACCTTCAGCAATTCCCCAGCTCCCTAGTATCAGTCATTCCCCTTGTTTCTTATTTTGTTAAGTTGATAACTATTTAATTGTTCTTCTGTTCAGTTCCACAATTTATTGCTTGGTAATTTACTGATTGTCAGTTTGCACGTTAATCCTGTTTATTGTGCCATACTTCTTTCCATTCTATGTATTTCATATTCTGTATTTTGTATGTGCTATCTTTTCCTCTCTTCCCCATCCCCCAGGATGCATCTGGAAACAAGCTGACACCTGTTCAGTATGTCTTTTTTTGGTAAAATCTTTAGCATACATACATAGCATGCATGCATACTACATACATGAATAAATAAATTAAGGTGCTTTTATGGAACAAAAAGAGGGCTATCCCAAAAGTGTCAGACAGTTGAGAAGTATTGAGGAAGAAGGGGTGGGGACATGAAGCTGCGGCTACACTAGAACCCTCAGAAAATGCATTAGGACTCAGTTTTTTTTCCCCTGGGATCCCCATTTATTTCTAGATGGAGTCTCACACCCTCAAAACAAAAATCCTATCAAGAGCCCTGAGGTTCATATTCGACTTCTCGATATGTGTGAGATATTCCTCGACCCCCAGCCAAAGAGATATATCCCCGTGAAGGGCACACCTGCTGCTGGATTTCCAGAGTAAAAGGGGAAATGTGGACACATGCATATCATTGCATGGACAATGCCATGGCCACTGCTCAGACCAACACATCAGCACAGTCCAGTGCAAGTTGCAACTGGTGATGGGTCACCATCAGACCTAAATCATGGATCACTTGTAGATCCTGCTGGCTCTTTCTCTCACTTCAGGAAACAGGTTGCTGAGGTTGGAGAGGAGGAGCTCATAGCTGTATAGCGCCATCAAAGCCAAATACAGACCTTATGGCTAAGGTGGTCTTGTTTTTTGGACACCTTATTTGGCAGCTTGTATTACTCATGTTGCACCTTGGCATTGTAGAACACCATGTCCACCTCTAGTCCCTCTGGTGACAGATGCTCCACAAAACTGGACAGTTTGCCCAGGGAGACTTCATACCTGCAGTCCAAATGGTGTGGCGGGGCCTGGCAAGAAGAATGGTGCTGCCAGATACTAAGCACATTGGGCCCATGTTGGCAGAGGTGATAGGGAAGGCTACCCTCAATGAGGAATCTCATTACAGAATGTTCAAGGTCTCCTTCTTCAGAACCATCCCCAGTAAAGTGTTCAGAGTCTGACATGTGTTCCATGTGGGTAGCATGGAGGACAGGTCCCCCACAAGGAGCTTGTCCATTGGCTGCTACCATCCTGAAGACGCAGAGTAAATGGGACAAATGAAGCATCCGAATCCAAGTTGGGATGGAGGAGTGTTGACCATTGACAAGAGGTATGGATGACCCTCTTCATCAGGGTAACCACCATGTACAGGAGATTAGGAAATCCTGACTCTGGTATTGAGTCCTTGGTTGGCGTGCCCTCCGCTGGCTGTAGAGGTGGGGATTCCAACTGTATCGGTCACTGTGGCATGACTAACAAATCCAAAGGGGGGCTGCGGGATACATAAGTGGAGTCAGTACAATCAGAGGCAGCCAAGGGCAGGATGGTACCATCGGCATCACCAGTCAACCTCAACCCCAGGCAAATGCTCTGTAAGCCCATTACTACCAGGTTGCCCTCTCCCACCTACAACTTTCTTGATGTTGGTGGCAGGACCCAGATGATAAGGAAGAATTTCATGTTGACCACCGACAGTGATATTGAAGTCAATGTCGAGAAAGGGATCAAGAATGTCACCACAATCTCTATTTGAAACATCAACCTGAGGAGAAACATGGCATCTGAGCCTCTAGGTACTGGTACCCTGATGGAGAGATCCTGGGAAATGGCGATGCTGTACTGGGGTTGGGATGACCAGTGGCTGCGGAACCAGTTGAGGGCTGACTGGAAGATCAGTTGGACCTGACCCACCCTGCTCCTAACACCAGGGTCCGAGAGAGAGGACTCAACAGACTCATCTTTGATATGGTCAACCATCTAATTAACCAGCGTCAATATTTTCAGCTACCCAGAGGGGGGTTCCATGGACAGAAAGATGGGCTCTACTCGTAGTCTGACTTCCTTTGAGGATGACCAACCATGTAAACCCTCCAGTAGGGGAAAAGGCAAGTGGTTCCTTGACAGACAGCAATCTCATGACCAGTGCTGACTCTTCTTCTTGTGCCTTCAGCATCAAAACTGAGCGACTTATGGAGCCAGCCATCCAGTGCAGCAGTTGAGCTACTGCTTGCAGCGCCAGCGATCTGGGTCCAGGAGCGGACCCATGTCATCAGAGGGCCAGCAAGGTGGGGGTAGATGGAGCATCCCAACAGACACTCCTCTCCTGGGGGGGAGAGAAGAGATCACAATCCTCACTGCAATACTGCCACCTCGGTGACCATGGGTGGAGGTGCAGCTGAGGAAGTGTAACATGGCAAGGGAGGATGTCGGCCAAGTCCCAGAGCACATGCGCATGGTGTGCACTCGTGCTCCTTGGTTCTCCAAGCATGCCGGCTCCTTGAGGGATGTGGAGAAACATAGGAAAAAAAGCCCAACAGCTGGCCAGATGATGGCGCCTGGCACCACTGGACAGCGACGCACGACTCTAGGCAATCTTGGTAGGCCACCTGATAAAGACTTCAAGCAGGTGGGGGGGTGGATTAGGGAGCTACTCTCTCCCCGCTGTGGGGTAAGCCTAGGCAGCATGGAGGATGGCTCCAAGAAGAAGCTTGGGAGCCAGTGGAATCCAGGTGAGTGCCTTGGGGAGACCTGAAGGAGAGGCACAGCTGCAGAGAGAGGAGGGGGCATAAACAGAAAAACAAAAATATATTTAAAAAAAAAAAAAAGGACTGAGACTTACCTCTGAAGGAGTAGAGGGACAGAAGAAATATTTGAAAGCCTTCATCTTCTTGCAGATTCAGGAGATCCAACATGTACTCCTTCATTACTATCAGATGGTTCAGGACTGAAACACCCTCACCTGCTCTCCTTCACTCCTGGGCCAGAAACCGTGCCACCAACCCTGCAACCACTGTCAGGAAACACATTTTTGGTGGCTTGCCCATAAACACCTACAGCCATCACTCGTCAAGTATGTGGCTCGGCACCAAGAGCACTGCGCCATGTCATGGCCAGTGACCAAACAGTAAATGCAGGCATCATGTTCAATCACGGAAACTGGATACCTGCACAACATGCACCTCTTGAACCCGGACTTGTTCTATTCCTTGGTGACTGAAGAAAGGCAATAGAGCAGGCCATGAGGTACAGAAATTAGTCAAAAACTGAAGTAAAACTCCACAAGCAGCTTAAAAGCCTAAAAACTTATGAGAATCCTAATTCACTAGCAGGGGCTGTGAAGGAGGCAGATTTCTTCCAGTGGAAGGAAAGATCCGAATACAATGGGGGCACAACCAGAAGACCACATAGTTGGGTGGTAGGAGGAGTCAAGTTTGAAGACCGTTATGGTGTCTGAGCATGCTCAGTGAAAAACTACCTAAGTGTGGATAGTAAACTGAAACTAGGTGGTTACAAGTAACATTTTTTTTAGATGTTTCTCATTAATCTGACACCACAGCTTGAGTGCATACCCTCTAGTTCTGTAGGGCCAACGACTTTCCTTTTTCAATGTAAAACACTGGTAAAAATGGAATTTGTCATTTTTAAACCAACACTTCAGAGTCCATTTTCTTTATGAAAAACCTCAGTCTGCACCATTTTATCATGCAAACAACCTTATTTTGCACTAGCTTTTTGTGCAAACCCCTCCATTTTGAGCCAAACTGTTATACAAAAGATTGTTATTTGCCCTTCATATTGGGGTGAAAACAGAAAAAGACGATTCTGCCAAACAGAATTGACCATTTTTAAATGGAAAATCCCTGATTCTACCTGTGGTTCTACTTGAGCACACTAACTTAAACTACCATCTGCACTCCACCCTGTCTATCCATGTTAATATTTGGAACACTCTGATCATGTCCACTCAGCTTTCTCTTCTCTCAGCTAAAGAATGTGAAAGTGCCTACCTTTCCTTGTTGTGCTTGAGCCATAAGCCACTAATCAGCTTTGTGCCCTTTCACTGAACCTTCTCAACCTCTTCAGTGTCCCTTCTGTACACTGCTCTCCAGGGCTGGATGCAATGCTCCAGATGTGGTCCTACAAACATCTTGTGCAGAAAGACGATTACTGCCTACGACCTGCTCCTTGCCCCCTTCTAATGCATTCCAGTACTGCATTTTCTCTTTTTTTTTTTCCTAAGATTTGTTTTCCTTTTTCTGTGTATGAATTTAGTGGTCGCGAAAGGTGCTGGATTGACAGCAATGGAACCTGAAGATCTCTATTAATCCACATAACAGGTACAGCAAGGGTGATCACGGTGCAAGCTTCCCAACCCTGCCAGGGAGGGACCACCACGTAGGTGAAAGGTTATTACAGACTCCGTGCCCATTCAATCCTTGGCCTCTCATGCTGAGACTGGCAACAAGGGCGCCATTCGGGCCAACTGCGTTGGTGGTTTTTGAATGTGGACATCTGCCCACTGGGAATTGGACTGAGACAACCACAACTCATTTCAAATGGGCCACTTAACTGTCCTCAGGTGATAATGGCATTCGACCACTACCAACGTGTGTTGGATTTGAACCCGTGACCTAGAGATGAATGTTCCTTAACCCCCATACCAATCCACTGAGCCATTCAGTACCCAGCGTGCAAATTCTCAAGTGTGGAAACACACTGCCTGTCTGGATTCAGCACACTGTCTACAACTATCCTCAGATCCTATTCCTCCGTAGGAACATAAAATTTGACAGCAGCTAAGGACCGCTTGGCCCATCCAGTCTGCCCAATCCTCCCTACCTACACTATTAACACAGACAGTACCCGATTAACAGCTCTTTCTCACTCCCCCTTCCTTTCCACTATGATTCCCTTGTGCTTATCTCATGCATTCTTGAACCCAACCAGTTTTCACCCCACCACCTCCACTGGAAGGCAGTTCCAGGAATCCACCACTCTTTCTGTGAAGAAATACCCCCTCACATCTCTCCTGAATCTATCCCCCTCCAGCTTCATAGCATTGTACAATTCTCTGCTGCATTAGTCAGGGTGCATGTGAGTCTTTGTCAGATAGATTATTTAATTCAATCTGGTGCAGACTCCCTCACTCCTGATCATTAATGAATATAATGAACAGCAACAGACCTAGTACGAACCCCCGTGGTACTCCATGCACTGTAGCTCTCCACCACCTCCGTTCTCTCCTTTAACCTGGGAACCAATTTACTGCCTATAACCTGTATGTTCTACAGACCACATCACTCAAACAAGCACAGCTGTGACAGAATGAAGGATATAGTGGTTGCTTGGGATAGCAGGAGCTGGGAAGGGGACTGGGTTGAAGGATGGGAGGGCTAAAACCCTGGAGGGACAGCAGGTCACAGGGCTAAACACAGAATGAATGGACCATTGGTCTTTTTCTGCCACCACTGTCTCTGCTTCTATGATCTTCTTCCCAAGTTTCAAAACATCTCTGTTTTTTTTTTTATGGGATCTCACTTATGCCCAATTTCACAGTTGTTGGAGTGGGGCACCAGAGCTCTGGAAGATCAAACGTTCTCAAGTTCTCATTAAATAAGAGTGTAGAGGTTCAAATCTGGGCTGTCCCGACTCACAGTCCTATTCTCCAATTGCTGGATAGCACTGCCATTTTCCATTCTCATGTTGCCTTGGAGGTTCTGTGCCCCCCACAACCACCACCAATATAGTGGGGTACACTGTAAACAACAAGTGCAGAACCAGTGAAACACCAAAACATACCTGTCACCCGGGTGCATTCTTTACCAAGTTTCAGTTGCAAGAATATTTAGCTCAGCTCGACTTCTCTCTTCAGTTCGGAGAAAAAGGAAGTCTTTCTTGGACACTTGCAATGTCATGATTCTCAATCTGCCCACTGAATGAGGAACTGGGAGTGGTGATCCCGAAGGAGGCTGTACCGAACAGTCTCTACTGCCTGTGAGCAGAACTCATACATCCAGCAATATCCAGACTCTAGAACAAGTTACCGCACAGTCTGCTCCATGGGAACAGGGCTATAGCTACAGAAACCACAGGGGCTTCTCACCTTTAGCCTTAACAGGACAATTTTAAAATCAGGCAGTATTGTCAAGGCCATTCTGAGCACTCTGAAGCAGACCCAAAACAGAAACTCCATATGCCAGGATGTTTCTTGGCATCTTCCTGGAATGGCGGACATAACATTTTGTGTTTTTAAACTCATTACAATTTGTGATTTAAATTGCTTAGCAGTGGCAAGTACTGCACCAAAAACATCTGTCATCTTGATTATTTCAAGTTGCAGGATATGCAATACCAGAGAAAGGAAGTGTATCTGGGAACACCCTGCCCAACCATCTGAGCCTGTAGCTTGCTGGTTAGAGCACTGGGACAGTATTCTGGGGGCCTGGGTTCAATTCCTAGTGTGTCACATTATTTCTTCCTCACTACAATTTGTGTTGTTAAAGAAAAACATATATGTTTTGTCCAGGGAGAATATTTGAGTAAATCCTCAATATTTCCACAACTGGTCACCCACAACAGAATAATGTGGTACATACTTAGGCATGACATGCTCAAAAAGTGAAAAAGTTGGTGAATTGAGAGGCTCCACATTTTTTTGAACAATCTTAGACTACATACCCAGTGTGAAACTGAATTTTTAGAAATGTGTTTATGCCTTGCACGACTATGTTCTATTCAGCTGCACTTTTTGTAATTTTTTAGCTCATCAGCTTGT
Source organism: Neoceratodus forsteri (assembly GCA_016271365.2). NCBI lineage: Eukaryota > Metazoa > Chordata > Ceratodontiformes > Ceratodontidae > Neoceratodus > Neoceratodus forsteri. The sequence goes on from JADMNL010000030.1 coordinate 34,791,114, forward strand.
TTCGTGTTCATGTCAATTATAAACCTCAGAGAACGCTGAGCACAGAATCCCGCATTCTGATTGTTCAGTTAGTAGTAAAGTTTACTGTTGCACCACATAGTACTGACATACAATCACGACAGAAAAACAAATATCAATTTAAATATTGCAAACTTTTCTTTGATACTGAAAAGGAAATAGAACCCAATGCAAAAACTGTTTTTTTTTTTTTTACAGGTAACATTACAAGAATTTTGTGTGTGCGCTACCGATATATTTTTTTAATGAAACATGTTTCTAATCAGCTCCAAGATTTGGGGACTTTTTATGCAGTCAGAAGGTACAGCCAAGAATAGCTTGGATACGCAATTGGTGAGTTTGTTGCTCATTTGGCTCTCTTCCGTGGTGCACTAAGCCGCCGCAACTTTCTCAAGCAGTTTGTGATTGGTCAACTAGCTGTTTTTCACCCACCGGTAATGGACCACTTACGTAAACAGAACATGGGACTCACTGCATGTGCATGGAGCTACAACTGTTTTTAAAATAAAAATGTTTATAGCATTATTTTAATTTAAAAACACAATTGGGAGGATAATAGCAAGAAAGCCCTCTGTACTGACCCACAGGTGTTCATCTCGCACGTAAGTCCCCTAAGTCGGGCCTTATTGCTTATTATTTATAAGTCTAGGAGCCGTATTAAAGCTTGTGACTGACTAGCAGATCGGTCATTAGTCTCTAAGTAATGACTGAGCCAGCTGCCAACCACACACTGCATGGCAGCGCGACTTCTAAAACACAAGACATCACCATACCACACTGCTCACTCAACAGTGTTGGCTGAGGAAAAAACAAAAATCATTCAACAGAGCTTGGCTGAGAAAAAACAGAAATAATAAAAAAATCCATATTTAAGTTTTTTTGCGATTAGATTTATAATTGCAGAAATATCCTTACAGCAGATCATTTTCTGGGATTAAAACTGACCAGTGGGAGGTGGCTTGACCCCCCCCCCCGTAATGACCATCTGCTTGATTATTATTGCTTAATTATCTTCCCCTCTAAGCAGGCAGAGCTGTGTTGGCAGCCGTGCATAATTCTGACTCCTGGGAAATCGGAGTTCGCTTGAAAGGCCTGTAATCCCATTCTGGTGCCACCGGATGGGGGGGGGGGGTTACTGCATCATGGAGGCTAGGTACTTGACTCCCGGAGAGGGATGGAGTGGGTCACCTATATTGGTTATGAAGGCAGCCACTCACTGGCCCTCCCGGCTGAAGGAAGGGAGCAACTGTGGTGGCCCCCACACATCAGGGAATGGGACATGGGGGGTGGGAACAAAAGGGAAAAACAGAGTAACAATAAAATTATCTGCTGTAATGTGGCACTCTCTCAGTGGTCGGATGGCGAGCTCTGCTGTAATGTGGCACTCTCTCAGTGGCCGGATGGTGAGCTCTGCTGTAATGTGGTGCACACTCAGTGGCCGGATGGCGAGCTCTGCTGTAATGTGGCACTCTCTCAGTGGCCCGATGGCAAGCTCTGCTGTAATTTGGCACTCTCTTGGTGACCGGATGGCGAGCTCTGCTGTAATGTGGCACTCTCAGTGGCCGGATAGCAAGCTCTGCTGTAATGTGGTGCACTCTCAGTGGCCGGATGGTGAGCTCTGCTGTAATGTGGTACTCTCTCAGTGGCCAGATGGCGAGCTCTGCTGTAATGTGGTGCACTCTCAGTGGCTGGATGGTGAGCTCTGCTGTAATGTGACACTCTCTCAGTGGCTGGATGGCAAGCTCTGCTGTAATGTGGCACTCTCTCAGTGGCCAGATGGCGAGCTCTGCAGTATGTGGCACTCCCTCAGTGGCTGGATGGCGAGCTCTGCTGTAATGTGGCACTCTCTCAGTGGCCGGATGGCAAGCTGTGCTGTAATGTGGCACTCTCAGTGGCTGGATGGCGAGCTCTGCTGTAATGTGGCACTTTCTCAGTGGCCAGATGGTGAGCTCTGCTGTAATGTGGCACTCTCTCAGTGGCCAGATGGCGAGCTCTGCAGTAATGTGGCACACTCTAAGTGGCCGGATGGCAAGCTCTGCTGTAATGTGGCACTCTCAATGGCCGGATGGCGAGCTCTGCTGTAATGTGGCACTCTCTCAGTGGCTGGATGGCGAGCTCTGCTGTAATGTGGCACTCTCTCAGTGGCCGGATGGCAAGCTCTGCTGTAATGTGGCAGTCTCTCAGTGGCCAGATGGCAAGCTCTGCTGTAATGTGGCACTGTCTCAGTGGCCGGATGGCAAGCTCTGTTGTAATGTGGCACTCTCTCAGTGTCTGGATGGCGAGCTCTGCTGTAATGTGGCACTCTCAGTGGCCGGAAGGCAAGCTCTACAGTAATGTGGCACTCTCTCAGTGGCCGGATGGCGAGCTCTGCTGTAATGTGGCACACTGCTGCTACCACAGCTGACAGTGCTGCATTACCACAGGGGAGGCAGTGAGGAGGAAACCAAGCCTTTTCTATGGTTTCCACGCATTAAAAACAAACAAACTGATGCTTCTGACTGCTGTGGAATTTCATCCAAAAACCGAAAAACTCAGACTAGCTTTGGGACCCTATATATTAAGGGAGAAAAAAAGACAGCATTGGGAGGAGTCTGTTTGTCCAAGGATATACAGTGGTAACTGTAACAAAAAAAATTTTAAACAATATGTTTAGTCCACTAAGCAAGGGAAAGGATTGTATTTTGCCCCTGAGGCACTAGCCGCTCGATCCCTTTCCACTTCCAGATATCCAACATTGCCCCCAAACTCTGACGTTTTGCGACGTAATTATAGGACCAGCACAGGAGTGAGGGGGGTGCTCCATTCAAGTCTGTGGAGCTTCATTTTAAAAGCTATCTTCCTGATTTTAACCTGACTTTTGGTAAAAATCAATCTAGTATTCAAGTAACATAGCATATATCTCCATCCAAAGGAACGCTCGCCATCCACTTCCTCTATGCTTGTGAAGCCGCCGACTCGCTCATTCTCACTTAATATTGAGTCTGCAGCATTCTCACACCACAATAACTAAATACAAGTCAGAACACAAGCATTCCTTCTTTTATGATGAAAACATTCTGACATTCAAGTCTGCACTGCTTTATTTTACCGGAATGAAGCCCGTTCGGTCACGCTACACTATGAGCAGAAAGTGAAAGTAGTTAAAATGCAAAATGAAGTCAAGTAACTGCGGCACTGTTAAAAATCATAGGATCAACTAAATACATGTTTTTTCTTTTTTTTTTTTCATGAACATGGGGATTTTGTCAGCAGTTTGGGACAGCTTTTATGCAGTGTGACACTGCTATACAGATTTACATATGGCTGTGTCTGTGTGTGCCAACTGTGTGTGTGTGGGGGGCAGCCTGTGTGTTGCAAGGTGTGTAGTAATCTCAATGCTGGTGATAAGGTTCTGAGAGCTGGAAAGTAGTTCAGGCATGCGTCGGCATGGAATAATGCATGGTCATGTGACATGTTTCATCTAATCAGGATACTGTGTTTTCAATTCTCTCTCTCTATATATATATATATATATATATATGTATGTATGTGTGTGTGCAGTGTAATCTTATGACATCACCAGTGATGAAGCCACAAGTGATGTCAAAACGTCAAACTGCACAAGGGAAAACATCACTGATATTTTCATTAGGGCCATGGCATATTTGATTTATGCCACGCCTTTTTTCACACTATGGCAAGAAAAAATCCTGCAACCTGATTGTTCAGTGGTCACTTTCAACACTGGTATCACAGCAAAACATCACTGGATAACATTTGCTGAAATTTATCCTCACAAGCACTGCATATACCTCCAATAGAAGCCACCCTCCGACTGAATCTGAGGAATCAAAGCAACATTGTTAATAGAAGTTGCCCTCCAACTGAAGATGCAGCTTCTATTGGAGACTGCACTATACCACACCACGTGGTTCTGGCATTTCAAAGTTTACCATGCCTGTAGGTAGTTTAATTTCAGTGTGTGTTTGCTGAACGTAAATCTTGTCTTACTACCTGCCACTGGATCACATGAAACTGAAAACACGGACGACTGTTTTTTTTTGTCTTGTTTTTTTTGCTACTGAGGGTGGGGGGTTATTAAAGAATGCTGTTATGTGATGTGCTCAGATTTTATCAAAGAAATAAAGGCTGCCATGATTCAACAGGACTCTGTCATCCTCCATATCATCAGAGTTGAGACCTTCAGAATTATCAGTTTCAGACCGAATGAGGCACTGAGAATCTTGCTGGGATATGGGCAGTGAGTCGGGTGGGTCTTACAGTGCATCTGTAAGTAGAGTTCTTGCCGCAAAAGCAATGCCATCCTCCTTGAAACAGCTGATCACATTCACATCCAGGTCAGCTGTGGTGATGCCACAAACCTACACAAACGGCCATTACTGTGTGCTTAAGGTACTATAAACTGTTTATAGCTGCTCTCAAAAAATAAATCTGAAATTATCTTATTAGCATTTCTGCCTGCCATGCCACCTTAACCTATTCAACCATGTGATCTCTCGATCGTGCTTTAGGATTTCCTGCCAGGGTTCGCTCTCTCCTCCACAGCAAGCTGGGTATCACAGCACTTACGATACTGGGCCTTAAATGGGGCATTCCAGGATACATCTGCTGGTCGGAGCAGCTCAGTGCAACCCCACAGGATAGCTTCCTCTGTTGTTCTCTTTTGTTTTAGCACCAGTTTTACAGTCAGGCTTAGGTGGCAACTCAATGTGTCCCAAACTAGCAGCCTTTGTGTGAAGGTGAGACAGCCTCAGACTTTATCAAGCCACTGCGTTGTGAGTTTCTCATTCACACAGTCGTTTGGACTAAAGGCAATCACAGCACCTGACACACTGAGCAGCTCCTCTGGCATCCTCTTGCCTTTGAAAAACAATCAATGATGGCAGCTTTCAGCCATCTGCTGTTGCAGCCAGGCAGATGGTTATCCACTGCTTCTCATGCCCTGTTGTGAGTAGAGGCACAGATGTACTGACGACTTTGTCCAGTGTCCTATTCCCAGGTTTGTTGGCCCACACCGCTGTCTCATCCCTATTACTGATAGATGAGATGTCAGATCTCCCACAATCAATCTGTTTTTTTTTTGTTTGTTTGTTTTTTAAGAAAGTAACAAAATCAACCACCTTGGGGCAAAATTCTTTTGACAGCTGCTGGCCCATGGTGGGTTTTCTGCCCCAGAGTGAAACCTCATATTTGGAGAAACTTGACTATCCAGCCCCTACTAGCTTTAAACACTGGGTCCTGGAACAGGTTGACATCTTTTATGACCACAGCTTTGCAAGTAACGTGTAGCTGCTGCTCCCACTGGGATGATGTCCGGGTGGCCAGCTCACTTTCAGTCCTGGATGCTGACATCTTCAACCTGCACCACCCCCTCCAGTCTGCTCTGTTTTTTCACTATTGCCATCACTATCAGCAACTGAGAGCAGATGGAGATTTGGCCCTTTTGTTTACGCCATTCTCTCATCTGCTTCTCATCCAATTTGAGTGCTGAAGCCACTGGTTGGTAGCCCTCAACCTCAGCTCTTTGCACCACCACTACCGTGAATTCAAGGCGTAGGATTTGTGTTTTAACATTTCTGGGTTTCAGTTTCAGTGGCGTGGACGACAGGGAAGCAAGCCGCGGAGGCAGGTTTAAATAAACGTCATACCCTCCAATGGAAGCCGCAACATACGACCATCATAATGTAATAGAAGCTTTGATAGTTCCCTGTATACCTCACCAATTTTTATTTATTTAGTTATTGAAAGTTTGGGAGAATACCTAGGTAAGGCAACACAACGCATACAATATGCAAAATGCAGTGGAAAGAAGTCAAACAAGTACAATATAGTCGAACCAGTACAAATAAATAGGCAACTACAGCTGCATACCTCCCAATTAATGCTGTATACCTCCAGAACTATACAGATAGTATACAGCTCTAACCTCTCAATTAAGGATCTGGGTGGGGGGAGCTCCCCTCCTCCTGTGCAGGAACACTCTGCCCCAAACACTCAAAACATGTTTGCAGGCAACTCTCCCGGACTCAACTTCTCCATCCCTTGGAGCTCTCCACATTAGAAGACAAAAAGTTTGATGCTGTCTGCAGGTAATACATTAATTAGAACCTCCCCCCCAACACACAGACTTACCCACGCCCTTTCCATTGAAACTCCAGCTCTCTCTCTCACATTGCTGCCACCAAGCCACTTAATTCAGCTGGCTCTGCAGGCCTGATGATACACTCCCCAATCACAAACCATCCTCCTGACTTGCAGTGCCACTCCACACTGCCAGCAACATGCCACACCGCCACAATCTACCACCCCACCAATGATCTAAAGGATGCCTAGCCTGGGCACTCCCACTTTTATAGGGGAACCGTACACTATGCAAACAAGAACGGGCCAAAGGACGGGCCCTTACAAAATGCCACTACACTACAGAACACACACGGCCATAGTAACAAGGCAAACCTGGAAATGGCCACAACCATGACCCATTAAGAACTGACCCAGACCCACACAGCACGTAAAAGGAAAAAAAAATGCCAGATATTATATAAAACATAGAATGGGTATGTGTGGCATAAAAGGCTATATACCCACCGGGGGGGACTACCCATTTCTAGGGCTTACCTGTCTGCCTCCTCCAGCTCTGGTATACCTCCCTTTGCCCTCCAGTCCCCTGGACTGCAAGATCAGGGCCGGAAGGCCCAGCAACTCAGTCAGAAGTCCTGATGGGAGTTGAACTAGGGCTCCACATTAGGGGCATCGCGACTGTTGCCACACACTCCCTCTGGCCCATCTGGTTTGCCTCACCCCAAGGCAAGGGGCAGTACAGAAGATGGCAGCAGTCTGAAGAGTTCTCTGAGCCCAGGATCTGAAGCAGGTCATGGAATGGAGCGAGCAGGTAGCATGGTGGCTGTGGATGGCTGCCGTACATGTGTAGATGCACAAAACGGAGATGGAGCTCCAAGAGCTAAATTGGGCAGGGCTCCTGCATCCAGTGACACTCTCGGCTTCAGGATAGGGAATGGGACTGGGAACAACTCAGTGCAGCCTTGATAATGGAGTTTCCTGACCCCAGGATTGGCAGTGGAGCCTGGAAGAAAAAGCACACTGTTCTCCTACACCATAACTAGCAGAGTACCTGGCTAAATAAACACATCCCTGGCCCCAAAACAGTAAGTGGAGCCAGGATGTGCCAAAATGAACAATGGGAGAGTGTCTATGAAGCTTCAGGAAACTGCCAAAAAAACAAACCCTGCATGTAAACAAAGATGGCAGCAGCCACCAGAGAACAGACTGCAGAGCACCATGCAAAGGGGATCAAAGCTCGGATCCCTTAAACCCGTAAATTTCGACCAACTAGAAGGCAACGTGAGCCAGGGACAGTCTGCCTGTTAACAAGCCTGACCAACAGAGTGTAGAGTTTCAGCCTGCATAAAAGGGACTGTTTATTTTTTATTCAGAATACAGTAATCAATACCAAAAAAAAAAAAAGAGAACATAGCTGCTATGATACAACATAATAAGTGACATCTCACATGGTAACATTAATGAACATTACAGGCAGCAAGCTGCTACCTCATATTGAGGGGACATCCCAAGCACAGTGAACCTGTCCAAGCAATATTATCCAAAAATTCCATACAAGAAATGAGCCGTTGCAGCAGGACACTGGGCCAGATGTAACATAAATGCCCCACATAATATCCCTGAAAATGATTTCATCAGCTTTGACATTAGCCAGATGGTCCAGAATAAAGAGAGTTAAATAAAATAACTGTTACTTGTGCTACTGGGAAACTCCCACCACGCCACCACTTCCCCCATCCAGTAAATCCACAGGTAAGAAAAAACAGCAGCGCATTAAAAACAGTTAAGCAGTTTAAGTTCAAACTTTATGTAAGGCACACTGTAGGTTGAAGCAATTTAATTTATAATCAGGGCCACTCAAATACAACTACAGGGTGACAGTGTGATGCACAGTTACTTAACTCCAGATTTACTGGATGGGGGAAGTGGTGGCATGGTGGGAGTTTCCCAGTAGCAGCAGTAACAGTGGTGATTTCATATCAACTCTCTCTATTCTGGACCATCAGGCTAATGTCAAAGATGATGAAATAATTGTCAGGCATATTATGTAGGACATTTATGGTGGGTGGGTTGAGAGCTGGTTGCAGGGTAGACAACACAGGGCAGTTGTAAGGGGGAGATATCCAAGCCAAGGCCAGTAATAAGTGGGGTACCGCAGTGTTCAGTGCTGGGCCCTGCTTTGTTCAATGTCTTCATCGGAGACATTGCAGAGGGGGTCAAGAGTAAGATCAACCTGTTGACAGATGACACTAAGATTTCTGCAAAAGTGGACAGTGAGGAAGGGAGGGAGGCGCGCACTCAGGGAGGATCTAGCTAAACTTGAACACTGGTCTAGAGAGTGGCGGTTGAGGTTTAATGCCAAGAAGTGCAAGGCTACGCACCTCAGAGGAAGAAATTCCTGGACCAGTTACTGACGGGGAGAGTGCAGGTAACCACTTTGGAGGAGGAAAGGGACCTCAGGGTTATAGTCACAGGGCACATGAAAGTATCAGCACAGTGTAGGAGGGCAGCAGCAAGGGCAAATAAGATGCTGGGGTGCACTACCAGAGGGATCACCTCTAGAAAGGAATAGGCCATTCTGCCCTTGTATAGATCACTGCTGAGGCCGTACTTGGAGTACTGCGTACAATACTGGTGCTCATACTTCAAAAAGGATGTGAGATTACTGGAGAGGGTGCAGCACAGGGCTACGAAAATGATCATGGGACTGGAGGAGCTGCCTATATTAGGAAAGATAGATGGAGCTTAACATGTATTCGCTGAAAGAGAGAAAGGAAAGAGGGGACATGATAGAGACCTTTAAGTATCTGAAAGCCATAAATAAAGTCACAGAGGGAGGATTGTTACACTTGGTGGGGGGGGGAAGGGTCATTAGGGGGCACAGTCTGAAGTTGGAAGGGGGAAGGTTCAGGAGGGAGATGAGGAGGTACTACTTTACAGAGAGAGTGGTGGTGAGATGGAACGCACTGCCAGAGGAGTTAATTGAACTGAGGACAGCGGATAGCTTTAAGCGGGGTTGGGATAGAGTCAAGGGCAGGATCAGTACAGACAAGAACACAAAGGGGGGAAAGACCAGGAAAGGGGAGGAAGGGAAGGGTTTGGGTGAGGCTGGGGCAGCTGTAGTAATATGAAACTAAGAGCTCACAATCGGGCAGACTTGACAGACCTGTGGACCTTTTTCTGCTGGCAAATTTCATATGTTCATATGTAACTCCCTCATGATGGCAGCTGGCACCAAAAGAATATGGTGTCACCTTTTTGGGGAAGACTAAAGAGTAAAGCTCAAATTAAAAAACAACTCAGCCAAGAAAAAAAATCACTATCTTGGAAAACAAGGCACCTAGAAAGTCACCCCATAGAAAACAGCCCCATCATTTGGCAAAAACAATCGCATCCTCACCTAAGAAAACTCAGATTAGTACCACAAGAAACTAATGCTGGCTGAAACCTGACCAGTTACAGAAAGATAAATAAACAGTCCCTACAGGAGTGAAAGTTGTCCTGATCCCTCAGCATCAGAGTGGTAGACAGAAAGTCCAGCTTGATCCTATCTAGTTTCTTGCTGCCTTCGGCGGGGTCACTGAATAAAAATAATTTTCCTGCATATGAGATTTTAAGGTGAGCAGGCATTTGTAGGGAGTGCATAATGCCAAGCTCGAGGAGCCTAGCCCGAATGCCATCAAAGGCTCTCCGGCGTTCCCTGGTAAAAAAGCTAAGGTCCGGGTAGCAGTGCACTAACTTTTCACTATCTAGGAGCAATGGAGCATGCGCCTGTGCTTTCAGCAGGAGTTTATCTCGTTGATGGGAGCCACCAGTAACAACCAACAGAGTCCGAGGCAGGGTACTTTTAGTCGTTTTTTTCCTTGGGCTGATACAATAGACTTGAAGCACTGAGATATCTGGTATGTCACCAAACCGTTGTTTAAAAAGATCCTGAATAAAGTGAGTAGGATATCCAATAGATGAACGTTTGCTGAGCGGATTGCATTCTCCGCTGACTCCAATCCGTAGTGGAGTAACTTGTTTTCTTTAGCCGTGTTTACACGGCTGACCTCGCTCCTTCTTTGGAGCGTTGCAGAGCTGACCCAGCCAAAAAGATGCTTGGCTAACGTGTCTACACAGCCCCCTCAGCACCAATATAAGACACGCTGGAGAGGGTCTGAGAGTCGGGGCAGTCAGCTGATGGAAGCGCCCGCAAGTGGGAGTGAGTGGTGCAGCCTGTCAACATGGCTGTTTAAACCGCTCACTCCCGAATGCATCCCAAAACTTTCTGGGACTGCAGAGCATCGCAGGGAGCAGCTTGCATAATTTGGTAAGTGTCACAGCAGATGCAGACCGCAGAACCTAAGTGCTTGGGTTGCTGTGGTGCAATTGCCGCCATGTAAACACGGCTTTGGATCATGCCGCTCACAGCAGTAAAAGATTTGTTGGCATTTTCTGTGATGGTTTTAGAATCCATAATAACCTTCTCCACCTTTGTTTCTAGCAGAGTAACTCTGGTATTGAAAGTGTCCACCTATCAGAGAGATCTTTCACCGCTGCAATAACCGAATCTCGAATGGCCTGAAGGGTGAGAACCGACTCCAATGTGTTGGTGGTACTTTGTCCTCCTGTTGCTGAGGGTCCAGCCGGCAGTAGCTATTTTCCCTTCCCAGTCTCTGAGGGTGGCTGATTCTTCATTCCCCCATAGCACCTCCTAGTAAAGTTCAGTATCAGGTGAAAGCACTCGAGCTCTGATTTCTGGTACAGGTTAAAACTGCAGAAAATAAGTTTAAGAGGCCACATAAGTGGATTTAAATCACAATGGCAGGGAGCTCTCTCCAGAGCGTCTTACTCTGTCGGCTGCTGGTTCCACCCCCTTAAAAGGGACAGTTTTCAAAAGTTCAGGGGAGTTCAGTCAGATCTTGGAGACAGTGACAGTGGCTGTGTGCCAAGGTATCCCAGGTTGTTCCTGAAAATAGGCATTTATTTGTCTAGTGTGCTTACCTGGTCAACAAAAGCTAAATACACAAAGGTGTGGGTCAGTTTGCCCTGTCTGTCTCTATACTGCAGGCCTGGCAGATCAGAAGTATTGGAATCCCAAAGGAAAGTGTTTGTGAAAAGGAAAGAAGTTTTCAACACAACCACAGTTTTAAAAGGCAAGTTGGAGCTGGGGTTTTCCTGACCCACTGCAGACTCTTCCCCTCTGGGGGATCAGCTCCTACCACATGTTCAAGCCTTGAAAGCACCTACTGTCACCCAGGTTCTGAGCCTCAGCAAGACAAACAGAGACAAAAGTGAAGCAGAGAAAAGTCACCAACAACCGAGGGGAAGCCAGTGTCCCAGCTGGAAGCGCCATATCTGGTCAGCCTGCTTTAATCTGCAGTACCTGAGGTATCATTTGAGGCATCAGAGCCATGACTAAAACTCAGGGTTTAACCCTGCAGCTAGGAAATAGGTTGTTATTCAAGACGTAAGGGAGCAGTCCTGGGCAGGACTGTACCAGTTTGAGAAGCCCAGGCTGATGACCAGTTGAGGCCATTCAGACACCAAATCCCACTGGATTACAAATGGCGGCCCCTTTTCCAAGTGTTGTACCAGTTTAGAGTTTGTGTGTTCAGCAACCGTGAATTTAAAAGTAAGTTACCTGAAACTGTTTAATGTGTGCCACCAAGCTCCACCCTGTCAGCATCATTAGGGTCCCAAGTGTGGTACTCACAGTGACATCTGAGAAATGTCTTCCCCATGGCCTTTAGGGGGAATTAAGATGGATGCACCCGCATTTGTGGTTTAAGGACTAACGGGGATGAGCAAAGTTGTGGGGCACAGCCTTAAACTGCTTCTTGTTTGAAGCATTTCTTTGCTGCATTATAGAGATACTGCTTCCATTTTACCCTTGCTGTCCTAGTTCTTCCCATACCCTCCCTTTTAAATAAACTACTTGTTTTAAATTGCATTTTGTCGTTTTGAGACTGTCATTGTTTGCTGTGGGGAAAGGACTGTGTGGGCCGGCCTCCTTGGGAGAAGTGGAGAGGTGAACTCCAAGGGCCCTGGTATGGCGACCTGCTACATTACATCTAATATTACATATGTATTTATACAGTAAGGTGAAGCAATAACCATTCCAATATATACTGATATTTTCACTGGTGTTGAATAACATCCAAACGAATATACCTACTCTGTCTACGTCAGCAGGTGACATTCCAACACTCATTACGTCAGTCACCCCAGCACAACACTAAATGAAAGGACACCTTCTTTCACAGTAAACTAGTAAGTAATTCACTGCACCTCTAAAATTACCGCACCCAGCACGAAACCCCCGTGCTAGCTGTGCTGCTTCTAAAGCCGCAACTTGCACTGCTGGAGAAGCCACGGTAAAATGCCAGCTTACAAAAGATAGCTGGTTCTACTAAAGAAAACAGTACCAGAGAAGCCAACACACACTTGTGTCCGAAACGGCAGAAAACTTGAACAATATTTATTTTCTGCCACTTACTTCAGGGATTCAAAGCCGTCCTGCAGTTCCGCATTAATCCTCGCGCCCCCCCCCAAAAAAAAAACAACATAAACCAACTACAACACACGCAACAAGCAACTAGGAACCAATCAAAACACAAAACACACACCCATTCAAGAAAACCAACCAATCGACAACCACACATACCCCATTCATAACAACACACAACTGCTCCGGTCACAAACCACACTACAAACAGTAATCGGATTTAAAACAAATAACGCAGGGCCCCTATTGTATAAATCGCCCACATGATGGGAGACTTATGGCATATGGCAAATATTAGCACTTGTGCAGAGTGAACTGTGATAATACCACTCGTGGCTTCGCCACTCATGATATTATCACAGGTCATAAAGCTTCCCAAGAAGGACTTGTTGATCCAAAAGCTAAAGCTATTTGTTCTTTTTAGAACATCTTTGTTGGTCCAATAAAAGGTATCAAACCATTTGTTCTGGATCCATTTTATTTATTTATATAGACAGACACACACACACACACACACATATATATATACACACACACATACATTTACATATATTTACACACATATATATATATATATATATATATATATATACACATATATATATACACACACACACACACACACATACATACACACATATATATACATATATACGTATATATGTATAAACACACACACACACACACACAAATATACACACAGTATACATAGTACACACACATACACTGCAGAGTCACGCCTGGAAAAAAGCCTTGATTCAGTGTGCATTTCCAGGTTAACAATTTTCAATAAACAAATAAATATAGCTATATATAGATAAATACAGATACACACACATCACACACAATGGCATGCAGTTCTTCAGCCTAAATAGAAAAAAAAAAAACTACTGTAGGTTTAAGAAAACAAGACATGAAAACAAAACCACAAATCATTCCTTGCAAAATTCAGTGAAATCAGAACAATGTGCATAAATAACCTAATTTACATAATCAACAGGGAAAAAGAAACACTCCTCTGATCTCCACCTAACAGGAACGATAAAAGCAGTAAAGTATATCACCATTAGACAAGAAGCAAGGGAACCATTAAATATTAATGCAACTTCCCCAGCCCATGTTCAGTATGCTGCCGAGGTCTGTTTTAATCCGATACGTTTCCTTATGGGCAAAATAAGAACTTATAAAGGTCTATGCGCTCCATGTAATTGAAGAAGCAAACAACATTACAGCAGAGATGAGGCAATAAGTTACTACATTGTGAGGAAGGGGGACAGCTGGGACTCCGAGGGCCTGAATTCCCTTAGAGATTCCTACATCAAAGGGAAGCATTATAAGAGTCACATGCCTGCTGATAAACAGAAATAAAAGGGAATACTTCACCATATGGAAGGCAGGGAGCCCTAATTTCCCAAGAGCCTCAGTGTTAATAAGAATGGCAGGTCACTAAGCCACATGCATATTAGCTGGCTTTAAGGACGCAAGAACTGATCGCACCAGCTGTCCCGAAGAGCAACATTAATTAAAGGGGCGGTGTCTTCTTTTTTCTTAATTTAGTTCAATTTATCAAATGTTATATTGATTGATAGCACAACATTTTTGGAAAAACAACTCAATGTTTTGTTTTCGCACTTCACAAATCAGAAAATATTTTGCTGCAAGCATCAGGGGCTGGAGTTAGCAGCACTCACTGAGTGTATAATGCTAGCCACACAAGATGACAAACATGAAACTCTATATTCTGGGTGTTGCTGGCAAAGCTGCCACTCAGAGGATTTTCACCCTGTAACAAGTAAATTGTCAACCAGGTCAGACACTACCACACTAATTCCTGACATTTGGGGTTTTCAGTGCATGTACGCTGCTCGAAGAAACTAAGAAACACTTTCTAACTACGTAAGAGGGAACAAGTTCATCTCAAACCTTTGTTTTATGAAGCAGAGCTTTTTTTTTTATTTTCAAGTTCCATATGGCAGGAATTGCGAGAGAAAGACTGAGCCATAAGACATACCGTTCTGCAGTGTAATCATCCCCTAGATGCAGACAAAGACCAGCCTGGGGTACACCATCATCAGATCAGGTCAGCAGGCAGGGAGACCCTCATCATTTTAACCCATCCATGGCCTGACTTATTTTTAATATGAACTTTTGGCCCTTAACCCAAACAAAAGTTGAAAGCCAAGGTTTACAACAATTATGCAGGACCAAACACAGATGCCTAATGCTGAAAGAAGAGCCTTTTCAATTTTTTTTTTTATGTTTTTCTTTTGGTAACAGGGTCGGCTTAATAGAGTTAATGTGGAATCTCTTGAGTGAGTTTTAATGACAAGTCTGTAGTTGGAGGGGTGGTGGGGGGTTGCATGAGGGGTCTCTGACCTGCATATTTCTTTGATCTTTGCATTCAGCCGAATACCCAGCTGCAGCCCTGCTACAGCACCAAGGGTGATTAGCTGTGGGGGACACTATTCTGTGCTACAGTACAGAGTTTACACATAGCTAATAATTGTCACAAAATGAATAATTTTTTTTTTATTTAGTTGTTTAACCAGGAGTAGCACACTAAGCTGGAAGCTTTTGCAGACAAGCTTTAAATACTACCAGTTTCACTGCTGACTTCTTGTCCTTCTTACTGATACAGGGTTTCAAGCAGATCACATTTAATTTTTTTTTTTTTTTTTTTTTTTTTAAACATTTCACTTTTTAGAAAAAAATAACTTAAAATACAGTTGTTGGCCTATGTGAACGACATATTAACCAGTGTTTGTCAGTAGTTTACAAGCTGTTGGTATTCAGTGATAAACGGATTTATCAGAATTGAAAGGGACAGTGTCAACTTTTAATTGATATTTTTAGCCCCCCCTTTAAAAATGATACCTACTCGTGAATCTGTCCTTGTGCTAATCTGCATGCCCAGAGTCACAGCTTTCAATTTCAAAGGCAAAATTAGATGTGTTGAAACATTCATTTTGGCAGCATAGTAACATTTTTGTACTCAGGAGATCGATGGTTTTTAGAAAACGGTTTCAGCAGAAACTTCTCAAAAAGAAAGAAAGAAAGAAAGAAAGAAACTCATCCGTGGACGAGTTTATATAAGCTTTGTGACCATCTTAGCAGTACACTTGTGAGAACAGGAGGTCTGCCCAGGAAAAAGTCGGGATGGTAAATAATACAATTATTACACAATCCTCTTTAAATGATCATTGTCTGCTAAACAACCCCTTGTGTATGACGCACAATGACAGATCTATGTGAAGGTATTGTTTTTAAAGGGGGGCTAAAAATACCAGCTATAAGCAACAGTATCCCTTTAACACACCAGGAAATCCATATGTAGGGGACACACCTATTTTTCAAGTGGGTCCCAGGGGGGCTATTATAGCAGCAGGATATTGTCCTCGAACATTTCAAGTCTAATAAAATTTAAAGCAGAAGCGGTGTCAGGCAATTGCTAACCAAGCACCCACTTGGGGCGCCAGCACAGAAGAGATGTAGAAAATATTAGCAGAGATAAGCTTGATACGCTTTAAAGTGTTAATATAAGAACCAAAATTACTATTGTTCCCCTTATATTCAGGGGATGTGCACCGCTTTTTGGATATGGGGCGGGGCAGAAGAGAAGAGAAAGAGCAGTGGAAATGGTGAAAAGGGACACCACAAGTGTTTCCATGATGTCTACAACATGTCCTGGATTAATGTTTTTCTCCAGAATAATAAAGTATACTTTAAAAATACAATAAAGAAGGGAACTGTGGAGCAGCGTCGTGGCGGTAGCTCTCTAAGCCAGCTCTTAACGAAGCAATCTAATATAACCCATATATACGATCTAACCCGGTTTATTTGAAAACATAAATAAAGAAACCATTAGCTGATACATCGCGCAACAAAATGGGAGCAAGAAGGATGGCAAACATGGGTCCTGTGGCATGGATATCTTCCTTTCCTCTGCAGACTCTTCATCTGGAATGGGGCCCAGCTCAACCGGCGGCCTCATCACTCCGGAGCTCCCAGCAGCACAGATCATGGCACTCCTCACTAAAATTCAAGCTAACGGGGAGGAAATGAATAAAAGATTGGCGATGATGGAGGCAAAACTTACTGAAAATGACACTGCTATTAAGGAACATTCCCAGGTGATCGCAAACCTACATGTGACTAACACCCAACAAGTGGACAGCAACGCTGCATTCATACGGGACTGCAATTATTTACGGGGTAAAATCGAGACCCTCGAAAACAACCAGTGCCAGGCTAATGTGAGAGTGGTGGGTTTTCCACCTCGCCATGCTGGAAGATCGGAACTACTAAGTACTGTGCACAAACTGATTTTTCAGGATCTGAAGTTACTGTCAGCAGAATCGGGAGTAACTTTGCTGAAAGATTTTGCTATCCTGCAGCAGCCTCGCACTCATGGGGACTCCTCACAGAGGCCTCTGACGGTGATCGTTACCCTGTCCTCTCCTGAAGCAAGGATCCCATTACTGCAAGCAGCATGGGCCAGGGGTGATATTGTGTGGGAGGACAGTCACCTGGCCTCTTCCCCAGACCTGGCAGCACAAACTCAAAGCTGCAAAAAAGAGTTGCAAATAATTAAAAAGGAGTTATTAAAAACAGCATACAAGCCCAACTTACACGGCCTGCAGTGAGCTGCAAATTAGGTAGTCAAAGATGAACATTTCTGAGGATCCGAAGCAGGCAGCCGAATATGCGAAGAAGTTGATTGAAAAGGCAAGACATGAAGAAGAGGCATCAGATGTTGACGAAGGCTAAATCGATGACTCTGTAGTTGACTGGGGACGTCTAATATAGTTTTCCTAGCGTTGTCTCAGCATAAGGTTGGTATCCGCCCAGAATGGGGGTGGGGGTCACTGAATAAGGCTATACTGCCTAGCTAGTTTGGAGAGTTTAAATCTGTTTACTCATTAATGCCATTTAAAAGCTCTAATTATTTTATTTTCTTCTTCTATCTATATATATATATATATATATATATATATATATATATATATATATATATATATATATATACACACACACACACACACACACATATATATAATTGCTAGCCAAATGCTGATCCACTAAGAGATCTGTATATCATTGAAGATAATTAAAGTTGGGGAAATCTGGGGAGTTTATAGATAGTGTAAATATACACTACTCAGTTTGCAAACATTAAAGATAGAACTTAATGCATATCCTGTTAGCCTACAGGGTGGGTTTTGGCTGTAGCTGGATGTGTAGGCTTTGCCGCTTAGCTTAATTGAGATCGGGACATCTGTTTATATTGAAGCCCATGGGCAAGATTCTCAAAGAACAGCAAAAATTCCGTAGCTGTGGGAAAAAGGCTTGCAGCACTGCAGAAACACAGTTGCGTGATATTCTTAAAGAAAATCCCACAGCTGAGGGAATTCCGCAAAAAGTCCCGCCACTGCGGAATTGCAGCAGCGGCGGGAATCCCGCAAGTGCTGTGGATCTGCAGCTGTGGAAATGGTTGAGGAGACACAGCAATAGTAAATCCATGTAGCTGAAGCAGCAGACTTTAACATTGCTGCCATTATATGAAGCTGACAGCACACACACACACACACACACACACACACACACACACACACACAGAGACCTGCAACCAGTCCCTCAACTGGGACCACTGCAGCACCACAGGTACCAGCGATACCATGGTACCACAGTGGCTGACTGTCACTGCTGGTTGTCCGTCCCTGGGGTGTTCCTGTGGCCTGCGGGGGTGGCACTCACTGCTGGCTGGTCAGGCTGTACTGCCTGTGGGGCTCCGTCATGGGCTGCACTGGGTCTGGTGGTTGTTGCCTGTTGCCATATCAAGGCAATGTGTGCTGTTGTTGCTGTATCAACAGCCACTGCTATACTATCTGGGATGCTATTACCTGTGCCTCACCTCCACCTTAACTGATTCCAACTGCTGGGGCACTACTGCAGTGTGCTGAGGGAGAGTTACACCTCATTCCACTGTGTGTAACATTCTTTCTTCAGCTGCAGAAAAAAATGGCTGTGAATAGCCTTTCAGGGGCTGTGCCTTACTTATCTCACACCTTTTTGTCCTGAAGAACTTCCGCAGATGCACTTTTTCCACAGTCCATAGCGTTTTTTCCCACAGCTGCGGATGGTTTTGTGAATAGCACTTGGAGCAAACGCCCCTTTTTTTCCATAGCTGAGGAAGTTTTGGGGACTTAGGGAAGGTTTTGCACCTTCTGAAAGCTTTGAGAATCCTGCCCCATGTCTCCTTAACCCCTCAGCTCCTCCAGTATGTTTAGTCCTACTACGGAAGGGATAAATTGGTGTTTTTGCTAACAATGAAGAATCGATTTTGGTGAGAGTTATCAACGACCCACAGTTTTATCCCTTTGAACTTTTCTCCTAACTTAATTGTTGGGGCAGAACTCTAAACATATGGACATATTAACCTCCGATTACTGCTAGTACTGTGACTGATCGGAACATAAGTCTGGAGGTCTGCGTACCTCATACTTTTTCTTATTATGTGTTTACAGCTCATACTGTAAGTTCATAGAATCCAATAAATAAAAAGTTAAAAAAATACAATAAATGGGCTTCTGCTTGTAAATTTGTGTCAATATGAACAAAAACAAAAGGCAAACTGCATCACGCATACCCACCAATGCAGATCGTAGGCCACTGGATTCTAAATTCAAACAAATGGCAATGCTCAGCTACATGCGCATACGAAAATACGAAATGCCAGCAGAAACAGGCCTCACAGTCTAGTGAGTCTGCTCGACTGTGCAGCTAGCCCTTCAACTTGCAGCTGCTCCACCCTCCCCTTCTCATATCTACTCTTATACAGTAGCTGGATCCGGGTTCAAAATGAATTCAATGTTTATGCCCAGTGCTGCAACATGGCCCCTCCCAAGAGCTGAAACTTAACTTCCCCTCGCTAACAAATGTTAAATTCTGAACAAAAAAATAAAATTGAGCAAACACGTGATCAAAGGCAAAAATCTGGTTGCAATATTGTGAGACACAAGCCGCGTTCACACGGCGTCTACCTGCAACGCTGTCGTCTCCGTTTGTGCAACACTTTCAAGCAACGTTCAGATGAATGGCAACTGTGGTGTTGCAGAATGCCCAAACTTGCTTCCTGCATTGCGCGCATTCTTCCAGTCGGTGGGGGAGGGGCAGGCAGAAGACGCCACATAGATCTGCATGCTGAGGAGCCAGACATCACTCTTCTGCCCTGCCCTGGCAACCATGCACCGCTAGAGTGGTGTAGGTTTGTTCAGTCGGGCCACCAAAAATGGCCACGACTGTAAGCAATCCCAAGAAAAGAGGGACTGTGGTAAAATGCAACTCATGCAAAAAATAAATAAATAAATAGATATGGATTTCGTTCACGTGGCTATGGCAGCACCTCTGTAACAGCTCTGCACCACTCACAACTGTGCAGAAAATGCAGTGTGAATGGCCTTATACACTGCTCATTTATTTGAAATTTTGCACATTAGGAAATCTACGTTAAGGTGGCTCGCCTAATTTTCAGGAGGGTTCTTGAGGAACAGTTACAGCACAGAAGACCAACAATGCAATCACTAAACAATGACAGACTACAAACATGTATAACACATTACAGAGCGAGAAAGCACTAGTGTCTCACATGTAGCCGCCCCAGAAACTAGCATGTTCGGGGAAGTTTTTTTTTTTATTTTAATATTCTATTAATCAATCTCGAACAATTATATATTAATACTGCTGCGGAGAACACACTTAACGTTTTTAAGAGGGCTCTCACTTATATAAATTGTGATTATCAGAACAACTCAACTTCGGTTTGCAGTTCTCATACCCTAAGAATGCACGCGAGACAACTCTTACAACCTAAGAGTGTCCTCTGTAGTGGTATTAACATACGAATCCGCATCAGCAAAACAAACAAACTGCAACAAGGGCCAGTCAAAACTAGAGCCATCACAGATTGAGAGGTAAGGGCAGTAGGACTATGTGTAGGTAGATGAAGAGCTAAGTGAAGTACAACACCTAAACTCTGGCATGGTGTACCGTACTGTGTTGTCAGCCTCATGCAAACTTCCTGGCAGATGTGCTTGTTCTATGTCAATGTGTCCCTCCCCAAACCTACAGATGACAGTAGAACAAGTTCAGAGAACTGTAATGCCAACGTGAATGGAATTCTTTTTGGATAACAGTGCCAAAAACATTCTGTATGGCTTCATAAGCTGCAAAACCTGTTCCTAGTCATCTGCTTTGGGCATATAACTAGCCGCAGTACGAGGAATCTCTCAAAAATGACGGCCTTGAAATCTAGTTAATGTGCACATCGATAATTAAAACATGACGGCAATAAAGCTGCATGCTTTGAATTACAGAAAGCTTGGGCAGGAAAGGAAATAGACCATGAAACAGAGTGGTGGAATGCTGTGAATGTTGGGTTTGGAAGCTGGACTCCGAAGCGTGCTAACTCTACCACCCACAAACCAAAACCTACATCCTCAAAACAGCCACATCACATTCCATAGGCTTTTGGTAGTAGAATACAGAAAAACGGATCATGTCATATAACTCAGCTTCTGGACTAGTAGAATCATGGGAAGAGATACTGCTTTAGTTATAAGTTAATTTGAATAGTAGGAGTGCACCAACAACAAAAATCCCCCATGCATTGCCACTGAATCTCATTGCCTTATACTGTATTCTGGAAGCCTTGGTTCAAATCTAGGCAAAGCCAACACTTCGCAGTGATGTGCAATAGTAATTGAGAAACAGAGGGAGGAGGATGGAGTATTGACTCAGGGGGGCCACAGTCAGCAACGTGACACTTAACAGCTCTGCAACATGATGTCTAGCCGCTCAGAATCACATGTACATTAATTAACACTGTGTGTGTTCAGTAGAGGGGAGGTGAGTACAGTGGGTTTGAGGCATTAGAGGCAGAACCACTCCCCTATATGTGTAAGTGGAAGATGGCTACTACAATTCCCAGCATGCAACACTGAACACATTCAGCAGTTCTGCAATCATTGTTGGTCAGTACATACAACTAACTGGATTTAAGTTTCATTTATTTTATTTATTAAAAAAAAAAAAAAAAAAAGAAAAACACGGTTTTCTCCTTTTTTGCACCCCCACCAAACCCTGTAACAACACCTGGGGTCAACATGGCCGGAAGGAGGAGAGCAGCAGAAGATGCCAATGCCATCTCTTGACTGGCCAGCAAGGGATGCATGATGAATTAGCACTGCTCAGATTCACAGTCACGGAATCAGATTTGTTAGATTTCAACCCGATTTTTGGAATTTGGATTTTGTTTTAAATCTGCACTCCAAAAATCCTAATTCCGAAATTTAAGGCTAAAACACATTTTTACTTAAGGATTTAGGATTCCTTATCTGATTACGAGACTGAGATCATTTTCAGAATCAGCAGAAATTGGATTCAAAACTGTAAATTCCTAAAACAAGTTTTATCAGAATCTGTCAATTCTCAGCTTTTGTCAAATGAATGCCAGGCGGTACCCTTTATTCCCAAGAGTCAAACACCTTACCTTTATGATGCACTCGGCCCCCGACAGCCCCAGTATATGTATGTTCCCACTCATGACCCCCTTTTTTTTCTCCTGTTCTCCAGAAAGTACATATGAGACTTCCCAGCCTCTCCTTGTAGAACCCGTCCGGCTACTCCAAGGTCATTTTTGCAGCCCGCCACTGAATTGTCTCTAGCCTCTGCCGGTCCTCTCGTAGATGACAGCTCCAAAACTGCATGCAATTCTCCAGGTACGGTTGAATCGATGACCTATACAGTGGCAAAATCACCTCCCTCCTGCGATTAGCAAGACCTCACCTGATACACATCCCAATACCTAGTTTGTCTTCCTGTGTGCTGTACTGCTTTGAGAAGAGATTTCTAAACTACTGCTAATTATCACCACCGGGGTCCCTTTCCTCCCTCGAGTGCTCCATCTTTATCCTACTGATGGAATATTCCATCTGTGGAGATTTGTTACCAACGTGCATCACTTTACGTTTTCTGGCACTGAATTTTAAATACCAAATTCCAAGCCATTATTCCAGCCTTTCTACATACCTTTTCAAGCTGGTTATTCCCTCCTCACTGTCCACTGTCTTGCAGAGTTCTGTGTTATCTGCAAACAGACTCGCTTTCCCCTGCAACCCCAACCAAATGTTACTAATATACATATTAAAAGTACCAGCCCCAGGACAGACCCCTGTGGCACCCCCACTGGTGATACTCCCTGACATCAGAGAACTTTCCACTTAGGACTGCTCAGAGTCCTAGCGGTCAATCATTTCCAAAGCCACCTAGTTCGCCCTTCCCCAATCCTAAATCTCCTCCCTTTTCTACCGACCTCCTATGTGACACCAAATCAAAGGTCTAACCACTCATTTCAATTCAGTTTACCACAAATAGCAGTAAACTGTTTCCATTTACAGCTTGCAAACATATTCTTTAATAAACATCAAGGGTCAAAATTGGCACCAGCCCGCTGGCCAAATGCTGGTCGAGTTTGTATCAGGCTAGTAAGAATTTCATTTAACTAGTCCTGTGGGCTTGTACTGGAGAAGGCAACACTTCAGTATGTACACCAACTGGGCCAGTGGATTCTATCAGTCACTAACCCTGCTGGCCAGTGGCTGCAAAATTAAATTTTGACCCCTGAAATAGCCTCTTTTTATGTATAATTCACCCTCTAGAAAATGGAAGATAGAACTAAGTAAGAGAAGAAAGAATCTATCATATGGGGGACTTCCGCTCGATGCCCAGTGCGCATGGCTTCCACTATAAGTTGACAGACATGGAATCACATCAACCAGCTGACACTATTCAGACCAGTGAGGGCCTTCTTAACCATGTGCAATACAGCACCATCATCTGGCAGATGTATGATACTACAGGGACAAAGCAGATCTGGCAGCACCCTAATGGAAATGCATAACTTAGACAACAGTGAAAACTGGAGTGGCCATAGATGAGCAGATGAAAATTCAACCGAACTTATCAGGCCTAAAAACTTAAGTAAATGGCATAGCATCAATCAGAGGGTTCCCTTGTCAATACCGTCTGCAGAGGACAAGGGAAAGCCCACTCTGGCTTGGGGCGGGGGGCAGAGCTGGCAGAAAAAGTAACTGAATGAAAAATATGTTAATAGGTAAGGCACACATCAAAAACCACTGCTGATAACTGAAGCACACCAACCACCACTACTGGTGTCTGGGCCACACCAGCACCCTCTAGGGATAGCTGGATCACATTAACAATCCCTTTTGATGGCTGTGCCACACCAGCACCCCCTACTGATAGGCCACACCAACAATTCCTAAAGCTGGCTGGACAATACCAACAAATTGGATTCCTTACTGATGGCTAGACCACACCAACCATGCCTTCTTGATGGCTGGAACACACCAGCATCCCCCATCGCGGACTGAATCACAGGAGTACCCCCTATCAATAGCTTAGCCACACCAGTGCCCCCTATCAATGGTTGGGCCACTCCAGCAGCCCCATGGATAGCTAAGCCATACAAGCACCTCTTACAGATCACTGAGTCACATCGGCACCCTCGACCACGGCGTGGCTACACTGGCACCCCTGACCGTGGCTTCACACACTGCCTCTGACCGTGGCTTAGCTACACCAGCACCCCTGACCATGGCTTGCACACCGCACCCCTGACCATGGCTTGGCTACACCGCACCTCTGACCATGGCTTGGAAACACCGGCAACCTCTGACTGTGGCGTGGCTAAACCGGCACCCCCTGACCATGGCTTGGCTACATCGGCACCCCTTGACAGTGGCTTGGCTACACTGGCACCCCCCTTCCCCACTGCAAGTGGCTTGGCTACACCTGCACACACACACACACACACACACACACACACACACCCCGACAGTGGCTTGGCTACACCTGTATCCCCAATAGTGAGTCGGTTATACCAGCATTCCAGCTCCAGAAGAGTAGCTGGGCTACAACACCCCCTGACAAAGGCTTGGCTATACCAATTCCCCGGATAGTGGCTTGGCTACACCAGTTCCCCCAACAATGGCTTGGCTACACCAGCTCCCCCAACAGTGGCTTGACTTCACCAGCTCCAACAGTGGCTTGGCTACACCAGCTCCCTGACAGTGCCTTTGCTACACCAGCACCACCTGACAGTGCTTGGGCTTCACCAATTCCCCTGGCAGTGACTAGACCACATTAGCACCCCCTTGCTGATGGCTGGGCTATAGCATCACCCCCCAAGAGTCACTGGCTCATACCAGCATCCCCTGTTGATGGCTAGCCACCTCCACCCCATCATGGTTAGACCATACTGCACCCTCGGCTATGAGACAGCCAAACTCCTAGACTGCATTACACTGATCTGGTTTCTCCTCATTTTTCTAATACTTCTTTGAGCAATTCTCATTACCCCAGATCATCACCATCATTTTATTTGTAGTAGGCGTCCTTCCAGTGCTCAGGGCGCCTGAACAATTTACATATAATAAAATCAGTAAACAGCAGACATACAAAATCATTATAAAACATACATGCATACAGCTCATACACAGTTCCTAGTTATTCCACCGCCTTCAACAGGCCTCCTGGAAAGCCTGAAGGAAAATGTGCGTTTTTAGGGCTGATTTAAAGCTCTGGGTGGTCAGGCTATCTTGTATCTGACAAGGTAGAGAATTCCACAGTGTGGGCACCATAAAGGCAAAAGAACGGGCTCCTGATGTTTTCAAGCGTACCCTTGGAATCTCTAGCAATCCCTCGTCGGAGGATCAGAGTGGGCAGAGGGGACAGTAAGGGAGCAAGAGGTCTTGCAGGCAATGAGGTCCTTGGTCGTGTAGGGCTTTATAGGTCAGCAATGCGACCCTGAAGGTGATCTGCCACTGTACTGGCAGCCAGTGCAGTTCACGCAGCACAGGTGATCCACTCACAGTAGCAGGCTGACATACTGCCGCAGCTGACTGCTACTTTCTAAAACCCACAAATATGGATGTGCATCCCACTTACAAGTTCAATAATGTAGGCCTTAGCCAATAAATGCATTATCATATGTAATTTCTTAGGCTATACATAACACTGCTATATATTATTCACTATACTCAAAATAAGTGTAGCGACAATCCTTTACATACCTCAAATATATAACAAAGGGCAGCTTCACAAACAGGACTCTAATGTTCTTGGGAATGAAGCCAGAAATGACAAAATTAATTTTATCTGAGATCTTTATCAGTGTTCAGAACAGAGTGGTTTAAGGTCACAAGTATAATCCACCCCCACCACAAATCTAACAGTACCATGTGATTTCCTTAATAATATTAATACATACAATTTTTGTTTGAATTTCAGAGTCAGATTCAATTGGTACAGATGTCTTGAAGCTGTCCTAGTGTAAACAGCAGTGGAGTACAGGTTCTGTGGGTCAGAAATAGCACTGCTGCTCCATGGTGCTGAGCAGTGGGTGTCTGCTTCTGAATGCT
Source organism: Neoceratodus forsteri (assembly GCA_016271365.2). Taxonomy (NCBI): domain Eukaryota; kingdom Metazoa; phylum Chordata; order Ceratodontiformes; family Ceratodontidae; genus Neoceratodus; species Neoceratodus forsteri. The sequence continues at coordinate 34,817,202 of JADMNL010000030.1, forward strand.
GTCAACCCGGGTTCAAGCCACGAGTCCACTGGTCTCTCTCCTCCTGGGAGGGTGGGTTGCAATGTATTCTTGTAATTATGGCTTCTGGTAGTGGCTTGCTGGTGCATCCTTGGCAGTGAAGGGGACCATGCACCACTGGATGCACCCTCCAGAACACTGCTGTACAATGCATACTAGTCAGGATGTGGGTGGGCCCTCAGAACAGAGGAAAATGGCCACAGTTCAAATGACGATTCCCTGGAAAACTCAGCCACGACATCCAGCCCTGTACAATGTCAGCCTCACCTTCCTCAGCCAAGGTTCCAGAGATCAGGGATGTTGCTTTTGCCTTAGTTGCAGCAAGGAGCCCCCCCTTCCTTCAGCATCTGGCAGAAATATGCTGGTCTTTATGAGATTATGGTGGACAGCAGATCCGACTCAAGTGGAGTCAGCCACAGAGGTCTGTTGCTGAGACTGAGTAAATCCCGTTACCAGAGCTGGCACGTCCAATCCGGTGAAATCAAAACCAGGACTGCCCTGCCCTACTGCTCCTTGTGGACCACACTGTGAACCAGAGGTAATGGAAGGAAGCATTCAGGAGGTCCATAGCCCAAGACTAAGAGAACATGTCCCCCTGACAGAGTGTCCTGCTGAAGGGGCCGGATGCAGAACAGTTTAAGCTTCCTATTTTCCCAGGAAGAGAACAGATCCATTGATGGTGTTCCCCACATTGAGAATACCTGGGATACCACCTCCCAGTGCAGCGACCACTTGTAGAACACTTGTCCCACACAACTGAGGGCATCCACCAAATGGAGGTTTGTTCCTGCACCATGGACTGCCAGCAAGCCCACATGCAGTGAACGGACCAGAGACCACATCCGGAGAATCTGCTGACATGGGGGAAAAGGTGTGTCTGTTGCCCTGTTGGTTCAGGTAGGAAGAAACATGGTGGTCGTGATGATCTGGAACACTCAACCCCAAACCAGCTGTGCACACTCCGCTAAAGTCAAGTTCCAGTAGGTTGATGTGGAGCTGAAAATTAAATCTGTAGAGTTAGTTGCTACTGAAGAGGTAGTGTGGTCTAGCATTTAAAACACAGGCTTGGAAACCAGAAGACCCAAGTTCAAATCCAAACACAGCCACTGACTCACTGTGTGATCCCGACCACCTCAGTTAACCTTCTTGGGCTTCCATCCTTCCAAGCAGTCTAAATCAGGTAGAAGCAGGACCCCAGTGACATTGAAAATATGCACGTCTGTTGGGTTATCCACTTAAAACTTCAGTTTTATGTATTTATTGAAAGAATCAGAATTATAACCCTTTGAGTCAGAGACTCCTTTGCAAAAGCTCCACGTCATCAACAAGTGAAAGAATACAATAAGACAGGAAAACAGTATACAAGAAATAAAAAAAAAAAAAAATGCAAGGTACAGTATACGTTATACAGTAAATAGTAAAATGTAAAGGTACAGACAAGCAATGATAAGAGTAAGCTGCAAGTATGAGAACCGGCCAAAATTAGGCAGCAAAGGAAATAATGCATGCCCGGCAACATGCGAACACAGACCACATAGGGTCAGGCATACCTAGATACAGAGCCCTAATTGGACAAGCAGTCCAAGACAGACCTTGTCAAGAGGGAGGGAAGGACACAAATTACACAGGGTCAGGCAGACCTTACTGATACAGAGCAGCAATGGGGCAGTAGACAGTCCAAGACAGACCTTGTCAGGCGGGGAGAGGAAGGGCAGGTGGTGGGGAGGTAATTCAGGTACAGTCACACATGCCAAGAGAGAGAGAGAGGTGTTCCCTTAGTGAATATCTGTAGGAGCCCAGGTAGGCACAGGAGGAAATCTCAAGTGGAAGAGAGTTAAGCCAAAAGGGGACCCAGTAAAGGAAGGCCCTCTGGCAGTGAGAGGTTTTGCAGTAGGGTACACAGTAAGTAGGCTTGCTAGAGTTCCTGGTGGGCTGGGGGGTGCTGTGAGGGGTAACAACGTGTAGGAGGCGGGGGGGAGGTGAGGCCAGTAATGATCTTCTTGGCCAGAAGACAGGTGTGATATTTTAATCTGCCCTCAAAATTCAGCCAATTGGAGAGGCAGTACAGGTCGCAGGTGTGGGTGAACCTGCCACAGCCAGTCACCAGACGATAGACTTTATTGAGGGACACCTTTAGTCTATGGAGTGCAGTATCAGTTGCTGAGCCATAAATGACTATGCCATAGTCAATTAGGGAGAGAATGGAACTGGTAACTGCCACGCGGAGGGCTTCAGGGGGTAGGCAATGGCAGAGCTGGTATAGGAGGCCAATTCTGCTATTCACAGCCATGCAGACTAGGTTGATATGAGGCTGAGAGGGAGGGGTCTAGGGCGATACCTAGATATTTGAAGTTGGGAACTTGGTCTAGGGCCAAGAGATGGTTGTTAAGGATGGTGAGGGAGGCGTCCTTCAATTTATTTTGTGGGTCACAGAAAAACATGACTTTGGTTTTCCTGTAGTTTAAAATACATAGATACATAGACAATGTTGGCAGATAAGGGCCTATGGCCCACCCAGTCTGCCCATTTGAGCTTGTAAGTTCAGTTTGTTTTCCTAGAAGTCTGTTGCCCCTTACCCCTGACCTCTAGAATTCCTTTATGTCTATCCCATGCATTCTTAAATCCCGTGATTGTTTCAGCCCCCACCACTTCCTCTGGCAGGGTGTTCCACTTGTCCACCACCCGTTCTGTGAAGAAATTCTTTCTCACGTTTCCTCTGAATCGTCCTCCCTCCAACTTCATCCCATGCCCTCTAGTCCTGGAACATCTTTTCGCTTAAAATAGTGTTTTCCTGCACCCTGTTCCTCCCTGTAAGATACTTGTATGTCTCTATCATATCCCTCTCTCCTCCTCTCCTCCAGGGAGTACATGTTCAGTTCCTTCAACCTGTCTTCATAGGACTTGTGATGCAATCCATGCACCATCTTTGTTTGCCCTCCTCTGAACCTTCTCTACCCTGTCTATGTCCTTACATAGGTATGGTCTCCAGAACTGTACACTGTACTCCAGGTGGGGCCTCACTAGTGTCTTGTATAGCGGAATTATGACCTCCCTTTTCCTGCTGGTGATGCCCCTGCCTATACATCCCAGCATCCTGTTTCTTTACCTGCTGCCTTGTCACACTGTTTCCCTACCTTGAGGTCATCAGAGATGACAACCCCAAGATCTCTTTCCTGCTTGGTGCATGCTATACCCTCACAATAAACTTGTGTTCAACAAACCACTCCTCAGATAGCGAGAAAAGGCGTTGAAGGTCCTGTTGGAGTGGGTTAGGCTCAGGGTGGCTGCTGAAAATTACTGCATCATCTGCATACAGTAACATGTGACCCGGGCAGGCCCTGGGAAGCCAGTTTAGAAAAAGGGAGAAGGGGCCCCAGGACGGAACCCTGGAGTATACTTGACCGGACAGAAACAGATTATATTTGTCCAGGCAGTCGGAGAGTTGGTCAGATACGATTCTTTCAAAAGCCTTAGAAAGGGGTGGGAGAATGGAAATGGGACGATAGTTACTGGTCAGGGGAGTGGTCCCCACTCTTGAGGATAGGAGTGACTACTGCAGTCTTCCACTGGGACAGGAACTGCCCTAGGCAGAGGGAGAGGTTGAAGATCTTGGATAGAGGAGGAAGGACTATGTCAAGCACAGGGTCAAGGATCTTTAGATCGAGTGTGTCACTACTGAAGCGAGATTTACCCAGTACCCAGGCGATGTAGGTTTTGGCTTCTCTGGGTGTGATGGCTTTAAAGCGAAAAGGGGGAATACCTAATTGAGGACATGGAGGGGCAGTGAGGGGGAGAAAACGTCCAGGGGGAGGACACTGCTGAGGTCAGCAAAAGCAGTGTTAAAAGTGACTACGATTGTGGAGGGGTCCTGAATGTAACCATAAACTGTGGCCTGAGCCCCAGGTGGATGCCAGCTTGTCTTGGCAACAGCAGGCCTTAGCCTTATGGAGATCCCTAGTGCACTGATTTCTGGCTTCATGATACCGCTGTTTGTCAGCAGGTAGGCTGGACGCTATGGCCAGGTGCCAGAGGTTATCATGTGCATGCATCTGGTCAAGGAGGGTGTGGTTGACCCAGGGGGGGTTAGCACCTTTGACTTTTTCTTAGTGAGTTGTGCAAAGCGGTCACAGGCTGCATTAAAGGTGGAGATGAAATGTGCAAGGGCAGAGTCTGTGTCCAGGGCTTGATAGATAAGGTACCAGTCATTGTTTGAGAGGAAGTCCCTAAGGTGGTAAAGGGCACCTTTCTTTAGAATGTGCAGGGTGATGACCTTGGGGGGAGAGATTCTGAGCAGTTAGACCAGCAACACTGAATAGAGGAGTGATCACTGAGCACATCTGGATGTCAGAGAGGCGACCAGGGTGAGTGGTGAAGATAAGGTAAATTATACTGACCCTACCAGTTTGGGGGTTAAGTCGTGTGGGGGATGTAACAGCCTGAGTGAGGTTACATGCAGCAGTAGCGTCCCTAAGGAAGGCAGCAGTAGGGGACTGCCAGTTTATATTAAAGTCGCCCAGTGCGATGACTTCTGCCTTACGAGGGAAGTGAGATATGCAATCCAGGATGAAACAAAGCCGGTTTCTGGTTGCGGGGAGGAATATAGATGGCCATAATCAGAACGGATTTGTCTGAGTGGCCTAATATCAATTTGACAGTGAGAGCTTGGGCATCGGAGGCAGTGATGCTGGCTTGGAAAACATGGCAATGGAGAGAGTCTCTGATATACAGGGCACACCAACCACCCCACATGTTTTAATATAGGCCATTAAACTTTGCTGAATGCAAGAGACTATACCGAGTTTGACTCGGGAGTAGAGGGGAGGAAACCGTAACAGAATGGACTGAAAGTGAGGAAAATGACTGCTCTGAGAACACAGCTGCCACTGTGACACAGCAAACCGCAGAACAGCTTATGTGCAAAGAACACAGAAATTAAAAACTAATATAAAAGAGGCATATGTGCCTTACCTCCTGCCTCACGGGCGACCAGTGTTCACGGTGCAGGCGAGTCACTGGGAGTCAGCAGGGAAAGGAGAGGATTGAGCGTCCATAGGACAGCTCTCCTCTCCTCTCCCAGGAAGGATGGACTGGTAGTTCCACCAAATGACTATCCCCAGGTGGAGGCCTAAGGGTAGTACGGGTCATGGATGCCAACAGACGGGAGGGTACTGTGGGACCCTGCAATGTGCACATGCCTCCATGCGTGCACGCCGACGTGTGTGCCCCAGCAATGGGGAGGGATTGCGAGGGAGAAAATTGGAAAAATAGGGAGCGGGGCCAGGTCTACATGAGCCCAGACCCCGCTGGCCTGAACCCGCAGCCCAGGCCGCCAAACTGGATTTGTGTGCACTTTGGGGGGTCCTGGGGATTTAGCCAGTCACAGGGCCGGGTTCTAGAGAGAAGTCATGGATCTTGGGGTGGAAGAGAGCTCCCTCAAGGAGGGAACTAAAGCCGTCTGCCAACACAAAGCCCCGAGGTGGGGAAAAAAATAGTATCAGGCTGACAGTGATACAACTATTCTCATGACCCAGTGACCCAGGTTCAAGAAAGTGCCGGGGTCAAAGGGCTGAGGGGGTGAGAAAAATTAAGCATCACAGAGGGTGCTCTCTTCTGGAGAGGGAGGGTCACTGCCCCTGTTGCAGTGCTGCCACCTAACTGACCACAGGTGGGAGTGCAGCAAAATGACAGAGCAGGAGGGTGGATGTTAGGCCAGTGGCCGGCATGCCACTGTGCCAATGCTCTCGCACTGAGACCCTCGGGTGCTGCCATCCAAGGGATGGGGAGACAAACAGAAAAAAGGCCCCAGCACAGCAGATGACAAATCCCAACAGATTCGAACGTCACACCGCCTGCAGTATCTCCTGAAGAAAAACACAGAAACACAGGGTAAATCCTCCATCCCCTCCGGGTGGGTTGGGGGGGTTACAACCAAGGACAGACAGAGGAGGCTAGTCACAGGTAGGCATGATGGAGCTAGATTACTATGGTGGTTGCTCCCACGCTGTGGAATTCCCTGCCTGTCCACGTTTGTTCAGCCAGCATGGTGCTGGCTTTCAAAGGGCCCTGAAACTCATCTTTCTAAACACAGAATTTGTCCGCAGATAAGGATCGCTTGGCCCACCCAGTCTGCCCATGCTACCCCCCCCCCCCGATTTTCTACCAAGATTACAGTGCATCTATCCGATGTATGCTTGAAGCCCACCACTGTTTTCGCCCCCACCTCCTCCGCTGGAAGACTGCTCCAAGCATCCTACACACTTTCAGTGAAGAAGTACTTCCTCACATCCCTCCTAAATTCCCCCCTTCTAGTTTCACTGCATGCTCCCTTGATCTCGTGCACCTTCTCCTCTGAAACATCCTCCACTACTCTTTTACCTCAGTCACCCCTACAGTGTATTTATAGGTCTCTCATGTCCCCCCTCCTCTCTTCCAGGGGTGTACATACTGAGATCCCTCCGTTCACTTGTCATAGGTCTTTTGATACAGTCCCTGAACCATTTTAGTGGCCCTGTTCTGGACAGCCTCCACCCTGTCTACGTCCTTCCTGAGATGTGGTCTCCAGAACTGAACATAGTACTCCAGTGGCAATGCCACCTTTCTTTCTTTCTGATGGCGATAACCCTCCATAGGTATCTGAGCTAGCATTCCATCAGACTTAAATTTACAAATCTTAACTTAACTTATTTATTGAGCTGCCTCTTTCTTGCTTTGCCTCTCTGTATGGCGTCCTGAGCCACAGAGAAAGGTTGCCTGAAACATAAAACTGCCTTTCTCTTAAATCGGCCTTGGGAGCTCTTGAAGGGAAGCAGTACTGGTGAACAGCAAGAGGATATCAATAGAAAGTTAAAAAAGTAAAGAATTAACCACTTTGCACCAGAGAATTCAAACAAATCCTAGACAGCCCCAGACTCCCAGCCTTTGAGGGCTCAGACCCATGTTCTTTGTCATGTTTGCAACAACTCTGCTGTAAAATACATAAACGTATATGATTTTAGGAATGATGAAAGATCACTGGTCCACTGAAACTTCTTTCCCCCACCAGGTTTAAAAAAAAAAAAAATTCTGATGTGGTGGAAAAAGCGGCTTTCACATACACTTCACTGTTATTTCTTAGCCTTCTACTTCTTTATTCAAAGGTTTTAGAGTTGTGGAACAGTCCACAGCACAGCTCAGTAAACATTTTAGATGGAGTTGCTGCCTGGATTTTGGGACAATGTTGGCACCACGAAAAAAAAAAAAAAATAGTGGCATTAAATCAACAGTGGTAAGCCACAATCAATATGCAACCTGATTACATCCTTTTTTCACTCTGAAGCAGCTTTTTGGCACACAGCGTGACCCCAAGCCAAAACCCATATGACAGCGCTGGAACCTACGTATATGCTGTTTGATGAGCACTGCTGTTTTTCTGGGACTTGCCGCCATTTCATGTTAAAAGTATACTTTCATGCCAGCCCAGTGGCATTGAAGGCCTGAGGCACTGCACCTCATCTCCTGCCGCACCAGCGACCCGTGTTCGGTGGCGAGCTTAGGAGAGAGAGAGATACCCTTCTCCACTTCGCTATTTTTCCTGGAAATTTTCCCTTTTTGGTCCAATTTTATTTCAATTATACCAAAAAGTTGGATTTCATTCAGCATCACAGTCTTGAACAAATTCTGTTACAGAATTTGGGGGAGGGGGACAAGTACTATCCATAACAGAATGGGTGGACTAGATAAGTTTGTTTTTTCTTTTTCCATATACATTTTTCCTCCTGAGCTGGCAGGTGGCTTAGCCCTCCCTCTGAGAGGTCCGTCTCTGGCCCTGACACCGGCACCAGACACGCGTCTCCCCCACATGACAGGGCCAAAGGTGAGGGTGTCTACCTCCCCAACCAACATCCAAATTTCGGGGGGCCAGTATGGATGCCGCAGAGCCATAATAGAGCCTGCCTGCTCCTCCACTTTTTCCACTGTGTTTTCTCCCCTTGCCACGGCCATTCAAGCACGTGTGCAGGCATGCGCATGCAACGATCTGCGGCACTCTCCCTATCCCAGCCACTCCCATCTGCACTACCTTCAGGCCCTCACCCTGAGGCAGCCTCGCAGCAGTTGCAACTGAATCCCCACCCAGGAGAGAAGAGATGCCCTGTGGCCACTCAATCCAGCTCCCAGCCTCCCCCTGCTGAGTCCCACTGACCCAGGCTCATTCCCAAACCCAGGTCGAAGGTGTGGCGTCCAGCGCCTCAACCCACAGCGCCACCGGGCCAACCTAGATTAGTTTTTTTAGCAAGTAGTAAGTGAATCAGCTATTCAGTTAGCTATAAACTGGACATTTTTTTTTGGCTATTTCTTTTTACCTACTTTTTTCTTAACCACTTGGTCTGCTCCCCCCAACATCACATCCTTTGGAGAATCCAGCCGCTGTCTGCCTCCACCTTGATCCACCCAGCACCTTACCCCTGCGGTTTTACCCTCCACAACAGGGCTGCAGGGAGCCCCCAACTCCCCACAGAACACGGATCCAGTTATGTACCGAGCAACCGTGGCGAAACTCACGGACGGTCATCAAGCCGCTCAACGCAGGCACAAAGCCCCTTTTCACCCCAGAGCCAAGGACGTGCAATGACGTCGCCGGAAGGGAGCACGCAAGTGTCCGCACATGCTCCCTCCAGATGTCTGCCCCCAGCTCCACCCCAGTGTGCAGCGGAGCGTGTTGTCCCCCAGCATACGCCAGGAGGCACCCAAGCACCGACTGTTGTGGACCCCCCTCCCCAGAAGAGAGCAGTCCTTCGGACCCTCAGTCCTTCTTCTCCCCTGCCAACCCCCAGCGACCTGTGTAAACTGGACATTTTTGATAATATATGGCCCCTTTCCTAAACTTAAGAAACTTTAGTTAATGTACTGAGAATCTACTATTTCAACTAATTAACTAACAACTCCGAAGATAGCTAAGCATTAATCTGAAGTACTTAGATACTGATAATAAGAATTTCTAGCTAAATACCTGTGTAGTATATTTATTTTTTTACTGAGTGAGAGCCCTAAAGCATTGAATGCCCATTTTCAATGGGGACCCGGAAGTGAATACAACAGAAGCATATAAGGCAAGACATAGTTACAAGTACAATGTATAAATACAGTTAGGTAAAACAATTACATTTTGACAATATCAATAAACTGTCTTTTCAAGGCACACTTAAACCTGGAGTAAGATACTATTTGATAGAATTCAGTAGGCAAGGAGTTCCAATCAACAGAGGAGTTATAAAAAAACATTTTGTCCATCAGCAGTGCAATGACGTGGCAGTCTGAATTTACCACCTTCAGATTACCTAGTTACACAGCCTGAAGAATAAGGGGTTAATACGTTCTTAAAGTGGAAAGGTACAGGACCACTGCAGAACCTCCAAAAGGAAAGGAGTCTGACATAAGTGCAATGGGCAGCAAAGGAAAACCAAGTCAAACTGGAATAAAGACAATGATGTGTGTAGCACAGGCTAAGAGTAATAAACCTACAAGTCTGATTATAAAGTACTTCACCCCTTCCAAGAGTGGTTTTGTTGGCAGCAGAATAAACAGGTAAACCCAAATCGATAAGGGATAATAACATAGTTTGAGCTAAATTTTTTCGAGAATGTAAAGCTAAGTAATTCCTGACTTTGTAAAGTAATCTTAGTCTAACATGGACCATCATAATCAAAGAATCAATATGATTGGCATAGGATAACAAACCAACATAGATCCCAAGTATTTAAAATTATCAACCTTCTCAATTTTTTTTATTATGGGGTATCCTTAATTATAAAAACCGAATGACCTAAAGGCCGTTTATGATCAGACCCAAAAAGCACACACCTGGTGTTATCCACATTTAGTATTAATCTGTTTGTAATCAACCACTTCTGTACCAATGAAAAATCAAGTTCAGCCCGACTTATAAAAGAAGAAATACAAACATTTTAGCATATAAACTTATATCCAAATGACGTAACAAACGTGTGTAAATAAATTTAGGTGGTAAACTAGGCTTCTTGGCTCTCCAGAAACAATGAACAGGGCTATGATCCCTTATTGCATCAGAAAGGGGCAAAGCAGAAAGTATGCAGTCAGGCCTATTTGTTAAGCTCCAATCTACGACAGAACCTGTGTTGGCTTTATAATTAATAAGAGTAGGACTATCAATCGATCAAACTAAATTTAGTCCGGCAATCAACTCTTTAAATTTGATATTAGTCTTGTCAGCTCAATTAGCATTCCCTAGTAAAATACGTTCCTTGTGGTGCCCATATGATCTAACGTAACTGGACAACAAAGAATGTCCATCTTCAGTTGATTCTGGGGGAAATAAAAAGTACTAACAAAGATTTTTCACGCCTCCTAAAATAAGCCGAACTGACAGAAAATTATAGCCAGTATAGGAACAGAGGCGATCCTCCTGAACAGCCATATGGTTTGACTTAACATACATTAAACCTCCCTCCCCCCACTTGTATCAGGCCTATCTCTACTAAAGAACGTATAATGGGGCAACTCCACAAAAGAAGCACTGATCTTAGAGCTCAACCAAGACTCTGAAAGAGATACAACATCAAAATTATGAGCAGCGACCCACACCCTAAATTCACCTAGTTTAGAAGGGAGAGTGTGAATATTAATGTATAGTAAAGATAGAGACCCTTTTTTTGCTTCCAGAAGGAATATCAAAATCATTGTCATAGTCAGGTCCAGGATTAACATTAAAAATTTCCAGATTTAAATATCATCATCAGAATCTGTGAACAATTAACTAACAGAGTTCAAATGTCTAATTGCACCCTTTGTGGTACACGGTTCTACATAATGATGCTCTCTGTTATTTGTTTGTATTCTTACAAATGTATGCTCTCTATATTATATATACGGTGTGTTAATACTAAGAACAAACATAATTATGGGAAAAAAATACAGGGGTCATCATCTGACCACTCCACTTATCTGCATATTATCCCCATAGACACAGTATAAGCCACTTGCATATGGTGGCATGAAAGCTTCTAGTATGCCACGTGATGTCCTCTAGTTTTTTATATCTAAGGGTCCAGATTCTCAAAATGATTTGGGACTAAGTCCCATACCACAACTCCAGTTGCGGACCAAAATCCCCACAGCTGCAGAGATGGGTCTTCTCAGTCCACAACAGCTGAAGGAGATGTTACACCTGGTCTCACCAGCCATAAGACTTTTCCGCAGCTGCGGGAAAAACCACCTGCAAGTTGCTGTAATAGTGGAGCCAGTCGTAAACCAGTTCCACTTTTGAGAATACCATAGTTGCAGGAGAAACTGCAGTTCTGCAAGTGGCAACTCACTTGCATGGAGTTTTTCACACAGCTGTGGGAGTTTCACGGGCTTTGAGAATCTGGCCCAGGATTTCTACACGAGTAAACCATGCAGAGCACTAAAAATAGAATAGGACACTTGTGCCCCTCCAACTGCTCACTATTCTACAGAAGATATATAGAAACATATACAAGTAAGTATAGAAAAGACACACACAGAGACAGACAGACAGACAGACAGACAGACACACACACACACACCACACCCTTGAGGTTGTGCCCACTGGTGTTTGCACTATACCTTAGCTTAGAGCGTTGCTGACACACTTTAACACTTCAGGAAGACAACTCATGCCAAGCAGCCTGCCCAAGAAGCTGAATTTACTAGTTTTTAATTGTTTTTATTCTGTAATAAAATAAATATTTTTCTTTCTTCTCACTGGCCCCCTCTCCTTTGGGCCCCCCAGTCACCCCTTGACTACATTTTGCTGGCTCACAATCCAGTCCAGACCTCTGCAAGCCTGTGGGGGATGGTTTGTCTGTGCCGATGGCCTCCCCTGGCAGTCACTGTAGAGAAAGCACCTGAGAGCACCTTAGTTCCCCCCTGTAATGGCTGGCTTATCCCTGCTGAGGGCCACGCCATGACCTAGTGGAGGAGAGTCACGTGTGGCATCCAAAGGTGATGTGAACATTGAGGAGGGTCCAGGCATGTGAAAGGGGAGACAGGCAGTAATCCAGCATATCAGTGAGGCATTTTCCCCATTTTCATGTCCCACATACCCTCCACCCTATTTGCTCATGTGCACATATAGCTGGTATGAGGGGTACCTGACAGCGCTTGGTCACCCATGCCATCACCGGTACCTCCACCAGCTAACACCACAATCTGCTAGACAGTGATGCTGCAAGCTTCCTCCCCCTGGGAAAAGAGTGTTCAAAGGGCGTTCTGTCATCCCTCCCTGCCAGCATCCATTCCAGACATCCCAGGTGTGGGGCACAAACTCAGGTCGCCAGCGTACCAAAGTGCTCCCCCACTCAGCGCCACGGAACCGGCTATAAAATACATTTTTACCTTAATCTGCCTGGTTTGTAACTTCAGAGTATGAGCTGAACAGGCCACCAAGCAGTGTAGCCCCGGCCCTAAAATCAGCTTTATGATGGTGTGGAGCAGAGAATGGGTCTGAAAACACTTATGTAGATACTAAAGGGAATCTACTGGCAAGGGTACTTGAGCCACTGGTGCATAGATCGTGGCGTGAGCGCCCCGATCCCCCCCGGAGTCCCAATATATATTTACAGATTAAAGTACCCGAACGCTCATAAAATTTTATTGCTAAGGTGGTGCAGCCGGCATATTTGGAAATGGAGTGCAGCACCCTGGAGATCGTGCTGGCCGGCACACACATGACATATGGGCACCTTTTGTAAAAATAATACCAGGCATAGAAAATACAGTGATTTTAATATCTCTGTACATTAGGGCAATATACAGGAAGAGGCAAAACCACATCATCATACCGAGTTCGTTGCTAGCGTGATCTCCCAGGGGGCTGCACTCCGTTCCCAAATATGCCAGCTGCATCACCTTAGTAATAACATTTTACGAGCGTTCAGGTACTTTAAACAGTAAATATATATTGGGACTCCCGGGAGATCGAGCCACGATCTATGTACCAGTGGCTCGAGTCCCCTTGCCAGTAGATCTCCTTTAATAAGATTGGGGCAGGTGCTGTCTAAATGTACATACATTATCTGGCAGTTCTACATATATGAGGCTATAGTGTGCAGTAGAACAAGTATAGTTAGGGTTAAGCAGGCTATTTAATGTTGAAGCCAAATTTTTGCACCTTAATAACTTTAGTGCCATCCAACAAAACTGCTTGAAATTTTGCATGCGCAGTCTGAGTGCCAAGTTCTTAGGATCTGGCAACTGCACAATGACCGCTCATCTAGATTCTGAGATTTGGACATTCTAAAAACCTGTAAAAATGTACTTTTTTTGCCTTCTTTTTGCTCATCCATAGAACAGTGGTTTGGAATTATGTTGAAATTTTCAGGGTAGAAGGAGCATGGCCCAAGGGTGTGCCTTTCAAAGATTTTATATATATATATATATATATATATATATATATATATATATATATATATATATATATATATATATATATATAAAAGTCAGTTCTCAAGTTATAAGGTATTAAAATTTGGCTTCTGAGCATGCTCAGTAGGGTTTTCAGAATAGCCATTTGGTGTGACCAAAGAATTTATGTTAGCAAGCCAATTTTGTTTTGCAAAAAAAATTTTTTTTGTTTGCAAGAATTGTTTTTTAGTTGTGAGTACTACCATCTTGTTTTTTTCATTTGGGAAAAACAAATTCTAAAAACATAAAAATTATGCTTTCAAAAAAACAAACACCTGAACCTAGGTAAACAGGACTTGTTTAGCTAGATTCTGAAGCTTAATAAAAAATTATCCAGAAATATGTTCTCTGGACACCCCAAAAATCGTACATTGCCAGCTTAGTGAGGGCTGCGATTGTATCAAGAGCAGAGAATTCTTAGTTTGCAAGAAAGTGTGAACAAACAATTCTTTGTAATTCTTTGTCTTCAACATAAAAAAATTACAAAGAGAGAATTCTTTGCTACGTAAAAAAACTGCACAACAAAAAAGTGCACACAAAGAATTCTTTTCTACATAAAAAAAGAAACTAATTTTTTTGCAAAAAAAAAAATTTGGACTTTGTACCTAAAATCAACTGCTACTCATAACACAGCTGTTTTTAACATCTCTTCACCAAATTTTCAACAATTTTTTAAGGCCCTTAGATGAGCACAGTGGGTGAGAATGGTCACTTCCATCAAAATGTAAACATGCAAAGTATTCTTTTTTTGTGATGTAAAAATGTGCAAAAAAAGTAATTGTTTGTAAAATAAAAAATTCTGAACAAAAAGATTATTTGTTCATGGCATATAAATTGGGACTTTATTCCCAAAATGAACTACTACTCATAACGCAGCCATTTCTAAACATTTTTTCACCATATTTTCAAAAATCTTATATTTTAAGGCACTTCGAGGAACACAGTGGGTGAGGACTGTCACTTCCACCTCAAAATGTAGATGTGCAAGCAAATAATTCCTTGTTCGTGATGTAAAAAAGTGCAAATTCTTTTTTTTTTGCAACTTTAAAAAGTGTGAATAAAGAATTAGTTGTTCACAAGATAGAAATTTCACTTTGTACCTCAAATCAACTGTTGCTCATAATGCAGCCATTTTGTCACATTTTCCACCAAACTTTCAACAATCTTATTTTTTTAAGGCCCTTAAACCAACACAGTGGGTGAGAAGTGTCACTTCAACCTCAAAATGTATTTTTGTGTTGTATTGCCATAAAAAACATTTTAAAAGGTTGGATTGCAAGTCTGTCACACCTGTGGATATTACAGAGGCTCAAAATATAAGTTCTGAGAATTTGGGATAAGGGCATAAATACAGAAAGATGGTACGTGCATTGTGGTATAATTCTGCTGGTACACATGTAATGCTAAACTACATAATACACAAATTCTGAAGATGCAGGTAACACCATGGTAAGGGATGTGTGTGTGAACCAAAGTGCGTTATGCAAACTGTATGCATGGAATGGCCCATACGTACATTAAGCTAATGCAAGTAGGATCTGTTTCATCTTTGTTATGCCCCCTGGCAAAGGAATTATTTTCTCAGCATAAATATCTAAAAAAGGACCATGTTCTTCTCTCAGTTCCCACCAAGTCATTTTTTTTTTTTTTTTTTTTTTTAAATTCAGCGCTTTGCCTTGATGGGTAGCTCATCAGTCCTGTTCCCATCTCCCCTGGACCAACCTGGAGCTGATTCCCCCACAGCGGTGCTGGAGGAGGGAGAGCTGTCCAACCCTCCTCCAGAATCACATATCCAGAAGGCCCCAGATATCCGGGTGGCAGCATGGGTCGGGGAGATAAGCAGGGCTTCACGTAGCCCACAGGTCCCTTTTTCCTGGCTTCCTGTCCCACTTCCTAAGCAGCAGCATGGCAGTATGCACAGGCACACACGTACCACAGAACCATAGCCCCGTCCCTTATCTGTACCTCTCGTGCCTGCACTGCCACCAGGCCTCCACCTGGTGGCAGGGCTGAGATGGCATGCCTTCCCTCCCCAGGAGAAGAGAGAAGTCCTACGGATGTTTGATCCCTCCCACACCGGCCAACCCCAGGCAACCTGAGCCCATTCCCAAACTCAGGTTGCTGGCATGGCAGGAGGTAAGGAGCCCAACGCTTCAGCCCTCCATGCCACCAGGCCGGCAAGAACTTTTTGGTTTTATAATTCTGTCAGGCTAAAAGAATTTTCTTCACATGTCTCCTTCCTGTCTCAGGTATCCAATGCTGAAATAAAGCTTAGGGACTTTTATGAGTACACAACCCACTGAGGAAACAGAATCCACACATTGGATATTAATAACACTCTGAGTTAGCAGGCACTGCATGAGGATTTGCATATCCATGATGCCTTGCACTCAGATGGAGACTTTAAAGTACATTTGTGGTTTGGAGAGATGCGTAGAAACCAAACAGAATACACACAGTGTCTCCCTGGACTGTCAACACAGGTAGCATAGCAAAAATATGGAGGAACCACGTGCCAGTCATAAGTTCTACATATGTACAGCTGTCCATTTAGGGTCAAGGGACCCCTGAGAAACTTTATCTGGCCTCTCTGAGGTTGGGAGTTCAAGACAAATTCACACAGGTCAAGAGGTCAGAGAGGAACAACGCGCTAGTGGTAGTTTGCATCTTCAGTCAGAGATTTAAAGCAACAGCGCTCTGAAAATTGGGCAAACAATTTAACCCTACTTTGTTTTCACTACAAAACGTTCGCGGCATCTTCCAGTTTTATTTGGTGGCAAAATGTTCTACTTCCACTAAAATTTGAATGTTTTAATTTAGTTTCTCTCAAAAAAAAAAAAAAAAAAAAAAAAGAAAGAAAGGCTGCCACGTTTGGCTTAGGAATAGCGCTGCAGACCTAGCAAGGGTTAGGGTTGAGGGAAAAAAAAAAACACAACTATGGTGTGCAGAGTAGGAGGTACCTAGAAAAATAGATTTCACAGGTATGCCAATACTTTTAGTAACTGTAGTTGAAACTGCGGTTTTGGAAAAAAATGTTTATTGTACTGTTGTTTTAAAAAATGGACAAAACCTAAAGAATTATTAAATTATGACACCTGTTGTGTCCCAGCCACCCACCCACCTCTGGGTGACAAGAAGTTGAGAAGTAGGACCAAATTATACCTGCACTGCACTAATTCTGACATTTTATTAACTCTCTCAGACCATCAAAATGAATGGTCAAGACCTGGTGTATATTATACAGGGACAGCAGGGGATTTGGATAAATGACAGACTTTCCTCCACAAATCACTGCAGTCACATAGCTAAAACAGCAAACTCACTCTTAGGTAGAATCAGACGCAGGTTCATATCAAGAACAGAGGACTGCATCATCCCCTTGTTTAGATCCCACATTAGACCCTGCGGACTGTGGGTCGCCCATATGGAACCCTTATCTGGTTAAAGGTATATACATTATCGAACAAATCCAACGGAGATGGTTCCTTATCTTGCATCACTACCCTAACACAGCGAGACTGCAGAAAACAGGTCTTCACTCACTTAGGTTTAGGCGAATGTAGAGGTGATCATCTTTTTCTGTACAAAATATTAAAATCATCCTCTCTTATGGCCCAATGTGGCATCTGTATGTCACAATGAATAAAAGTACCTAGGCTCCACGACAGGCAATTAATAGTCAGCAGAGCAAGAACCAACAAAAGGTTGCATTTCTTTTCTGTAAATACACCAAGACTTTGGAATAGACTCCCCTAGGACTTAGCTGATAGTGATACTGTTCAAGCATTTAAGGCAGGGATTGACATATGGCTTTCTGAGAACTTTCATAGGGTTTAATTTTCCACTGTTGTGGGGGACAATCTTGATGGGCCATGGCGTTCTTTTGTCCGTACATACCTAGTAATACCTAGTAATATTAGGAGTTGTTAGCAGATCTGAACGTGTACACACTTCAGGAGGGACGGAAGAGAGGGGACGTGACTGAAACATACAAATACCTCCATAAGGGTAAATAAAGTGGATGGTGAGGAACTGCTCAGACTGGAAGGGAACGCAAGCAGCAGGTGCACCTCCATGAAGCTGGTAGAGGGCAAGTTTAAAAGAGACACCAGGAAGTACCTTTTTACGCAGGGTGTGATGGAAGGGAGGAACAGGCTGCCAGAGGTGGTCTGTGCAAAATCAGTGGAGGGATTCAAAAGAGGATTGGTCCCAAACAAGGGCTTGGTAAAGACCACACGGTGGGGGGAGTGAGGAGGCTCTAGGGCTCTCTCAATCAACATTAGTTAGGTAGAAATGAGCAGCCATGAAGGCCCAGTGAGGCCTTTTTCTGCTAACAAATTCTGCATTTTTTGGTTTTATTGAAATGGTGCTGGTTTAGAAGGCTGCTGGATCTGACTAAAGATCAGGTCAGCCCACTATGCTCCTGCATGGCACTGGCCACTTGCCCCACAGGCAAATGATTTGGGCGTATGGCTAACAGTTATACAGCTTCCTACTCCATAGAGGCAAAAATCTTCTGTTCATGATGTTTTAGGCACAGTAGAGCACACAGTTAAGAATAAATTATTTGACAGGGTATAATGTTGCGTGGCCCGTATTTTCTCATAAAGGCTAAACATTTTAGGGTCACTTTAGCCACTGTGGCTATTATCATCAAAATCCTAACAGGAACATAGGCCCATCCCAAAATAGAATTCATTTGTATGCTTTGAAATGTGTGTATATAGATTATCACAGACGTGTCACTGGTGCTGCTCTCCTCAACGCTACCAATTCCATCACTTTTACTGGTGCTGCCCTCCTCAGCGAAACCACCTCCCAGCTCCATCTTTCTCTTCTCTGTCTCTTACACACCTTTCAGGAAGTCCACAGAGCACTTCACTCTCTGTGGTGGATTCCTTTGGGGTGGACAATGTGTGGGAATGCGGTCAGAGAGTGTCAGTTTCATCCTGTTTGCTCCTGGAGATTTTCACTTTAGGGTCTCCCTGCCCATCCACATCAGGGCGCAGACATGGAGAACTCCATGGAGGGTGTTTAGGCGTCGCCAATCTGTGGCCTGCCTTCCATGAATGCCTCCAACTGCACTGCCACATGGGGGTCACCCACGTAGCAGTAAAGCAGTAGAGGCTGTTGTCCTCCATCCCTGGAGGAGGGCTTGCCCTGAGATGCAGAATCCTCATCCCCTCCAAGCAGGACCACAATCTCACAGGCTTGTGCCAAGCCCAGGTTGGCTGGTTGGCTGTTTGATTGGTTGGTTGCTGTGCTGATACTGTACGAACATGAAAAGATACAGCTCAAGTAAATATTGCATATAGTTCAGCAGGACCAACAGACTTAGCACAACTGGCTGCGCATTCAGATATCAGCAGGCTCAAATTCAACCAGGTCTTATTTGCCTTCATATTTCATTTATTTATTAATTATACACAAGATACTTTGGGCAGAGACCATTTTCAAAGGGTTTAGGGTCATACCACAGAGAGCAATGGGTACAAGAAGGCAGTATATTTAACAAGCAATAATACAGTAAAGTGGTAAATACAGAAACAAATGAATACATATATACAGTGATAACTGTCATGGCATCCAGAGCAGGTAAACACAGCATGGTTGACATTAGGGATGGCAGCTGATTAATACATCATGGGCGTTCAGAATACAGTTTGTCAGAAGACAATGGATCGAGCGTTGTCCAGCAGGGATCCGACAACAAAATGGCGCAGAGTACTCAAGGATCTAAGAAAAATATTCATTAACGGAGGAATAGACTGAATCAGAGACAACGGTTGCAGGGATACCGGGGATCGAGTAAGGCAAGCAGCTGGAACTTTAAGGAGGTAATCGAGCCTGGGGTTTTGAGAGAGAGGGGGTTCCAAAGTTTTGGGAAGCTAAAAGAGAAACGAGACTGACTCAAGGAGGTTTTCCTTCTATGTAGGATTATGGAGTTGTGCTGTACCCCCCTAGTTGAGTACTTGGAGGCTAAGGGGCCAAGGAGGGATAGGGCACCAGGGGACAGATGGCCAAGCAAGGCTTTTTTGCCTGTGGCAAGGGTAGTGTAGCGTATATGGAAGTTGAGATTAAGCCACCCCAGATTGTAGTACAGGGTGCAATTATGAGTGTTCCATTGTTGGTGAAGCACAAAATGGCAGGTCCTGTTCATTAAGGCCCAGACTCTGTCGAGTGCATTGCTACTGGCAGCACCATAGATTACCAGTCCATAGTCTACGAGACTGAGGATAGTGCACCTGACAAGCTGCTGTTTGATTTTGGGGAGGATGCATTTTTGTGCCTGTACAGCATGCAGAGTCTGGAATTAGCAGTCCTAACGAGCGCATCCACATGGTCAGAGCAGGTCAGGCCCGTGTCAAGGGTGATCCCCAGGTATTTAAAAGTGGACACCTGTTCACCTGGGATTCCTTGGTCAGAGGTGATTACTGGGGGGGGGGGGTTTGTAGCCACTAGCCTGCGGGGCTCGAGACTGGGAAAATCCACTGCCCCACAGATATTTCCACTGGCCCAGTTGGTGTACATACTGAAGTGTTGCCTTCTCCAGTACAAGCCCACAGGGCTAGTTAAATGAAAATCTTAACAGCCCGATACAAAAAAAAAATCAACGAGCATTTGGCTAGCGGGTCATTGCCAATTTTGACCCCTGCATCTGGAGAAGAAAAGCATCAATTTAGTTTTCTTTGAGCTCAAGATGAGGATGTTGTTAGCGAACCAGGTACAGATGGCCGTGAAGTCAGTTTGTAGGCTATGGTGGATGGAGGACAGACTGTGGAGCATGGACATGATAATCGCATCATCTGCGTAGAGGAGAATGTTTGTGGAAGAATAAATCGTT